>VXAC01000324.1:526140-633315 GCA_013399225.1 Rhipidura dahli | reverse complement strand
AAAAAAAAAAAAAGTAGAAAGGGCCACCAGCACTTGCAAGGTTCCAGCTGGATTCCCCTTTCTCAATTCTGGCAAAAACCTGCCAAACCTGAAATACTTTGTACAGTAGGTTTTTGATGTCACTGATCCATTTTTTTCTCATATATTTCTGATTAAAGTCTCTAGAGCTTCAAATCAGAACTTGAAATTGGAAATTGTCATCTGTCCTTGAAAAGTTTTTAGAGGGAATAAGAAGTTTTAACTATTGAAAATTTCCATGGGGCTATTGCATTAAAGCAAGAAATTATTTGCATCTGTCTACATATATATTCATTGTGCAAAACTACATGACAAAATTCTAACAATTCCAGATGTGGAAAATGGGACCAAAGAAGAATTTGCACTGGCAGCCTTTCCTAGTGAAAACTTATGCTCACCTCACCATGGTGTATTGGTTTGAAAACAAACCAGTGGGAGGTCACAAGTTAAGACTGAAATTAATAGAAAAAATTAGAAGCAAGTAAAATAATACAAGGAAAAAGCACAGACAAATCAGATACAACCTGATACCCTGTTAGGGTGGTGTCAGCAGTTCAAATGAAGTGATCCAGTTGAAGGGTTGATCCGATGGAAGGTCCAGTCTCCAGCTGAAAGTCTGTGGTGGCTCTTGTCCTCTGGTCACCCAGCAGACAGGGCTGAGGCCAGGCAGTTCCAAGGGCAGCTTATATCCAGGTGGGAATGCCCGGCTCCCCCCTCCTGGGTGGAGCATCTCACAATAGGATGAGATAAGTCCATGAGTCATGTGGTGGTTTCTTGATGGCCCATTGTCTGTTATCAGGTGTGGGTCGTTAGCAGGTGATAACAGCTAATGGCCCACAGCTGGTGCTCATAGAATACTGAAATATCTATTGTAACCTAGGACACATGGGTACACTTCAAAGATCTCTCTGCTAAGACAAAGTTCGTATCAGTTTGACTTTTGCATTTCTTACAGAACAAGAACCAACTCTTTAGTGCAAAAGCAGGTCTTCTTGTGTGATGTGAATTCCTTGAAGACTCTTTGCAAGTTATTTTCTTAGACTACAAGACCTTCTTTCTCTACTAAATTTGAATTACTAATTATGTCTTCGTTGGGTCAACACACTAATCCAAACACATGTCTAATAGTAAATTGGGAAACAAATGTAATGACAAAGAAGCAACTTTTGAATATGCCTGGCACTGAACACGATTTTCCCATTTTATTATTTATTATTTATTATTTTAATATTTTTTAAACTCAAAAAGATATGTCATTTTAAGGCTGGAGACCAATCAATTAAAACTTCTTCTTTTCTTTAATATGAGAATGTTGAGTAATTTGTCATGAATTGAAACAAATGGAGAAACAGAGCTTCTTTAATTAAGATAATTATAGATGCTATTACGATATAAATAATGATATAATATATTTAAAAGTCAACAAAAGAGACTGGAAAAAAACCTGCCTCTTAGAACATGGGAGTAAAGAAAACATGTAAGCTCACGTTTGAATGTAAGAATATGTTCATGGAATATTGGACTGCTTTACACTGGAAATTTGCCTTAGATGAAACTGACTGTAGTTCTGGAATGGCGATGAAATCATGACTTGTAATCACCAGTGGGAATTTTTTCCTGCTGGCTGGAATCCCAGAGCTCAACAGAAGAATGAAATAAACAAGTCCAGCATTTGGAATTACATTGGAATAGGGATCTATTTGAAAACTGTCTGGAGTCTGACCTGCTAATTAACTCCTATTTTAAGAATTTGAAAGGAAGATGGGACTTCTGTGGGTGTGATGTCTGCTACTCTATAATATTCATGTTAAAGCAGCAAAAAGGAAATTATGTACTAGAGAAAGGCAGAATATGCTGCTTACTGATTCCCTTCTGCCTTCACCGCAGAAATGAAACTTATCTGAGTGAAACAGCTTATGAAAAAATCCCCCACACCCAGTTGATTTTATATATAGCTCTTACTTGAGATCTCGTCAAAGAGAAGAAAAGCCTATTTGATATTCAGCTACCTCTTCAAAATATGTTTTCGCATCAGTAAAGCACAATACATTTGGAGGTGGTCACATTTCACTTCTTGATGGACCTGATCTGGCGTAACTCTTGGGACCATTCCAGAATAAATTACTGAGAGCAATATTTTCATACATAATTCTTGAGTCCTTCAATAGATTACTAAAATAAAATAACATCAAAAAAAGCCCAAAATAAAAATATCCACCTATTTTTATATTAATTGAAGGCATATGAGGTTTTTTTGTTTAGTTTTAAATTTGGTTTTCTGAAGCAGTTAATGAAATCCATTAATTTTAAAATCCTCTTATGGTACATTCCGATATTAATTCTGCTAATTCATTTTTTTCCTTTAAGACCTTAATCCTGTTTCAGTGGACAGAGATCTCACCTACATGACAGGTTAATTTGCAATATATTCTTGAGTTCTGGAGAATATTTATTTAATTAACTAAGATTAGACAGCAATTGAGTTGAAACCTATAAAACAATTCTTATTGGATTCCAATGTAACAAAGTTGGGGTTTTTTTAAATGCCAAATGAATTCTGCAAGTGTAACCATCTTCAGCTGAATTAATCGAGTAGGAGTGATGATATACTTACCACACAAAGAAAGACTTAGACATCTACTGCAATTTATCATAATACCCCTTTAATACTAAGGAGAACTGAATATTTAGAGTAGTAATGTGTCAGTATATGATTGCCAAGATAATTTGTGCTGTGCATAGCACCCAAGAACTGCAAATCCTAATTCACTTATTTCCTATTTGTCCTTGTCTCCTGAAGAATCATTTGGTTCCTAAATCCTCCATGTGACTTTCAAAAGTAGTCTTAATGCTAGACAAATTTATGGTTGTTTTATGCCAAATGAGTTCATAACATGCATGGCTGCTGGAGTTACAGAGACTGAGAAAATGATCCGCTCTGTATATTGTCAGAACCTAATATTCATGGGGAACTGAACATGTGCAAATCCTCAAAGAGCAAATTCTGAAATGAAAACATTTGCTCTGCAAATAGCAGTATTTTAGAGGGTATGGAAAGGACATTCTGGTTTGTAACTTGGGTACTTTTTGGACGGCTCATATTAACTGCCTCATTGAAAAGATGAAAGGGTATCACCAGTGTAAACAAAACCTGTGTGAAACAAACAACCAGTTCATATTAAGGGAGCTATAAGTGATTGAATCAGCAATGGGGCATGCTGTGAAAATGATAAGATTTGCATACTTTTCTGAGAACTTCAGAATTAACCCACAATGGCTCTCCTGTTCACAACACTTCAGTAGCAGCAATGGATATATTATCCTTTTACCGCAAAGGAGACTTCAAAATCTGTTGTTAGTCATGTAATATTAATTAATCTGACAGACAGCCCTTTGGAACCTGCATCTAAAATACTATAGAAGCAGCTCATAACAACTGGTAAAGAGGACAAGTCACCAGCTTGGAAGAGTTGTATCCACTGCTATCTGAGACGGTAAAAGTTGTCTCCAGTATAACTTTGTGCATAGGTGTCTGTATGTACATACTTACATCAATATTCACTCTGAGTGTGTACTTATGCTTGTTAATGTTTAAGGTGTAAGGGTTTAAAGGAGAAAAGCTGAGCTATAAAATACCTTCATTATGGCACAAAATTGTTTAAATGCATTAAAATAACAGCAAAAATATACATCAAGTGCAATTTAATGTAACATTTCTTGCTCTTTTGGGGAATTTCATTCTTTCTGAGCAAGATTAAATACTGTGAACTGTGGCACAATATTCTCAATAATGATAAAAGCATAGAAGTACAAAGAATGACTGATTTGATGAATGATGTCTGACTGAAAAAGTCAGGGGTCCTGTGAAAAATTATGCAACTGAAACTGATGGCAGGGTTAAAAAAGAGCAGCTGAGTGATGAGCACCATGTAAAGGGACTCATGTTTCCAAGCCTGAGCCACTTTTGAACAGCACAAGTGATGAATGCACATAGGAGTTAAGGAGGTAAGGAACTAAAGTTGTAGGAGCAATTCCAAAGTTTTCACATCATAATTTTGTATATTTCTTGGCTTTGTCCTTCTAAGAATTTCCAATGCAGTTTATGCTGGATTCTTTCTTTCTTCTTTCTTTCTTTCTTTCTTTCTTTCTTTCTTTCTTTCTTTCTTTCTTTCTTTCTTTCTTTCTTTCTTTTTCTTTCTTTCTTTCTTTCTTTCTTTCTTTCTTTCTTTCTTTCTTTCTTTCTTTCTTTCTTTCTTTCTTTCTTTCTTTCTTTCTTTCTTTCTCTTTTTTTCTTTCTTTGCTTTCTTTCTTTGCTTTCTTCCTTCCTTCCTTCTTTTTGCCCTTTCAGCCCAAAGTTAGAATGTAGAGCATTAGAGAAATGGTTAAGATAAAAGGACCTTCTGTCATGCAGGCCAAGTCTGTGGCAAGATGCATTTTTTTTACTCATAGATTCAGTCCCAGATCAAAACTGGAATTTTACTTTCTTAATTTCTATTGTAAGATGTTAAAATCACAGGGTTTTGGAGCAATTTAAATTGGGAAGATATCTGCTGGTCATCTAGTCTAACCACTTCCCAAGGCAAAACTCCAGCTTCTAAAGTTAGATCAGGTTTTTACAGCTCTTGTGTTGTCCAGGTTTTAATATCTCTATGAATGGAGTTGCCAAAACCTCTATGGACAACTCTTTTGACCATGGTCTTGGTGAAATAAAAATTTAAATATCCAGTGCGAATTTCCATTGCTCCATTGTTTTTCTTTTATCCCTTTTCTAAGTGTTTCTGAGGTGAGTTTAACAGACTTCAGGCTGAATGGTTCAAGCTCTCCCAGCTTCTTCTCAATGTTCCAAGTCTTTAACGACCATCACAAACCCTCACTGAACTTACTCCATTTTGTCCAGTTCTCTCTTAGACTGGAGAAGGATCAGCTCCCTGTAGCTGATGCTCCGCCCAATGCAGCCCAGGATGCTGTTGACTTTCTCTGCTGCAAGGGCGTTTTTCTAGGTGATATTCAACTTTGTCTCCACAAGGAACTCCAGGTCCTTTTATTCAGTGGAATGCAAAGCCTTACCTAAAAACCTTGCACAATATTTGAGGAAAGGAGGTAATTTTATACATGTCAAATACAACAATAGAAGTGATACACTAGGGTTATCAAAAGCATTGAGTTGTGCAACGAGGAAACTCTAAGAAGTGTTTCAGTCTGTACTTAGTAGGGTAAATTTTCATTTCTAGCTAGCTGAGGGACAGTGCAGCTCTTTTATTCTTATTCACAGTTGTTCAAAATTAATTTCAAATATATAATTTTTCATTTTCAGGTTTTAATATTTTCTTTCCCTTTGGGCAATGCAATACCAAATATTGTTAAATTAATTAGGGCATATTTATAATGTAGAAACATCACAGTTATTCACGGCAAGTAAAAAACTTTACATTTCAGTACTCCTTAGGTATTGAGGTATGCACTGTACTTTTTACTTTCTCTTTAGTAGTATAGAAGTAAGGAAGAGGTCTGCACTTCCAAGGGAATTAAAGGAGGTGGTTTGCATCAATTTCCACTGCTAATAAAAGACCAATGTTCCTCCCCCTCTTCTCCCTGAATGAATATCAAAATCAGAGGCACAGAGGAAACACTGTACCTGTAAGGGCTTCATGTATGAGAAACAGACGTGGATAACTTTCATATACTAAAGATATAGCATATAATTTTAAAATGTTACAGAACAACTGCATTGAAAAGCCTTATTACAATAACATTCCACTGGGGAATGGTTTTATAATTCCCCATAAAGCTTTCAAGTCCCTTGTTGTTATTTTCACATTATGCTATCTCTGTCAGTAAAATGCTGAGACATTAAAGAAAAATCCAATGAATGTTTCATAAAACTATGCAAATTAACAACTAGACTTAATCTTCCAGGATCTATGAAATTTTATATAGTAGCTGTAGTTACAATTAAGTTTCATGTAAGAGGCCGGCTCTGCAGAAAAGCAAGTGAAACTTTCATTGACTGTATTACAAACATAACACTTAGGCTGGTTACAGATGGAATGATAGCATCATAAAGTATGAAATAGTAATAAGGCTATACCATCCTCACATTGCTAATAAAGTTATAGAGAGAGAAGTAAATGGTACAGAGGTCTTGACCCTCTCCTGTGCTGGCAAAAATGCCTACAGCACATTTCTGAAACATGTACAGATGAAAACTGTTTCACCTATTTAATAATAAAGAAACAGAAAAATATGTGGAGAATAGTTGTGAATATCACATCCTTTGATCCATGCATTTGGTTTCACTTTCCAAAATGAAGTCTTCTTTAACCTGCTTGCTGTAATTGCAAAAGTAAAACTGTGAACTCAGTCTCACACGTGTGTCTGTCAGGAGCGCTTCTTAAATATGTTGATCTTATGTGTATTTGAAGATTTGGCTCTTTATCCAGAACTCTGTGTTCTCTGTTGCAGAAACACAAACTACCACAGATCTTTCTTGCACTCTGGGTCTTTATCTTCCTTGCAGACACATGGACAAACACACGTTCTCCACATGCACATAAAATTATTGGCCCCTTCAGAGAACCAGCAACTGCCATTAAAAAAGCAACTAGAGCACACTCTCAGAGAGAGATGCAATACAAGCTACATGGAAAACTTTACTTAGAAGCCAGAAAATTTCACTGGATTCAAAGACAGTTTTGCTGATAAGGAGGTCTGAATATCTGGACCAAAATAAATCTGAATTTATACCTTGAAAAAAGTTGCTTTTATGTACTGCTCTTTTTTGATAAGTTATTAGAATGCATATAATGTCCATTGATTTTCTCAGTCATACTGACAGCATAATGTGTCATGTTACAATCTTATTATAGAATGTCCTGAGCTGGAAAATGAGATGATTGTACTTCTTAAAAAGGAATAGCAAATACCACCAAGTACAGTGATCTTGAGGGTTCCTCGGGTAGTTTTCCCTCTCAGTGAACCCTACTGCCAAATGACTTTGTTCTTGAGATTCTCCAGGCTCTGATCTCCAACTCACTGTCACTATAACAAGTCTGCCTCTGTCTCTGCAGAACACCTCCAACACTGTTCCAGCATGTTCTGTCTTTCTATTGTCTGCACATGCTCTCACACCAAGGCCAGCATTCCCTCATCAATTTGAGCAGGAAAAAGAAAGTAAATAAGTGCATTTCTGTGCACATGTTTAATGACACAGGACAGGACAAATGACACAGAGAAAGTATGAAGTGTAGCTACTGCTTATATCTAGTCATTTAACCAACCAATGGGAAAACTTATATTAAGTCATGAAATCACTGTCTTACGTGATGCTGATGGAGCAACAGTACTTATCAGAAGCTGCATGGAACTCTTTATACAAATTCCACAGAATCAATTTTCAAAGGCCTCAATAATGCCAGGATTTCTCTGTTTGAGTGTTGCAAACTAGAATCCATGGACAGTCATTAAGACCCTAACTTCTGATATATATAGTCATGTTATCTGATATTATAATAATTCTTACAAGGAGGGATTTCTAAGTGTGAGAAAGTATTTCCCACACATCACTCACTACTTATGAAGTGTTTTTTATAAAAAGGTTACANTTGCTGTGGTATGAATATTGTAATATCCCAGACTGTTTGTCTCTTTAATCCAGTTAAAACTCATGGGGGATGGACAATTTTAATGGATGTGTGGCTTGTAAAGGTTGTGAAGAGAATGCCCGATGCCAGGTTTATCAGAAAGCAGGGGCTTATAAAACCTGGTGGCAAAAGAGAAAAAAAGCCTTAGAATTTCAAGCCACAGTTACTTATCCGACAGAGTAATACCCCCATGGGCTGGCCCATGTTCTAAAGTTGAAGGAACCGCGAGAGGGTTTTATGGAAAAAAAGAGACTTTACATTACTGCAGATTGGTTTTTGCTGCAGGAGGTGGCAGTTTGGAGAACCACGTAAAGCAGGAAGAAACCCTTTTCTTTTCCTTTCTTGAGAACTGCACATGGATTGAGGAGAGGAGAAAGAGGGGGAGGGAGAAGAGGAGAAGTTCTGGCTGTGTGTGTTCTGATTGGTTTTTTTTTCCTTTCTTTTTTTTCTCTTAGGTCTGTTAATAAACTTTATCATAGCATATAAGTTGTGTGTCTGCTTTGCTGTCTCCTAATGGTTTATCTCACTGAAAAGTAATCAGGGAACAGTGCATAATTTGACCATAAAACCACTACACATGTATTACAGGTATTCATGCTGTGGGTATTCACTGGAAATGTTTCAAATATCTAAGCACAGAAATCATGAAGTTAAAATATCCATAGGTGGTTATGCACACAGAACAATATTTAAATCTTTAAATAACAGTCTATTAAAACAACAAGAAAAAAAACATAACAAGTCTGAACTACTCCACACTGATGATCACAATGTTACACAAGGAAAAACCAGTCATAGAAGAAGATCCACTCTGGCTGCCCATATAATTCCTCTCTATAAAATCACTAGAAAACTCTTTGTTTGTTTTTAAACAAAATGAAACAAATGAAAACAGAGGTTAATTTCTCAACCTGGAGTTCATGAACTTTCAAAGGTGTTGACATTCTAGACTGTATGTTTTGACCCCATACTAATAGCAGTCATAAAACACTCCCATGTTGCAGGATGGGTCACCATTATAACTTATATTTATGTACCTTAACTGAATCCTAAAAGACACAAAATTCTTCCCCATTGAATAATTTAGCTCATTGTCTTGACTGCCCAAGAATTTCTCAGGTAGGAAATTCATGCTGCTGATCACAAGTGACATTAATACACCACCTGTCATGTAATGCATTTAAACTTGCCTTTTATTGTACCATGCAAATGTGTTTTCTCTGAGAATTCTGAGTACAACTTAATAGCCAGGCAGGAAATGGGATAATTGGTTAAAGAGATTCACAGTGCACTATTAGTATTTTTATTACTGCTGTAATTTTATTGTGTGTTTGACTTATGAGGGAGAGGAAAAATGAAAAGGCATTCTGTATCTTTCCAGTTCCACTAAAATGCTTTGCAACAAGAAATTAAAGTGCTGACTAAGATACTATAATGAACCTTAGGAATATTCATGAACAATTTTCCTGATTTTGCATTTGTATCAGTATCAGCAACAAGAGAAATATTGCAAGAGTGTGTTTGTTAACAGCATCTAGAGCTGTATTAGGAGTTGTCACCATGTTGACATTGTCACAATGTTGTCATTAAAGCCTTATTTGGATAAGGAAAAAGAAAATCTTATAGAACTAAGAAAGAATACTAACTGAAGAAACTTAATTTTGAATATAGAAAGTTTCTGTGGAAAGTTGCCTAGTTGAAACTAAGTTTGCATTCTCCTTCACAATTTTTATAGCATCTTTCTGCAGTTTCCTTTACTGTGGCATTCTCTGTGGCATATTGTATGTTCTAGGAGATAACTGTTAGTCAGATCCAGGTTTTTTAACCCAGACATAATGCCTACAGTAAACAATGGGGTCTGCCAGAGCAAATGTAAATGAAGGATAAGGCATGATGAGAGAAATGTCAGAGGAGTGCAAGGAGCGATGGAGAGTTGAACATTGAGAAGATGCAAAACCCTCACTTATCTCCTCGTGCATATTTGTATTCTGATGTTTTTCACCTGCTTTAGAAACAACCACAGATTTAGAATGTCTGTGCAACACCAGCTATTTACATCTCCTTCCTAGACCTTTGACAGGGTTAAGAGACTGCATTTTGTGGTAATATAAACAGAGGAAAATTGAAATTAAGTACGATATTGAAACTCACTAATCAGATAAATAAACAGACGTAAAATACCTCATGTCACTAGAAAAATATTAAAATTTGTTATTAGGTGGATGGAACTTTCTGTGTGAGTCAACAACAGTCTGAATCAGTGTGTGAAAGGCGACGTTGTCTCAGGACAGTTAGTCAGATCCAGACTGGACAAATATAGTCTAATAAATCTCAGAGTGATGACTGGAATTCAAAATGTGCTCTTGGTGGCAGGGAGGAAGATGAAAAACAGTCCTGGTCAAATAACTAGCTTGTGATAGCAGACAAGAAGCCACACATGACTTTAGAGGGCTAACAAGAACGAGTACTGCTCATTTCCAGATCTTGAAAGGGATGCAATGGTCAACTGGAAGAGCTTTGAGAGCTAGGAAAAGTCCCCCAGTGGTTTCTACTGATATTTCATTTTTGTTGCCTTTTCTATTAAATTAAAAGAAAAAAAAAGTGTTTTCAGAATTGTACATTTGGACAATGTTGAAGCCCAACAGCCTTCTCTTTCAGACTCTACAAGAAAGGTAGTTAAATTGTTTTTCTCAGCCTGGGAATAACTTGCTGGAAAATCACTGCTGTCTTAGAAACTATCAGAAATGAGCAGGGAAGTGGAAATTTAAGTCTCTGCCTGTGTTACTTACTGCTGTGACTTACCTCACTTCCAAACAGAAGTCACAGATCAAGCCTGAGTCTATTTCACACCAAGAAATAGCTTTCTTTTTCTTTCCTTAATTTGTTCTGCAAAGTTAATGGTTTACTGTGAACTCATTTTCAAATTCTAGTTTACTAATGTCAATCTGTTTACCTAAAATACCTTCTAAACCGTTAATTGGATATATTATTATTCATTTCTTCCTGCCAAAAAATGTTACACAGTTTTGCTTTGTGTTTTTTAGCAGTAATGAGATTTCAGATGACTACTAATGTTTAAAAATCTGAAACTAGATTGTGTTATGTCTGTGAAGTACTTGATAACAAAATGCTTTATATGCATTAATATTATTGTTCTCACTAAGGACTACTTGACACATTCAGAGCTGAATTATTGGTGACTTCAGAGTTCCAGTCTTTGCTTCTCTTGTCTGTAAAAAAGGTTTTAAAAGGCTACCCACAACTGATAATTGTTTTTATTTGTATATCATATCAAAACACTTTCACTTTATTGTGCTGTACTAAGTACTTTTTCCCAAAGTGGGGAGTTGAGGATTCTGACATGGACATCTGTGTCAATCACCATCTGTGCTTTTGGTTACAAGCCTGTATCACCTTCCTAGCTGCACTTATTTTAAAACAGAGCTTGCCTGTAAAACATCATGATTTAAAGCTGATCATATAAATATCCAACCTTCTGTTGTGTGCCTTCTTGAAGAGTACTGTTTGTACGTTCACATTTTCAAGCTATGACGAAGTGTGCCCCTTTCCCTTGCTACATTTTCAGGCATCTGCAAAGCCCATATTTAAATGTCTGAGTGAAAAGATTGTAAAACATATTTTGAAATGTAAAAGTTTTCGATAAAGTACATTTGCCTGCCTTGTGAACTTTGAATTGAAGGCTATCTCTCAGTATATTACATTCACTGCTTGCTTTTATTATCCCAAACCTGTGGTGACTTTGCTTTCCCTTTTGCTCTGTTTGCTCTTATTTGTTTTAGTCATTCCTCTCAAGGGTATCATGCCCTGGGTAATAATAAAATAAAAGGTTCATTCCTCTTGCAGAATTCTGCACACTGACTGAATTGTTCTAAACTCCAGAGGCTGAGAAAGGCAAACCAATGTGAATGATGATAGGTGAAAAGGTCATTGTTTCATTCTTGTACAAAATAATTTTTGGTGCCCACAGTTTTTCACTATTTTTTCCTTCCTTTCCTGAAGGCTTTTGTTTTAAGTCTCTTTTTAACTCTCTTTAAATGATTTATGATCTCTTTCACACTTTGTTACCTTTCTCTGCATTGTAAATGCCAGTGTGCCACATCTGAGAGATGGGAAGTTAACATGCCGTGGGGTTTTATTGACGAGTCTGTGTCAGCGCAAAAAGAAAATGTTTTTAGCTGGTAAAGCACTGCATTTGTTATCCAAAAAGCTCCTGACAGTAGTAATGATAACACATGAATGAGATGAAATACTGTCAAGACCTTTTCAGTGTGCTGGAGCAGAAGAAGAGTGAGACAGGGAGAAAATTCCAAGATTTCAGAAAGTTGTTTCTTTAAGAAATAAATCACACATCACAGCCTATCTGAGTACATCTATGTCCCTGGCATTCATACACAGTCACGTTTGCATAAAGATGCATATCAAAAGACAGTATTTTTTTATTCTCCCAGATGAGAAGCATTCCCAGTTGCCTGTTGAAACCAATTGGGATCTCAGCCCTGCATCTACATCTCTATCAGTTACTAGCCTACAGCTGACCTTGAAAAATTCTCTTCAGCTCTCCTTTCCCAGTCTCTTGATATGCAAAATGGAATATTGATCTGACCCTCTTTTGCAAAATGCATTTGAGTAGCACTAATAATGCATGAAATAGGTAGAAAATCTGTGAAACATCATACACCCATATTTATAGCCCCGAAAGATGCATTATGGAAATGAGAGCTGGCAAAACTTTCTAGATCATCTTTCATAGGTATGTTCCCTGACTGAGGAAACTTAATAATTCTGTGTACTTGAAAATCAATGAAAAAGCTTCTCCCAAATTCACAAAAGGACCTAAAAAATTATCTATAAAATCTTCATATAAATGAAGAAATGAACTATATGAGTTACAAGAAAAATGTTTCCATCCCTTATTCAAATTAGGCATGCACTCACTGTGCACAGAGTCTTAGGACAAATGTCAAATACTGTCACCACTGAATTTCTCTGTGATGGCTACAGTTAGCAGGGCACACAGTCAGCTTTTTATAGACCCTGGAGTTTCTCTAAACAGAATAGAGAATGCACTAAATACATCTTTTCAGTTTGCATTTTCATACAGTTAATGCATGCCATTTCCACTGCTGTACTAGCTGATGGAATCTGCAGAACTTAGGTTTTCTTTCCAGGAGTATGTACTTTCTCTTAGTTGCTTCATGGCACTTCAATTGAACTAATTTCTATTGTAGCCCATGCACTTCCATGGCAATAGCAATTAATATCTAGTTTGCATCAAACAGCTGATTAATTTCTAAATCCCCAGCTGTTAATTCTATAATTCTAAAAGTATAATTTTTCAGTTATAACACTATGTGTCATATATGTGGACACATGCCCACCTTTATGGGTTTTTTCTTTAGGAAAATGTTACAGACCGAGTTGGTAAAAATTTGCCTTCCAATTATTTTGCAATGTAAAAATGGAGGTTTAGGTGAGTTTTTGTCTAGAAAGGAAGGTAGCCCTTTTTTAGGTCAGTTAACTGGTGTGATGGATGAAAAAGTTGACTAAAAAATTGACCACATCCTGTTGTAAAGGAGCAGAAGTATGCCTAGAGAACTATCATTAATTAAGAGCAAGGAGAAAGAAAAAATTGGATCCAGAAAAGTCTGAATGATTGATCTGATTCCATGGCTTCAGACAGAGGAAGTTCAAGTAAATTCTAAGGTAGATCCCAATATATTCCTTGGTCTTAAGTGAATTCAGGTTGGTCACCTCAGTTTGCAGATGGGACATTCAATTATTTCTTAATAAAACATCTGGTGAATTAAGGGTCAGTAGCTGGAAGACCTAAATACTGAAGAAAATACAGAAATTAAATTTTCTAGTTGGGCAAAGTGGTGATAAAATGGCTATGAGAATCCTAGAATACACAGTATAATAAAAATATAAGAATGTGGAGAAAAACACTTTATGCTGCAATTTTTTAGACACATATCTTCTTTAGCTCTTTTATCCATACCTTTTATACGTCATTAAAAAAAAAAAAAAAGGTAGAAAAAAATGAAAAATAGCTATAAAGAAAAAATGTCCCTCCTATAGCTAGGTAGCTGTCATCAATTGACCCAATCTGTATCTTTCTACCAGACTGTAGAAGCCAGAAGCTCAGTGGGCTTGCAGCCCTTTTACAACCAGGAGAACAAGAATCAAGGCAAGGTGTAAAGTATCTTTTGACACTGAAACACCTTTTGTGTCCCTCCTTCCTCTCATGGAGCTTTGTGCTTGCTCCCAGCTTGGCTCTCAGACTCCTCGTACTGTGCACAGACTCTTGCAAGTTTCTGGAGTGAGCCCAAACATTCCCCAAGGCAAGCAAGGCATTCTCTATTCCAAAATTTTAGTTTCCAGATGTAGGCAGCCTCCTACCAGTGAGCACTGAAGTGATTCTTAAATATGCAGCAAGAGCAACTGGCGGTACATATTCATGAATTTTATACTACAGAGTAGTAAAAAATGAAGAAGGAAAAGGCAGAGGTGAGTGGATAATCAAAGAGTACAAATGTTCAGGGGAATATTCAAAGGAAACAGGACCTTAGGGCTGTATCACACAATCAGATAAATAACTTAGATATTTGCCCAAAGAAATGCACACCAACAATGATAAGGGATGAAAAGAAAAGTAAGAGATAGGAAAAATATCTTGAAGTGTGTTAAAGATACAGAATCTCCTTTTGCACATTAGGTGACAGACAAAGCCTCTCTGCAGTCAAGGGAGAACAGGTACCAGGTTTCTTTGGAGAAACAAGTGTTCTAGCAGAAAATCTGACAAAGAAAAGACCTTGGGAAACCATGAAGCTTCATCAACTCAGTAGCTCTCCAAGAAAATTTAAAAATAACAAGCACTGAGGTAGGCATGAATGCCAAAACTACATCAAATTTAGCTTATTAAATGTGAGAGGTAGAATATTTGCTATGGCATTTGAGGAATAAATAAAGATATCTGTGGCAGCAGGGGCAGTGAAGTGGCAGAGCAGGTTTAGATCAACACAACTGCTCAGCTGCTTGTGTTAAAACAGATGCTGAGTAATTTTGCAGGACAGAAATAAAGATATTTCTAAAATTTGATACGCTTTAAATAGGCTTTTGATAGTATATTAAAAAAGCAACTTGGTAAAATGTATACTATTCTGTAGAAACTGATCAAGCTGGTAGTTTACCTTTTCATTAAACTGAGGGTTTCATTGAGAATAGATTAAAGATTGACTGTCATGAGATATGTTCATTTTACTACTAGAAGAAGTCATAGAAGAAGTCAATAGAAGAAGCTTTCAGATGTGAAATAAAATCATGCTCTGTAAAGGAATTTTGAGGAACTGTGTATTCACTGATGGCAATGAATTCACAGTCCTGAGGAAGCTGATTTATCAAGAGTAATTTATGATGGAGACTGAAAAAGTAGAAAAATTTAAAAAAAAAAAGTAAACAGCAGACAAGACCAGAAGAACAATAAAAGCCAATATAAAAATTAGGAAACCAAGGACTAAAACAGACAGGGAAAATAACACTTTTGAGAGAGAGTATATTTTTCTGAAGGTGTCTGAGAAGCTGTTTAGTTAGTATAAAATTTGTAAAAGTCAACAATATTTGAAGGAAAGAATTGTTTTGATTTTTGTTTTTTGGGGGTTTTTTTAAAGTACAAATACATGATTAAAAGTCATGATTGTGTTATACAGGGTTACTGTATTACAGGCTAGAATCCAAAATGCTAGACAACAGACAAAGACACTGACTCTACAGACAAGTTCCCTGCGGGGAACACTGCAGGGAAAAAAAAAAAAAAAAGAGAGAGAGAGAACTGAGAGAACTGATAATTAAATGGTTTGGACAAGAAATAATAACTTTACAGATTATCTAAGTCAATTGACTGTGGTTAGGTCTGTGTCAATCGTTAAAATTAACAAATGCTGGACTTGATGAAACCAAGTTAAAGCAATGAAACACAGATGATCAATGATAAGATAGGCAGATTAATAAGAAAATAATATAAAAGCAAAAGCTTTTAAATTATCAGTAAAAGATAGGAGGAAAAGCCTGTTAAGAGTATTCAATTCAAAGAGATAAATTATGAACATAAAAGACATAAGACATGGGAAAATATATAGCAAAAAACATGGGTGAAAAAAACCAGTGCTGCACTAGCACAAATAAACTTCTTTTTGTGGTTTTATTTTAATACAAGGAATTTACAATACTTTGCAAGTAGAAACCCCACTCAGGTTGAAGGATGCCATCACACTGTAACGTGAATATTAGAAACGTGCTTGAACATATTCGTAGCTGAGAATGACTGCACACAAGCACGGGACCCCTCTCTCACTTGAATTTGGTCTTTTTTGGTGAGTGCCAGTGGAGATCCAGCTGAGACATAGGCCTAGGGGCTGTTAAGAACATCAGGTGTTTACTTGGCACTAAAGTGGAAAGTCCTCTAAAGTTTCTGTTAATTTCATTAATTAGATGCCTGCACTACATTTCCAGCTTATATTTAAGGGCTGGTGTTTGAGTTCATTTCCATGAGCTAAACCTAACCTGAGAGATCAGCAAAGTCACTTGCAACCTACTTTGATTGCTCACAGGTATGTTCTTAATGCAGTACCTAATAGGATCTGAGATATCCTGCTGGGATGGTCCCTGGGACCTGTGGGAGATCTGTGACATTTAGATGGCAGAAAGGAGCATCTGAAATGTCACTAGCCAGCAACATGTGGGCAATTGAATCAAGCCTTCAAGAGGTATTACATTTATCATATGCAAAATAAATGAACAATAGAATGGAGAGCAGTCTGAACTTAAGCAACATTCAGCTAGCTTTGAAAAGAGTGAAGAAAAAAATTTAAAAATAGGCTTATAGTTCAAAGAATTTATTGTAATGCTAAATAATATATGTATTTCTTTTTATTATTCTTAAAAAATAAAGCAGCAAAATGTCCTTCATGGAACATGTGCCCTTAAGTTGATGATATTTCTTACACTTTAGTGAAAACAATGCACTTCTGACATTTGTAAAAAATGTCAATTACCTGCGGTCAGAACCAAAACCCCAAGAAATAGAAAGACATGACATATTTTAAATATGTTCAAAACATGCTTAAAATTGGTTCTGCAAATACAGTTACTGAAGTGAATATCTGTCAAAGAAATAGACCTGGTCAAAATATCCATCACCTGTGAACTGAACCAAAGCATAAGCCCTGTGCTAGACCCGTCCTGAACAAGCACAGTAGCTATTAACTCCATTTCACAAACTTCAGCTTCACCTGTCTTTCATGCCCAGTTCTTTGCCTACTGAAGTTAAAGGCAAATTCTACAGCTAGCAAGAAAGCTCAGCTACTATGTAAATTGTTACCATGTACTTGTATTCTCTGTTATTCTCAGCAAAGAAAAAATAAAAACCCAAACAAATTAAATATGGCCCTGATAAAATTAGTGATTTTTTTTTTTCACCCGGTAATTTCTTTCAGGAGATTTTGGAGAAGGCTGGGGGATATAACTTGATGATAAAGAAACAAAACTTTTAAAATTCTAGCTTAGTCTTACACAATTATGGATCAACTAAAATACGGAGGAGAACTCAGAGGTTGGAATGGGAACACGTTTAAATTTTTTGCAAGTCTTAAGCACTGTATAATGCTTAATTGTGAGAAAATAACTCTGCTACTCAACATGTATAAATTCAGTAAGTACAATTAGCTCTCTAGCCTTAAAATATTTCTTTAAATCAGAATTATAATTGTAAATGTTAATCAATCTTCTAATTAATGGTATTAGCATAAGCACTAGAATTGTTACAAACATGAACAAATGAAAAGGTGAAATAACTCTATAAAAAGACATAAATAAACACGGAAAATATTCCAGCAACATTTGAACACTTAGATGGTTCCAAAAGCAACAAAGATGAAAATCACATAAAAAATGTTCAAGAACATTTTGTGGGGGCCTTTTTGTTTTGTTTTTTTGAGTGGGTTTTTTGCACATTAATCCATTCAAGTAAATTTTATATCTATGTCAATGCAAAGCAGGGACCCTACACTAATTTTAGGAATAATCCAAAAAGCTGTTACTGTTTCTGTATTTCCTGTTAATTAAAGTAAATAAAAAAATGTTTAAATTGAAGGCTGTAATGTTAGTAGGCAATGCTAAGTTGCAGTCATATTCAGAGTGAAGAAACATGAAATGTCACTATCCACTGTTTCATAATTTCTCATGTTTATTTGTTTATTGCTGTTGTTAGCAAGAGTTTCTTTTGAATTTTTTGTTCATGGAAGGCACTCAGTCACAGACACTGCAGCCTCCCTTTGGTTTATGAACCAGCCCTGTTTTCCATGTAACAGCTTTGTCAGATCAAAAGTGCAGGCACTGAAGACTCAAACTTTGGAGATGAATAGTGGAAAAAAAAATCTTATTTCCCACACAAGAAAAAAATTGACTAACAAGGCTAAATGGAACTTGTACAGAAAACCCATAAAAGTACGTATCCTTGTAATCAGCTCTCCCTCTTTCCTCACTTCATGTGGGATCATGGTCACAAACAAATATTTTTGGTAGTAAGCCACAACTCTTAAGCATTAGGAATGCACTATTTTCTTTACAAAGTCCTTGTTTTTCAATATTGTTGTATATTGCTTCAAAATACCGGGTTTAGGCAGATAACAAAGGGGTTATCTGCTTTCAGTCAAGAGAAAAGGCATAATAATTCATCAAGAGTGTGGCGTCACTCAGAGAAAGGGATTAAGCTGTATAAGAGTAAAACAAAAAAATTTTGCTCATGACAGTGTGCTACAGCATCCTAAAGCTCTGTTACTTCTCATGCCCTGGGCCAGTGCAGTTTCCAGAGGAAATGCACACCTGTTGAGATTTTAGTCCCTGCTGTGGGCAAGTAAGTACCATGCAGCCACTCACACTGTACCAGCTACTAGGAAGAAAATTAGCTCCACCCCATTCAGAAGAGTCTCATAAAGATATTTCAGAATATTAAAACACTATTTTTGGGTCTCTTTGTTTTTCCATCTTTGTTTTTCCCAGTGATTTGGTGTTCCTCATGCAGACAGAGAGCAAAAATTGACAGTGGTATCTGGGCATCAGCTTCCCCACATATCAGCTTGTAGCTCTCTTTCTTGCTAGCTGATTTCCATGTCTTTTCAGCACATTTCTTATGAATTTTCTTTTCAGCACCCTTAAGTTATTTGGCAGTCTCTTAATCCAGATGTGGTTTATCTGTCTAAGCTGTCTCTGAGATCTGCTTTGCTTATACTGGCCAGGGCTACAACAACATCCGTGTAATTTACAGTCATCAATGCAATTCACTCCTACTTTGCTCTCAAGGCGAGGGGAAGGAAGCTCAGGAGGCCAGATCAGCCCTACCGTGCCCATGCTGGATTCCAGAGAGGATCAGAAACTGTGCTGTGTTCTTCACAGCCAGGCAACAACCTCTGAAAGGCTATAGGTAGTCCCATCATAGCACAGCAAAGTATGGCAGAGACCCGGATCATGAATAAATTCCTTGTACTTTTCATTACCGATTTCAAAGATGTCTCCAAGGAGGAAAAAAGTCCCTTTCCATTAATAAATAAATTCTACATGCCCATTTTCATTGTTACCTTCTTGGTTTTTACTGGTCAGGTTTTGTTCTTGATTGATTTGACTAGGCATGCAGAGGAAATGGGAAAGGGTGTTTAGTATGTAAGTACTCGGACACCAGGGTGTTGAAGTGCTCTACTCACACATGCAGCTGTTACTAGGAAATGTGGTACTAAATTGGTCACTTAAAACAATTTATGCTTATCTAATGCTTTATCTCTAGGGTCCACTTTTCCTCCCAAAGAACTTCTGGAAACCTTACTGCTTGTTTGTTAGTGTGTTTACTCTGAATTTCCTGAAAAAAAATGGTAGCAAGCAGTGCAGGAAATTCATTTCAGTACAAGCAATAAAGTAGAAAGCATAAGGATTTTCCTAATCCAGTGTACATGCAAGAGTGTCCTGTTCTGGTATGTACTTATAAATGGTGACTACACCCATAAACACCTGTATGTGCACACAAATACATATGTGTGCACATGTGTGTATTTCATTAGTAACAGCATGAATGTGAGTTTTGATCGTGCCTGAGGAAGGTCACAGAATGTGGCACAGATAAATTGTAGATGTGTGTCTCAGATTTCCAGGAAATTATGGCATGATGTTTAAAGGTATTTCATTATGATACTTGGCCAGCATAACATATTAAAATTCATGTGTGTACAGTACATTTGCAGATGTCTATGCATATGCATGCATATATTCAAAGAATGCCTCCTTTCATTTGGTGTTGAAATTAATTATTACTGAAACTAAGTAAGATATATGACATAAACTAATCATAATGAAAACAGATTCCTCAAATTCTTCGTGATGTTCTCATTCTAGTCACTCCTCCAGGCAGAAGACAAAGAAAATTTATAAGAAATAATGCATCTAAACCTATCTCTGTGTGGCTCTGTTCCCTACACTCTTTCTTGGTACGTGCAAATTCTACTGTTTGGTGGCTCTTACACCTACTTGGCAGTGGTGGTGTGCTCCAGAGGAGTCAGATCCTTTGCTGCTCTCATTTCCTACTTTTTGTTCAATTTTTTTTCTCATATCATGGCCAATTTTATGCTACAGGTTTTCAGTAGGGTAGTGAAATAATTCCAAAGAGTTATTCCAAGACTTGAAATGACAAAAACAAAAGAAGTATTTCTTGAACTGTGTAACGAGTCAACTTTCAAACAAGTGAAAGGCAAATGAAAGTGGGGAGTGGGGAGTAGAGAAGCCCAGCAAGTATCTCACAGTCGGCTTGGTGAAATGGATGAGGTCAAGGAATAATCCTGTTTTTCTAATTTCTTTATAGGTAATAGTGTAACTATTTCAACGATGTTCCAGAGGCTAGATTTTTAAGACTGGGGACACACATCTTTTGGCTGTAGCTCGGCCTCATCCTCCTTGAAACAGCTGCTGTGAGATCTCCTTTAAACTTTTTCAGTCAGAATAAATCAGGTGACTGCTAACAGCTTAAATAATAGGCAAAACCCCTTAATGTAAAGAACTTCTGTTAGAGGCCTTTTTTTCAGAGACCTTTTTTTGCTATGTAGAAGGAGGCAGTGGCAGTAGCATATCTCCTGGGCCTCACCAGTGCAGGGAATGAAGCTCCCATCCTTTCACTGCCTGGCCAGTCAGTTGGTTTGCCCCTAAAGTGATACATAAAGGCACCTCCTCTTGCACAAGGATTATGACAAAACAAGGGGATGACCTTAAACCAGATGATTTTATATCTTCAGTGACTCTTATTAGAGTTTTTTTATCCACTGTAAGTGCCTCAGACAGTCCCTCAGTGACTAAGGAGAAGACAGCTACAGGTGTTTTCAGGTAAATTAATATTTCCTGAATTTCAGTGTGAGGTTTGTCTAGTTACACTAGAAAAAAGAACCTTAGAAATTAGGCGTTTGGATTATGTTTTATGCTGGATATTTTAACTCAATCACACAACCTTAAGTTTTAACATGCATTTTGTTATTGAAAAAGATATTTTTTCCCACTTTATATGCATGACCATAGCAACAGTTGATGCCTAACTAAAATGACATCCCATCTGCACATTATTGCAAATCATGAAAACACTAAACCTTTTATTTTATTAGATGTCCATTAAATAGGAATGTTTGATGTACAATTGTTGAAAACAACAACGGTTAAGACACACTATAGGTAATTTTTTTTTTTTAATAGATTGTCAAAACAAAGCAAAAATAAACAAACCAAAAGAAAATCTATATCTCCACAAATCCCTAACATGCAAGCAGATTCTGAATAAAGGTCTTCATGGATTATTTTTATTCAGGCATTTTCATAATAATGTTCTATGCTTTGTGATTTCCATAAAATTACTTCAAACTACAATGATTGTCCCTTGTGAGTCAGAAGGCTTCTCTGAGGTATGCACATCACTCTTTCATTTCATAAAAAAAGCAGGCTGATGCAGAAAAAAGTTCATTTTCTTATTTTGAAATGTCTGATGCTCTGCCTTCACAATTGTTGTCATCTGAAATTCTGTATACTATGTAGAAAAAATCACTTTTTAATTATGACTCTCAAAGAAATGAGAAAGCTCATTGGTCTGATCACTGAGACAAATCCATCTCTTTAGCATTTTTCATAATGAAGAGACATTAGATTAATGTTCACTTATATAACATGATTAATGGCATGATCAGAAGTAGCTCATGTTGGAACAGAATGAGTGCAAAGCACCCAATCAAACAAAATGATTAGGGTTTTTAATTGTTTATAGTAGGATAAGGTCATATGAAGTCCCTTCTAGTAACTCATCTTTCTCCTCCTGTATTTTAGTTCTCTTTTTCTGTCCCTGAGTATGATGATTAGTTATAATTTAAGCAAATCAAGGCAGTTAGCTTGACAAGCTAAGGATTTGGGAATTATTATAGTCATTAAAGGACCTTCTGATAACCATATTAAACTTCATCTTTCACATACTGTCAGGTTTCTCTCTGTCACACACAAAGCAAAGTACATCAAGTACAGCAGTGTCTCAAGAGAGTGGAGAAAATGTATCACCTGATTTAACTTCACTGAAGTGAGTGGAGATACACTCCAGATTAATTTTGTCCTGTGAATTCTTGACATTAAGATAGTTAAGAGTGAGACCAAACTGCCTGACTTAGAGGGGGTTCTTTAAGTTCTTGCCATTGTCAGTGTGTGGTAATCTCATAAGAGAACCTCAAATGCACCCTTAGATTTGATTCATTGTTCCGCCTCATCTTCTGCTTGGACTTCCTGAGCAGAAGGTTGATAGAAATCCAATTTCAAGTGCATGTTGCCATTTTAATGCCGCCTAAATTCCTGGAATTCATTTCGATTTCTTATACCATTTTAGAGTCACATCCTAGCCAGGATGAAACGTAACTACTTTCTGAAAAATGAATAAGCATATTCTTGAATCCACATTCATATGCAGGTGATTGTATTGGTAACATTTCATGATTTTTACTTTTAAAACTTGCCAGTGAAAAGAAATTATGACTAAGACATGAGGAGTAAGTGACCTATTCAGGAACAGTATCTTAACCTACAAACATGAAGAGAGACAAAAATTGTTCTTCCTGGCACAGCTCTGAACCCCTGACCCAGAACAGCATAATGCAGTATTTTAGCAGATCAGTCACACAGCACATTGTAACTTCACACAGAGCACAGTGGTGGGCTTCAGCATTTGCTTACCTGCAAGCCACTCACAGCAGTGGTCAAAGGTTACCAGCAAGATGATTAAAAATGTGCCCGCCAGACATCTTTCAATATGTCACAACATGTCATTTTGTGCTATGCATTTCAGAATGAAGTAGCTTTCTCCTTTTAAGACATTGTCATTTGCTCTGTCAGTTTGCTTTAGACTGCAGAAGTACCCAATTCAGCTTGATAGCAGCTGCCCAAAATATAGCAATTCTGGAAGCACAGGAAAAAAATCCCTTTATTTTTTCTGCATCTAAGAGTAGTCATTCTGTGGGATTAAAAAAAAAATATTTCTGGCTCTTAAAAAAATAATTTAATCAAATATAGTAAGAGTGAACTGCAAGCACAAATAATACAGTATTTTATCTCTCCTACTACACAGTAGCACACTGCACACTTTCTAAGTACATAATAGAAAGAAAATAAGAGTATGAGACTGTGGCTGTTCAGTCTCACCTGGAGGTGTCAAGCTAGATTTTGTGTCATTTGTTCATTTTATATAAGGCACTTCCTCCAGATCTAGTTTATGAGTGAGAATTTTGCAGTGTTATGGAGAAGTTTCTTTTTGAACTGGATTTTTTCCCTACAGTTTAATCTCAGATTTCTTTTTACTTGGAGTATAAAATATTATTTTTGCCTTTCTTGCATCCTCTTCTTTAAAGACCTGATATTAGGGAAACCTAGATAGCAGTAGTAATTGGAGTCTCTTTCTGGAAGCAGATATGCCATATTATGAACGTGCCATGCTTTTGTTGAATAGAAGAATTCCTATCAAATTCAGTAGGATCTGAAGCCATCAAAAGAGAATTAACCTAGAGAAGCCTACAAAAAAAATTTAAAGAAAATTAATGCTTCCCCTCCTCAGAGAAATGGGAGGGAGACACCCACAGACTCATTAACCCATTAACTAATGACTGACATGAAGATTTATAGCCCTCACTAGGTATGTTACTTCATTTTCCTTATGCTGTGTTGGCAAGAAGTTTTCAGGGCTGAGTTTCTGGGGTGGGGGTGGTGGTGACAGGTTTGTTTGTTTGTTTGTTATGACTTTGCTTCCTAAGTTTACACACATGTAATAGCTGTACATACCTTCATTAGAAGAGCATAGAAGGAATACTGCATAAATCATGTATTGGGGAAGGCATCTAAAGCCAGAAGTACAAAAGGACTTGGGTACTCACTGACTTTCAAAATCCATCTCAGGCACCATCTCACCATTCATAGTAAATGTTTCCTCTTTTGACAGTGGAAGTGTTTTGGGTGAAGTGGTTAGAGCCAACAGCTTTGATGTAACCATTCATTCCAAATACAAATGAGCACAATGGACTTATTCCTGTAATGGGGTGCGGATTCACCAGTACAATTTAGCCAGAAATTAGTTTTGTGTCATTGACATCAGTGTGAAACAGCAGATGACTAATGAAACAAATGACACAAAACTAATGAAGTAGCATGGTAAATTAATATTCAGACCTTTCTATTTCTATAAGCAGCTAAAAAATATCTCTAATGACTTTCATTTGTGACAATCTACAGCCAGTATTTTTTAAAGAATCATTGATCATACTCAAGCAAGTAAGAACTGAACCCTACTACTGCCTACAGAAGTCTGTCTTGCCTCCTACCACTTTGACAAAGTGAATATGCCAATTGCCAGTTATGCTAATTTTTAGTGGTAATCTACTATGCAGTTTATTACTGAACTGTCCAATTTCTTTTTATTAATAATCTCACTTTATTTAAAAATGTTAATATAATCATGTTCTTTGTCTTTGGTCTTATTTGTTTCACATGAAATACATGGATATTAAGTCCTTTCATTTTCTATTCCCCCCCTCTGCTGTATAATGTGAGATGATATTCAAACACCAATATGATGTTTCTTTCTCCATATTGCTCTTGCATTTATAGGGGCTAAAGGGGTAAAATATCCTGCACAGAGAGTTTTGTTCAGCATTCAACGTGATGGAAACTTAGTAAACTCACATAACAATATCAGTGGCACAAGACATAAGGCTAATAAATCTTCATAGAGAAAGATTTTTACCACCACTTAGACAATAGAATTATCTCATAATGTAGCAGCTCTTCATGTATTACCCTGTATTTTTCAGGCAGCTTTTTCACATTTCCTTGAAAAACTTAGTAGATGACCTTGGAATCCTAGATTTTACAGTATATTAAACTGTCTGACTTGCACTAAATAAATTTCAATGAAACACTTGTGACCTTGAATCAAGGAGCTTTGTCAAAGCTTTCTTATGCTGAATTTTTACAAGAAATGTTAATGGGAAATGGAGAAACAAAGAGAAATTAATCATGAAAGAAACCTTTCATTTTCAGAGCTTCGCAACAAGTACTTTTACATAGATCCTATTCTTAGGGAGAAGGGTCATTTCTCTCAAGAAAACCCATCTAGAAAGTCCTATCTCTTTTTATTTCCTCGAATACTGTATAAATTATTGCATTTGCTGCCTTTTTTGTGGTATTTCAGTATTTCCAAATCCAATCTGTTCCGAAAAAAAAAAAAAAAAAAAAAGAATTGCAGGGTTGCAAAATCAAAACAGAAAGTCAGCTGTTTTCTTTTTCACATTAAAATAAGGTCTGGGTCTTTGTCAAAGGTTTTTGTGGAAGAATTCAAGAGAGTTTCTTCTTTCAGTTCACACTGTACAAGTTTTCGGAGACACAATCTTCACATTAAAATTATTCCAGTTCCCTCTTACTTCAATTTGCAGCACTGTCAGATCCATGAAATTTGACATTGTCCTCTCATTGGACTATTACTTTTTCATAAATACCTCTTTATTTCAGAAATGTTTCTTCTAATCCAGAAACTAAGTAATATAGCTCATGAGATATCTTTAGCAAGACTAGAAATGTGCAATTCTTGGAGGAATGACTTTACTGTTAAACACTGACATCTGCCAACATAAGCCAGACAGCCTCATAAGGACATGTAGTGCATTTAATGATCTAAAATTGCAAACAAAACTGAGAAAGTATTATGTAGTTGTTTCTAAGTAAGACAAGAATAATATCCTTGGAATGACTTTAAATATTGGTCCAAGCAGGTTTTATGCAAATATCCAGGTGGAATTTTAGATTATTTTTAGAAATTCACAGAATCATAGAATGTTAAGGGGTAGGAATGGGCGTTAAAGAGCATTTAGTTCCAAAGCGTCCTGCCGCATGTAGTGGCACCTCCCTCTAGATTAGGTTGCTCAAGGCCTTATCTAACCTGGTCTTTCTGGCAAAGAATCTCTCTCCAGCTTCCCAGTAGGTCCTCTTCAGCTACTGGAATGTTGCCATGAGGTGTCCATGAAACATTCTTTTCTCTGAACAGCCCCAGCTTTCTCAGCCTGTCTTCATAGGGGAGGTGGACTAGTCTTCTTATCAGCTTCATGGCCCTCCTCTGGACTTTCTCCAAGAATTCCAAGTCCTTTTTATGTTGGGAGCGTCAGAACTGTACTCCATACTCCAGGTAGGGTCTCAGAAGAGGAGAGGGGTAGCCCAGGATTCCACTGGTTTGCTGGGTTATGATCTCACACCACTGGCTCATGTTGAGTTTTTCATCAACCATCACCCCCAAGTCTTTCTCTACAGGGCTGCTCTCAATCACTTTTCCACCCAACCCCTTCATGTGTCTGGGATTGCCACAATCCAGGTATAAGGCCTTGCACTTTGCTTTGTTGAACTTCATGAGGTTTGCATGTGCCCACCTCTTTAGCTTGTGCAAATCCCTCTGGATGGCATCCCTTCCCTGCAGCATACTGACTACACCACACAGCTCGGTGTCATCAGCAAACTTGCACTCAATCCCACTGTCCATGCTGACAATAAAGATGTTGAACAGTATCAGGCCCCAGGACTGACCCAAGGAACACCACTCATTGCTGGTCTCCAGATGATCAATGACCCTTGACTGCAACTCTGTGTGCAGCTATGGATGGAGCCAGTTCTTTATTCACAGAGCAGTCCATCCATCAAATCCATGTGTCTCCAGTTTGGAGACCAGGATTGTCATGCAGGAGAGTGTCAAACACTTTGTGTGAGTCGAGGTAAATGATGTCAGTTGCTCTGGCCCCATCCACCAGTGCTGTAGCCCTGTCATAAAAGGTCACCAAATTATCAGGCAGGATTTCCCCTCTGTAAAGCCACGTTGGCAGCTACTAATCACCTCTGTCTTCCATGAGATTTGACAAGTTTCCAGGAGATTCTGCTCCATGGTCTTGCCTGGAACAGAGTTGAGACTGACTTGTCTGTAGTTCCCCAGGTCTTCCATTTTCCCCTTTTTGAAAATATTATTTGACAAATTAATTGAGCTTAATTAAAACATTCTGGACCAAAAGTATTGCCTTGGCTTAAAAAAAACATGGTAATATCTCACCAATCATTGATGCAGGTATCACAGTCACAGAGCAAAACAATTCACGCCATAACTGAGATCAATAATTTCTGATATTTTTTTCCATTTTTCCAAATTTTCTTTCTATATTCCTTCTTCTCTTGAGTTATAAAGATACCTAGAAAGCAAACACAGATTCTACCCACCCTTCCTCAATTTGTAACCCACCTTGTACTAACATTTTATTTCAATTTATGTCAGTGCAAGTGCTGATTTTAGGCATACAACTGAAATATAACAGACAAGTGAGAAAATATAAGATTTGAACATAAAAAGCCCTGCTTGTGAAGCCCATTTTTGGATGAAAAATACGATAGAAAATGTTAAAAGAGTGAGTCAAAAAGCACAATGAGCTGTAGTAAATGTTGAACTGTTACCAGGAGCAAACATTCAGATTTCTTCGGCTGACCATAAACTGATAAGATGAAAGAATAAAGATCCACTGTCTCAAAAGAAACAAAACAACATCCACCAGAGTACACTTTGACTTCTGCAGTACAAGGGACAGGAGTGTAACCCCACAGCTTCTAATTTTGTACTCTTACTGAAGGTACGCTATAAATAACAGTAAAGATAATAGTGAAAAATGGTTAATTACCTAAAGATTTCTATCAGCTTCTTTGGGAAAGAGGGATGGAGAAAACATTCAAGGGAAAACACTCACCTTATTTTTTGGCACTCTTTGCATCTTAAGGTTTTGTTTTCTTCCAGACATCTGCAATTTTGCATTTCTTAATGATTTTCCGAAATATTGGTAGTTCAATATTTTGGGTGCTCTGGGCTCTCTTTTCTGTTCTGTTTGTCTCTAAAGAATACAGCTGTCTTGAGCAGAAATAGCAAAGCTGCTTCTAAATTGAAAATTCACCACTCCTGTCAGCACAGCACTCCTTATAAGTTAATTCATATTCAGGTGTGGATCTTGTTTATGCATTTATAAATTTGTGATTCCTTTTGTACTGAAATAATGATAAAATAAACCAAGCCTGGGAATTCTATGCAGTATTCTGTCTCTGATTACAAATGAAGCTCTTCTGTGTCCTCTGCTACCCCTCTAATCAGGAGTAAATTTATATAATTTTCAGAAATTAACCGTAATTTCTCAGAAGCCATACATATAGAGCCCTATTCTTGCAGATATACAAGTGATACAGAATTCCAATCTCCTGATTAGCTACAAAAGTGATAGTAATGCTTAAGATCCTATCACCTTCAAAGTTAGATCAAGGTCCTGCTTGTTTGAGAGTGTCCAGTTAGTCTTTTAAAAAGCTTTGAAGCAGCTTGTATCCTCATTTGATGAATCCAGTTCAGGAGAGCTTAGGGCAGACCTTACAAACGACTGAAGAAGTATGTAGCCACTATAATGCTTAGCTTAAATCTTAGGTGTCTGCAACTTAATAATTTCAACTTGAAACCTGTAATTCTTATTTTTGATCTAAGTTCAAAACACGTTGTATTTATAAAAGTGTAAATAGCAGCTTGGGAACACCCAGACTGGCATTCACAGATGCTGATATAAAGAGAACTGAAATGACTAAGCTAGAAATGAGAAATGAGATGTCATCTAGATTTCCAAATCTTATAGCTATAAATGTGAATTTTGCACCAACTCCACCCCCCCACCCCCAATTCTATTTGAACATACATTGTCCTTTTGTGAAAGTTCCAAGATAAGCTCCAGAATTTTTCTAAAATTTATTTCCAGGCAAATCAGTATCTAACCAGAATATTACCTTGTTTCCTTTCTTCTGTCACCTATAAAATCTTCAAAGATTTTTTTTTTTTTTAATATCAGGTACAATGACAGGGATAACAGACACAGGGTTCTGAAAAATTCACATAAATAAGCAGACTCAAACACAAAAACTTTCTGTCTTATTTTAATAGAAATCAGACCAAATACCCCATTCTTGGATAAATGCATTTTGTGTATGAAGGGTAATCATATCACTAAATGCTAACCTTACTATAGATATATCAATGGCTGAATGAGCACATCACTGGGAGCTTGTTATTGTTGGTTTTCATTGGTTGTTTTCTTAAGGGAGCAGTGTAAGTCTGATCACATCAACACATTACTAACCAAAACCAAGCTTCTCCCTGACGGGATTGTGCTGAGAATGATCATGGTTTATGGATGGGTACTTTCCACTCAGCAAATCACAGATGGGAGAAAGACAGGCTGGGGAAAAAAAAAAAAGGAAAAATTAACAATAACAACAAAAAAAGTACATACTTTACACTGACTACCAAAAAATATTCTGTATGGCTTGAATTTATCTAAGAATAGGATGAAAATAAAAATCATTATTGCTTTCATTAATATATTAATTGCACCAACATCTATCAGAAAACTGTATAAGTATTAACTAATACTCAAGAGCATATGGGACAGAGCTGGGAGAAACCTTTAAAAATCCAGTCTGTAACTGCCCTCCCCCCAGGAGCCAAACTGTATCTCATGAGAAATTACTTCCAAATGTAATGCTGATTCTTACCTGGAAGGGTGCCACTTACATACTCTGGCATATTTAAGGGCAAAACACATTTCAAAAAGAGATGTTCAGTGCTATCAGAAAAGGGGAGGCTCTGGCAAAGCAATTTACTACAAATGGGTATGCTGGAAAAGATCTTATATCAGGAGCTGACAGAGGGAACAAAATATTGGTGCCCAATATTTAGTGAGCAGAGCAAATCACCAGCAAATCAGGAGTTTTGGGATGCTATTCCAGTATTACTGAAAACCTGGATTAAACACACAGTTTGAACTTCTTATGTATAACCATTTCTGTAAGATGTTAAAGTTTCTGCCAAGTTGACCTTCAAGTCAAGTAAAAGAGACAATTTCACAAGAGAAAATTTGCACATCCCCTGTCTTTCTATCAGGACTCCCAATACTTTTGGGCAAATGAATCCACAGTTAGAAGTTCCCTCTCACCTAAGAAAAAAAGACATAAACAGATTTTTATACCTGAGAAGCTGATGAAGGACTTCCCTAATGCTCTGGAGTGTTTTGAATGGTATCACAGAAGGACTGAGTACAGTTAAAGCTCGTGTAAATATCCCTCATGTTGAAGTAACAAGTGATGATAAATGAAACAATGGTCACTAACAGCAGTTTCAGTGGGATAAGATGGGTTTTTTTCATGATGTAAAACTGACTCATCTTGTACCTTGCCACAACAGCCATTTCCTGACAGAAGTACAGCTAGCAAAGGCATTTTTTTTACATAGTCTGCCCCACAGACAATTCCTTCTGGAAGGAAATCATCATTCATTCTCCAGTTCTCAGCTGGACTCACCAGCCTGGCTGTAGCACACAACATTTAGATATCTGAAGTATCACAGACACAACAGGTTCCTAAAGACACCCCAAGAAACTTGTCATTTCAGCAAGGAAACAAGTCAGCCCTGGAGCACTCTCCTGGGAGCTGCCATTTCAGAGTCTGTGCCTTACAGTGGTAGTTTGCCTACTCTGAATTCCCCTGGAAAAAGAGCATTCGAGTTCTTTAGAGTGCAGGATGACAGTTTAGTGGCACCATATGGCAATATTGTCTGATAATGACATTTTCCAGGTACAGATAACATTTTCTCAATTTCATTGATTTCAGAAGTTGTGATATATGCAAAAGAGGACAAAATCAGTAGTGGAGTGAACACTGCTGTATGAAACACCTAATGCAATACAAGCAGAGTTCAGGGAAAGGAGATATCACACATTCTAATTCTAGTACTACACCATTAAATACAAATGCATTTTCTGCTACCAGAACTGATGTTATTTTGCATTTCAGTTCAAAAAGAGAATACAGCCACAGGGGTCACTGTACTCCCACTTCCTAATAGAAATTTCAGATTTGTTCGGTCTTTCCTCTTTTTTTTTTCATTCTGAAATAAGCTCTTCAAGTAAGAGATACACACTATTCAGAGAGAGTGTGGTAGTGAAGAAGTAGCCACTGCTTACTGGAAAAGTCTTAATATGGAAGAGACCTAGAGATGCCTCTATAAACACATTTGTCTGAGAAACTATGCTCACAGTGTTCACAATTTAGTAGATGACATGAATTGTGTTACACTACACTTTTCTGAGTCCTAAGATTTTAATACTGTAATCTTTATCAAAAAATATTAAAAATTTTAATCAGGGTAAATAATTGAGATTATTATGGGGGAAAAAACTCCACACTAACAACACTCAGGGACATAGTTCTTAAGTAATCCAAGCAGAGACTGTTCTACTAAATTTTGCACAAACATTTTCTCTTTCTCCAGTGATAATTTCCTCCTTTTCCTCTAAGAAGCAAATGTTTTCTTGAAATACACACTCGGTTATTGCCCTGTCTGCATTTTGTTGACTTAGTTCTTTTTGTCTAATGGCATTTATGTGTAGGAAGTACATGTTGGCTTTTGTTACTGATCAGTTTTTCCACATATAAACTAGGGAATATATTATTCATATTTATGACAGAAATTCTACAGTCTGATTTAATGTACTTTGGGCTGTACTCTAAAATCCTAAATGCATTAAGATCTGGCAAAGTCCACATAATGTTACTCAAGATCAGGCTGCTCTGAGGACGGACTAAGGCTTCTTTGCACCTCCTGGGATAACATATAAAGACATTACATTATGAGATAAATAGCCAATTTTTATAGCATTCCAGGCTTGTGAAGGTGTTTGAATTAGTGTAAATGTGACTGAGGCACATAACTGCAGTGAAATACAGCATATTAGGAATGCCACATCAACGAGTCTTGATGATATTTGCAGTTAAGTAAATCCAGACGTGTTTTTCATATATGAAAAACAAAAAAAATTTTCAAGTTTGCCTTTCTTAAAAGCCTGCCAAATTTCAAAGGCTGTGGAACAAGTGCTGAAAATTTCAATGATCTTTAAATGAAAGTCATCTAAGAGGCATGTAGACAGGGCTGCTGCTTGTTCTGCTCTGTTATACAAAAGGATGGAAGGGGGGACTTTCTAGAAGGAGACCAGACATTGTGCAGCAGATGAATGCTGTATCCAAAATTCTTATTTATCCTGAGCAAGTAGAGTTTCCTTTTGACCATGTCAAAAACCCTGTTGAATAAAACTGCCTAAAGAAGAATATTTCCTCATAGGAAACCTGAAGATGAACTGCAATCCCAAAAGAATGCTTTAGATTCTGTCTTCTTTTTGCATCAAAAAGAAGGTCAGTATTTAAGCAATTCTAAAGATTTTCCCCACCTTGGTGAAAGGTTATCACCAGATTATGGTGAAAGAAAGTGAGGGAAAGAGATTTTTTAGTTCACCAAATCCGATACAAATTCACAATGGAGGATTTGGTGTGCAATCAAATGCAATTTTCTGTTAGTCTATTTAGATTTCCAGTCTTCATAATATTTGAACCATTTGCAATCACAGCTCTGTAACTGGGCAGAGCAGCAATTTTTCTTGCTTTGATGATATGGAGCATGGGCATGGAGCAGCTCAGAACCAAGTTTTTAGACAATAGGATTTCCAAAATGCCCTGCTTTTGAAAAGGGTATTAAGACATAAATATTGTCAGGGCTGTGCTGCTTTGGATTCTTGATGACTAAATGCCTGTGATAATCCCACACTGTACCCAACAGTCCATTTACATTGTGTTCATCACCTCAAGGACTCACGAAGTGTCTGGGTACAGGATTATCTGGGACATATTAGTTTGCAGTGTCAGTATGTTGTATCTACTATAAGAATTTAAGCATAATCTAGTCTAGCTGCTTTTAAGAATTCAGAACTGTGTATCTCCTGCTCAGTTATGTATAAATCCATTGACTGGTGTATTTATCAGGTTTTCCTGGTATTTCAGTATGTTCCTTTTTTATGGAAGAACACTGAAAATTTTGTAGTTTATAAAGAGTGTTTATAGTCTCAGGAGCAATGAATATACAAGGTTTCTGTTTTATTTTTTTCTTCCTCCTGAGTGACTGCGAATGATGATTTATCAGAAGCTGTTTGTTTTTACCAGAAATTTATATAATCCATTTGCAAACTGGGAAATAAAATATTTTCTCACATCTCTAATAATAATTAGCTTGACACTCAAGGCAATAAAACAAAATCATTTAGGTAATTGGAAGTGTCTAAGTAACCAATTATTTGGAGATGTCTTTGTGGCTTGAGGAGAACAAATAAGAAAGTACTCCCCAAGTGAATATCCAATGCACAGTCTCTGCAAATGTTTCCCATGCAGACTCTGTTATGGATGCGTCACTCGCAGTTCCTTGCAAACGTTGTCATTTCACATCTGATGATGATGTGGTGGAACAGAATGTGCTTCTGCAATGCCATGAGAGGAATGCAGAGCATATGTCTGAAACACCTCTGAAAGTGCCTTCCAGATTCTGGGTCCTGTTGTGACATTCTGCTGAATTCTCAATTGCGCCACACTTCGAAATAGTCAGGGGATTCAAGGCTGCACCAAATCCCCTGCTCTACCAGCTTCCACAGGAATAACAAAAACAAATTTATATTTCTCTAACAATATCACTCTTTGAGCTGGCTTAATGTCACATAACAAGGTGTAAACAAGTAGAAAAACATTCAATGATGATTCACTGAATACTTTTGGCTAGGGAGTAATGGGGGTTGTTAACCACTTACACTTATTATGACCTGTAGGCTGTGCCTCAATGAAGCCAATAAATTGTACTTTTCTGAGAACACCCAGCCCTAAATTACACAAATAGTTACTCATATGGTCTGCCAACACTGAAGCACTCAAGTCAGTAAAATACTGAAATTCATTTTGTGTAGCTTGGCACTTTTCACAGTGATCAATCTTTCTTCCTTGGCAAAGCCCTCTTCTTGGGGTGATTAACAATAACAACAACAACAAAAAAGCATTATAATCTTCCTGCAAAGGCAGGGTTTTAGCTTTCTGCTGCAGGGCAGTGTCAATTGTCAGCATCTTGTTTGGTTTGTTTAGCTGGCTTTTATTCTTCTCTGACATTTAGCGATTATGTGTTTTCCTTTTCCTCCTCCTCACTGCTGGAGCCATCTGTGGGCCTTTACACAGAGACATCCATTAGGAATATCAGATAGACAAAGCTAATGTGCACTGGAGTAAGATGACAAGATCCTTTTCTTAATTAATGTCATCACTGCTGATCAAGTGAGGATTGCAAGCTTCTGAAGTAGTTTGAAAATGAAATGTTCTTAATTTCCATGAGCATTTTTCTACTACATTTAGACTGTTCTATAAATTAAACAGTGAGGGGTCCTAAGACCCTGATCCCCTGAAACCACATCTCTACCTGTGCATTAAGTACTCTCTGGGTCTAATCCTGGATGCTGGACCTTTGTGGTCAGCACTGTTTGACTGCCAGGTGCACCCCTGTAGGGCAGTCACTCTGCACAGTGAGTGCTCCAGCAAACCAGCCCCAAGGCCCCCCTGTTCAGGACTTTGCATGGGCCCCTTCTGATCAACAAACAGTTTGCATGAGATTCCTCAGTTCTGGAGGGTAAGAGAGATTAGTAGGATGTCTCTGACTGTCCAGTGGAGGGATGTCTTAGAGCCACCATTGCTTCATACATTCTATGTCCTGGCCTTTCTGTCTGTGCAAGACATAACTGAAGAGGATTTCAATCCAAGCACTGAAAGCTGACCCCAATAAAAACTCAAGACCCAGCTGGAACAGGTACCCAGAGCCATGACCTGGCAATGCTTCACAGCTGCAAGAGGTCTACACGTAGCTGAAAGAAAGAGTATGAACATTGAACACATGGATCCCATGTATTGGCCAAACCCCAAGATGTTAAAAGACTTATGCATATAGCAGAGATGGGAAAGGGGTTAAAGTCTGCCCCCATTCCATCTTTATATGGCAGTATTTTCAGAGTGAAGGAATGAAGTTGCCTACACCATCTGACTGCTGTATCTCATCATTATTATTAGCAACTACTATTTCCATCAGAGAAACTGAGAGAATTTTTTCATATTCAAATTTTCCTAAATGTTTCCTTACTCCTACCTCCTACTTACATGCCATTTCAGCTAAGCTAAATCTTAAAATAGTGTCCTTATAATTTCCTTTTATTCTTTGTTTCATTCTTGCATGCAAAATCTGCCTTTCTCATGTATATTTTGTAATCTTAAAAAAATAGTGGGAGTGTATGTATGGTAATTTCTCTTGATCAGCTATCAGGGAGGTAGTGAAGTTTTGAAACATTTTGACTTGCTTTTAATTGTGTGCTCCAAGATGATTTCTATGTTTATCTTAGTCTTAATTTCATCAGCTAATGATATTTTCATCTTAAGTTTTTCCCATATTGGTCTATAAATGCCTGTGCAATATTTGTGCTAAATACTTAAAATTATTTTAGAAAACAAAATCCAGGAAACTCAACCTTTAAAAAGTCTGAACATTTTGCTTCAGACACACATACGTTTGTGAATATCTGTTCCCTTGCATGAACTTCCATGATTTGAATATATACAATAATCAGACTTTAAAGTAATTTAGTCATTGAATTTCATTTCACTTTTTGAAGACCCTCTATGCTTTATTATGTTGAGCAAGACATTAATTTATAATTTTTAGTTTTAAAATGTCTCTCATGTCCACTTATTGCTTATTATATAGAATTGGGTAGCTTCTGGACAAATACATTAGAAAAACACATTAATCAAAACTGGGAGATTATTGTTTGATTGCTTTGACTTCTGAAAACTTCAGCCATAAATCAGAGTCAAATATTTCTGGGGACACAGACTATTGGTGAGAATAGGTTAGGATTCTTTTTTACTTGTTGAAAATGTAATTATTTGTTTAGTCTGCCAAAAAAAATGAATGAAAATATTTCAGTCATAATTATAGGAAATCTATACTTTGTCTTAGTTCAAAATTAATCCACATCACCATAAAAATGGCATTAAGGTGTCATGTCCCTTTAGTAACACCTCTCTGCTGGGATCCCTAACTAACAACTGTGCTTCATAGTGCGCTATGATCTCTGTCTTCTAGCTCAGATGCTGAAGTGTACAGTGATTAAAATACAGCAGGAATGCTTATTCCTCATTAAAGACATTAATGAAAGTCACCCAAACTACAAGACTTTGTAGTGGTTCAGAAGACATTATAGCTACATCCGTGCTAACAAACTAGTGTTGAAAGAAGTTCTGTGACAGAGATTTGATTTGAAATTTTTGCATTGCCATGGAGAGAAAATCATCTGCTATGCTCTGAAACTTGTTCTAAATTCTGAATTAAATATCTGCATAAATTTAATCTCTTAAGTATATACTTATTTTTTAAAATATATGTATACATATTTATTTATTTATTTATTAAATGTAAATGTGTGTGTATATATATTCACAGTATATGAATATATGCTCCATAAATATATTCACAGCCTGTTAACAAGTCTATGAACACTCAGCCTTCTTTTGCTGAGACAAAATAGATTAAATTCTTCACAAAGATTTATGTTGATTTTAAACCCTTTAATCAGTACTAAGGATTGTCTCTGAACTGTTTCCCATTTATCAACACCTTTCTTGAAGCACATATAAAAATTCTAGGCATACAATTCCTGAATCACCCACATTACCATCAGTCAAAAAGTACTGCTGCTATAAGTATTCTCTCATTTTCATGTGCAAAAGCCTTAGTCCTTTCAGCTGTCACACTGAGTCTGGCAGTCTTAGTGGATGACTGATCATTTATCTCTATCAGACCCCTCTCTCTGTGTATTTGATCTGTTCAAATTGGACCACTTCCAAAGCATTTCTGGGCAGAGTTCAGGTGCTGAGTTTGGGCAAGAGGCCATTTTAAATAGGATTTTCTCATCTGGAAAACATATTTTGAAGACTAGGAGTCTTCCATTTTATATATGAACACAATTGTCTACCCAGACACCTGAGTCCTTTTCAGAGTAGCTCCTTCTTCAGGACTCTTTCATCCCATACCGTCCTTGCTTCTACACACATGATTTTTTTCAATATTAAACCCCACATTTTTTGCCTCTATTGGTGGTGTTCATCAATCCAGATTGTCCAGCATCATTAGATGGGTAAGCTTTTTTCCTGTTCACTTAACACTCTGCCAACTTCCTGTCCAACTTTGCACAGTTTACTGGAGATCATCTTAAGCTTTCTAGATCTTTGACAAAATAGCATGGGATGAAAAATCTAATTTTGTGAGAATTTTTCGGAAATATCCACTCACTGGTGTCTAGCTATTTGCAATTTGATGTAGAGTTCCCTTAATTAACAGGTCTTAATCCTTTTAACATGTTCATAGCATATTGTTCTTTAATCAAAAGGGCATGTGATATGAAATCAAAAATATAATTGTATTACATAAACACTATTATCTTTATCAGACAAATATTTAAGCTCATCAAAAAAGATGTTGTTTTGACATTATTCATTTTCCTGAACCCATGTTGATTAGCATCAATTATATTTTCTTTAATTCTTTGTTAATTAAGTTCCATAAATCAAGTTCAGTATCAGCCATTCTACTAGTACTCACAAAAAACCATTTTTACTCCTTTGAAATGACTGAAACATGGACTGCAATCAAAGGTAGGGAACGATACAAGAAGGAATAAGAAAACAGTACATGCTTATTTCTTTAAAGACACTGTAACTATAAGGAGTCACCTAAAATCAGCTTTTCTCCAGATTTAAGTTCCAAAATAATAACTTCATCATTATTACTAATAATCACTAAGAAAGAACTTGATTGAAGTGAAGGACTTTTTAAAGCAATACCTAAACATGGCAATGAGGAAAGTTCTAACTCAAAAAACCTCATTGCATTTATACTGTTATTCAAGTGACCTTATAATCAACTAAGTAGGAAATCACTGATATTTAAATACAATTTTTATTTACATTTATATTTTTAATTTAGAACAAAATTAAATATTTTTTTTTAATAATTACCTTATGTTTAATCACCAAATATTCAGTTGATATTGCTTTTCAGAAATTATTTTTTAGCCACATATACCAATTTAGAAAGAAAATAAATTTTTCCTAGGGAAAGATTTCCTGGTATTTTTCAGGATTTCTGTTTTTTTTCAATAGAAACCAGCTGTTTCATTGCAAATTAGGCTTAGTTAAATTGCATTTTCATTTTGTGAAAGACTGGACAAATGTAAAATTCTGTTCCTTTGGGTAAAGAAATGGATAAAATAAGCATGGATATCAAACTCCACTATAACCACAACTTTACAGATGATCAAATGTTGACTTGGCATGACAGAGAATCATAGAGAAATGCTAATTAATGGTGGAGAAAATGTTAAAGCTATGTGCTGGTTTTGGCCAGAATAAAGTAAAGTTTCTTCACAGTAGCGGGTATGGTGCTGTGTTTTGGACTTGTGACAAACCAGCACTGGTAACAGAGAGATGTTTTGGATATTGCTGAGCAGGCTTGCACCGTGTCACAGCCTTTCTGACTCTTACCCCACCAGCAAGGATGCTGAAAGGGCACAAGGAGCTGGGAAGGGACACAGCTGGGACAGCTGATCCTGCCTGTCTGAAGGGGTATCACACACCATATGGCATCATGCTGGCATATAAAGCTGGGGGAAGAGGAACGAAGCAGGGGATGTTCAAAGTGATGGTGTTTGTCTTCCCAATCACCATTACCCATGATGGAGCCCTGCTGTCCTGGGGATGGCTGAACACTTGCCTGCCCATGGGAAATAGCAAATGAATTCCTTGTTTAGCTTTGTCTGTGTGCACTGGTTTTACTTTACCTATTAAAATGCTTTTATCTCAGCCCACGAGTTTTCTCATTTTCACTCTTCTGATAATCTCCCCCACCCCATGATGAGTGAGTGAGCAGCTGCATGGGACTGAGCTGTTGACTTGGGTTAAACCATGACAGACTGTTTGAAAATACAAGGTTACAGGTTAAATTCAGTATTTTACACGATGTGTTCTTATTTATTACTTTTATGAAAAGTAGAATTTGATTAATGAAAGTCTTCTTCTCTTTGAATTTTGACATGTCATTATGCTTCAAGACTTCACATCTGAACTGTAAAATGAGATTCCCTAGATCTGATTCACAAGTCTTTCAAGTATTATTGAAAAATACATATCCTTTCCAAAAACATTCAGGATTCAAGTAGAAGTTTAGTTATTATGTATTAAATAAAACAGAAAATATTTATCTGATCTTTTCCACTGTTTGCATTGCTTCCTGAAAAACCTGCTTTCAAAAATGTAAAGGAAGCAAGACTGTATCCTGCTGAAGAATCCAGACAGGTACAGTGTCAGTAGTCATACCATGATGATTCCGCTCACAAAGTTGTCAGTTAAAATCCCTTCGAAATACCCACACCTTTGAATCTCAAAGGATTAAAATTTAGTGCATTTAGCCTTCAAAATTCAGAGCAGTAGTTACCTAATAAAAGTCCCCTGCTGGTGATGCAAATCCTTCCATAGACTTCAAAGGATTTTGGAGTAAGTCCTAACATTACAGATGGTGGATAATTCTCAGTAAATGGCACATCAGACACAAGTGGACACTTTCTCCCTGCTGGAAACATCAATAAGGCCATTCAAATCCAAAACTGTTAATGCTATAATGATTTCTGAATACTTGATTATGAATTTTTTATGACATCAAAAGGAAATCTTGTCAAAATATATTAGATATTGACTTGCACCTTTTAAACATACTAAATTAGAGACACATGCCCCTATTATCCATCGGATGACGATGGTCTGTTAGCCCTTTAAAAAATATAATGTAGACAACTGATACCACCTTCCCCTGGAGGTTTGGAATCATTGCATAAAGGCCATGATGTCACCTTTGAGAATCACTGAACCTCACTAGGAAGCCCTGAACCTGTGAACAGTCACTTTTTGGTGACTGCCTCCATGTTCATAATCTGAGTAGCAATTTAATTGATCTGGGATAATAATTTCTCTATTCTGTAAGAAAACTCTGAATTGTTCAATTTCAGCAATATGAGCACTCCATTTCAGCAGTATTAATCACTGAGTTTGGGACTCTAGAGAAAGAATAAAGGTGTGTGAACAGATTTAGAGCAAGGAGGAGGTTTTAAGAAAGGTGATGTTTTCTGATTCTAGCTTCCCTGAATTGATTTAATTAGTGTATCTCAAAAATAGAGACAATGTGAAGGAAATGACAAAGGAACTGATTAACAGTGTTCCTTACAATACATACACCTGAGTCTTTAAAGGAGACTCCTAAGAATGGCTTTGAAATAGAAAGGTCTCTGTCTCCAAGCAGCCTGTGTGACAGAAAGAGATCTCTGAGACCAGTTGGGTGGCCTGAATTTGTACAAAGGGAGTTCATCCCAAAATTATAGGCCTATAGCTATTAACACGTGTAGTCTGATATAAAAGTTTGAGACTTGATAGCAAATTTTTTGTCTTTTAACACAGAACTGTGAAAATTAACCAGCTTCAATACTTTGCTCACAAAAAGTACTGGATGTATGCCACAGTTACCACATTTATCTTTTCCAAATAGTTATACTGCAGAAAGAAACAGGATTCTAAAACTGATCTTTGATCTTTCTGAGTTAGTAAATACTGGTTTAGAACTACTTTCATTACTCTTTCCTCGAAAAGGATATTTTGAAACTTAAAGAATCTTACAGACAAAAAATTGCCAAGTTGAGTGCAGAAATGTATTAAAATGCAGTGTATTTTGCAGTCATTCCCAGAAGTAGTTGAAAACTGCTCCATCTTCTCTCCAGAGCCAGGGATCAAAGAAGAATCATTTCAAATGCAATGAACTTTTAGCCATTTCTTCAGGCAGGTGATCAATACTTCAGTGTGTAGTAAATGTTAACATATTCCAGGGCTAGGAATAGAACCAGAAACATAATTTTACTAGGTGTTGTCCAGACTCATGCTACATTCAGAAATAGAAAACAGGCATTAAATGAGATTTATCTCTTTTGAAGTATAATAGAAGTTTTAATAGGTAGGGAAATAAAGGTCTGTGTCTTAGAGAAGGTAGTCCTCTCCAAAGTGTCAATCAAGTGATGTGCAGTTGTATGGACCAGTTACAACAAAGGAACTGTATGCAAAAGCAACTAAATTTCAGCTTCTTAAAAGTGATTACAAATAGGAAGAATATAAAACCATATATTCAATGACAGAGTGAAAGCATAGGGGTTTACTTAAAAGATTTATATACTATGTTCTTGTTTACAGGAAGAAACATGCATATCTTAACTTGAAAGAAGACAGAGTTGTAGGAATGGAAATTTATACGAAAGGGGTTATGTGACCTTGGAAAATCAGAAAACCTTTTAAGCAAAAGCTGTTGGGTCCATTTATGATGCTTGCATGCATTCTCACTGGACTTCTTCCATGATTTTTGGTAATAAAAATAATTAAAATGTTTGTGTAAAACAAACTGTCACCTAAAGTCTAACTCAACAATCAGAATTACTTTTTTTGTGCTGTTCCCTAGAGAGCAATGGGACTTTTTGTGTCTGATGTGTGTTTTTCTCATTCTTTTACAAAAAGAAACAGACTACTTCCCAAATTTCCATGTCAGCACAATTCATACTTGCTAAATACTTGATCTAGCTAAAACTAACTGACAGCAATTTAAGATATAAATTCTTGGTTAGTACTGCAGAATATATTTCAAAGGCTTTAGCATATAAACTTCTTATTCTGGAAAAATATCTAAAATTCAGAATTCTTAGCCATATCTGAACCTCTAAAAGGTACAGGCGGTTGTTACAAATTTTTCAAGACACAAAGCATATTTAGTAAAGATGGGACGGTTTTTTTACCACAGTATTTGACAAAGTTGAAATAGCTCCTTTTTAACACTTCTCCATTTATGTGTTGGTGTCATACACTAAGGGTGCAAAATCTCTTATCTAATATCTGAGTTTTAAAAGACATGTTAATAAGTAATTCTGCTTTATTTTAATGGTATAAGGAAATCAGTTCACTTTTTCTACTATAATTTACTGATATGTAGCCTTCCTTTTTGCACATAACTCACACTGCTTTGTCTTCTCAACAGTTTCTTTCTTACTGTAACTCACCTTGGGGGACTTATTTGACAATGGTGTATGGGGAACATAGAGGGGCAGTTCATATGCTAGAAGGATGTTGGCATAGCCAGCAAACAAAGTCAGGACAGTAGTAAAGTATTTTAATTTTTATTGTATTTTTATTTTGTTCCAGAGTTTGCATCTCTCATGACTGTGATGGAGATGAAATACTATATGGAAGTGAATGAATTTGCATAATAAAAGTCTCTGGAATAGTCATAGAAAATTATTAAAAACAAGGACAGTTTTTGCTGATGCATTAAATCTTTAATTAGACTTATAAATGAGACATCACCATCAGAATTTTTACAATAATCCTCATTATCTTTTTGTCTTGGGTTGTCTGTTGGAAGAATCTACTTTTACAGTGGACTAACAAAGAGAATGCTGTGAAAACTAAACTGACATCATGCAAATCACTCCTGATAGTCCACCAAACAACCACACAGTACTTTAATCTTATTTTAAAATTGATAGTTCTAGTTTCTTTGGATTCCTGAAAATGTCTGTTATTTTTAAAATTAAGCATACTCCAAAATAATATGCAAGATAAAACCTCTTTAGTCCATTTGTTATCCAAACAACAGAAAATCCATCTTAGAGTGCACAGTAAATCAAGGTATATTCCCAAATATAACTGTACTAAGCACTCTGGTTGTTTTACTGCTTCTTATCTTTCATAATGGTCACAGTATTTTCACATGAGCTGATCCAGTCACTAAATTAAAAGAACATGAGAAAATAATACTAACAATACTTCTTTTCTGTGAGATTCTAAACCAGCTTTTGAAAAATGAACAGTGTTCATTTTCTGCTACAAAATAAACATCAGACTCTGTTAGAACTATTGACATCTGTGAGATAGTCAGTTCCCTACATGCAAACAATATCGCTTCTTACCAGAGCATCTGTTTCCTTCTCAAGAATAAACTTGTTGGCTGAAAAATGTGCCATGGATCATCAAGAGCAAAAATAAAAAGGTACTGGCAGAAGTAAAATTGCTTTAAAAATAAATTTTAAAATCTCCACAGGTTTTTAATTTACCTTAGGATTTGCTCCTAATTTTGTCCTGTAAGGTTATCACACTTGCATTTATCTTAAGAATATTTTGCCCAATCTGTGAGCCACAAACCTAATGGATATGAAATAGGTTCAAAGAACACTCTAAGCTCAAAAAGCCACTCTACTCATCAACACAATTCTCTTAACCACCATCATCATCATCATCACCATCATCTTCTAATTCTCTTATGTATTTCTCAATTAACAAAGTCCCTTATGAGTGTCAGATGTAATTCTCCTGTCTCACAGCCTGTTGCAGTCTCATATCAAACAATCTCGAACTCACTCAAGTGTGATACTTCCCTTGTCATAGAACCTGGAAGCAAGGTGAGATATTAACTGTTCCAAGAGGGAAGTATTTTCTGGATGAGTAAGTTTTTCTGCAGATCAAGGTGTCAGAAAGCTTTTGCAATGGCATTTACAGTTTGTGTAGGCTGTGCTCTATGTAGAACTCTCCAGATGATGGGATAAGGAAAAATGTGGCTTTGTAGTGAACTCAGATCAAAGCCACTGTGAACTTTTTGCAGAGTAAATTTTGGAAAAAAATATTCTCTTGTCTCTCTTCACGTGGTTCTATCTCAAACAACCAGCTCCTTCATCTTATCCAGCAAACTGTTTTCCAGGGACTTGTTCCAAATATGATAAGTCAAGTGTCTTGCTATTGGTAATTTAAGGAAATTTAAAAGGAAAAAAGGAAAACAAGTGTTTAAAAATTGAAAATTCAAAACTCTTTGAATCTCAGATTTGTGAGGTATAGCCTTCTGCAAGTCAAGGCAGTTCTTGCCTCACTGGCTGAGGACTCCAGTTCGCTTTAATTTTTCTCCATTTTTTTTCATAGCAGGAATAGGTAACATAATTTAATGTAAATACAGGAACTAAACCTTTTCTTTCAAAGCGGAATGGTTTCCCTCATGTCCAGTGCAATAACAATTTAATGCCAATGAAACAAGTTGGCTACATCTCTACTGGTGATTTCTCATAACTTTCCATGTACATACTTTGGGATTAAAATATTGAAGGAAAAGTGGTGGAAAATTCACAAAGCTGTATTCTTCATTAAATATACTTGTTTAAGGTTACATTAGACTAAAAGTCCATTAATTACATGTTTATCTTTCTATTAATAATACCTTTATGTTAGTTATAACATTTTTTAGACCTATAGGAGCTGAATTCTGCCACTCAGCCCCATCAGCATAAAAGCCATCTGGCTCTTATATACAACATGAGTTTGATTTTGGCTGATAAATATCACACATAGCTGAAAAGGTCCAGCTAACCAACTGTCTTATCTCTGGTAGTGGCCGTCAGCAGACACCCGAGGAAGGAGAGCAGAACTCCTCTGAAGCATTTTCCATTCTCCACCTTCAAGACCTGCTGAGTCACAGATGGTGTAGCTGTACCTAATATTTTCCATCTTTTTTTTTTTTGTCAATTTTTGATTGATTTTCCAACCTACATAAAATTTTTATGTGAACAAAGTAATGGGGAAATAAATTCCTCATTTTAACTATGTGCGTAATAAGACTTGTGCTTATTTTAAACCTGATACTTTTGGTACCTTGGTTCTTTAACCAAAGGCCCATAAAAAGCACCCTGCTCACTTGTAATGGTTTCTGCACACAGTGAAGAATGAGTTAGCTGACATTAATATCATGTCAGTATCATTACTACATGCTGTTTTAGTATTTTGTGATTTACTCTAAACCCACATGGTTTTCTTAAGCAATAGATATTAAATTACCATGAAGCATTTCTTGATTTTGTTGTCTTTCTCTGCACTCCAAACCAAGTCTTTGCCAATACTCCAGATTCCTTATTAAATATACTTTTACATTACACAGGATAGGAAGGGCCCTTAGAGTTTTATATATTAAACAGGTGGCCTTAATTGACACAGCATGCTCTCTTCTTACACTACAAAGTAAGCTTAATATCTCATGCAATGGTTTAGTTTGGTCTTTGTTGCTACAGGGTGTGAAATGTACACTCACTTAGAGGATGGAAAGCCAACATGTGGAGATGAAAGGGGAAAGGTCCTCTTACAAATGCCCAACTTGGCAAGAGTGTCCTTTCTGCTGTTTATATAATAGCTCCTCCACAACGCATCCTACATCCCAATCAGTATGAACAGACAATCCAGCTCTTCCTGTGGAATTAAAATATTCATTCCAAGTTAATTGGAACGGGGTTGTTTTCTTTGTTGTACAGGTTGATTTGGATAAGTAAGTTGCAGGGATGTGAAATAACAATTTAGTCCCTCGTGCCTCAGCTATCAAGAAGAGTGACAGCATCACTGGCGCTCACAAGTGCTCTGGAGTTTGCTCTCAAAATGCTATCAATATTTGCTCTCTTCTCGGGCACCTTGCAGACATTTTCTGCTCACTGCAGCTGTCTGAAACAGGTAGGATTTCCTTCAAAGTTCCAAAGCCATTTAGATTTGAATCAAAACCTGAATTACTTAGATTGACTCTTTAGAGCTCTACAACACCACAAGGAACCACTGGTTTGACAGCAGCCTGTGCACACCTTTTCAGCCCCTTTCCTTTGTTCACCCCTCCAGTAAAACAAAAGGACAGTGGAGTTGGCCTGCTTGAACAGACTTGGCTAGCTTAGCATTTTCCTTCACATGAGCATCCCCACATAAGCGCCTTAATCAACCAGTAGCCACAAGGGGAGCTGAGCCACTGCTACTCATCACCTCACAGTTTTCCTTAGGCCCATGAATGTTCCTATCATTCACACTTACTCCATATGCTGACAGTAATCAGAAATACAGAAATCTTTTACAGGGGCCAGCCTAATCCTTTCCTGTAAACTTGTACTGTAATTGAAATGCCATCACTTAAGGCTCTGATGTGCCCTACACCTTTTCAAATTTAAAGAAATCTGGACAACAGGATGCAACTTTTTGCTCACAGCCTCAGGGAATTAACAGATTTCAAATTAAAAAAAAAAAAAAGTATTTACGTAACAAAACATACCATCCCTGAGGTACGTCTAAAAGACATGTTGATTTCATCCTTTTTTTAATTATGCCACTTCCTCAGCACTATTCTTGCAGAACCAGCAGGATAAAAAAAATATAATGACTGGGTCAAATGCTAAAGAAAGCATTTGCAGCCTTTTTACTGAAATCTTGCGGTGCACAGACTCAGCATGATGAAAACCATTGAATTTTTTCTATGCCTAACTGGTGTTTTCATTACTGCATTTCTACAGCAATGTTCTCCATCTCTACCTTCATACGTGCCAACTGTCCCATTTTCAGCTAGACAATTCTCATTTTTCTTATCTGTTTTTGGTTGTCACATGCTTTATCTGTCTTATTTGTTTTGTTTGCCCATGCACATTACTGCAGCTGAGGCAGTTAACAGCCCCACTTCTGTGCAACAGGCCTGGATTATTGGAGGGTTCTGCATGTGGAGCAGGCTGAGTTAAGCTGATCACTACTTAATCTGTTCAATTTGAAGGTGCAGGGTGTGGCCAGCTTTTCAGTTTTGTGGTTGTTAGTACTGAGCTAAAGATAGCTTCAAAGCAAAGTAAGACCTCATGCCATACTCTGTGCACAGCCTTCGTGTAATATAAGTTGAAAAGAAATATTTATGCATTCATACAATGGTACTTCCTTGTTGTATAAAACATCAGAGCCCTTTTTAATATATGACATTCTGATGCATAAGTCTCAAGCAAACCAATCCCTTAAAGCACAAATGAGTACAATCATTTTAGGTGCCCCTTTTTCTTCTTTCAAAAATAAATGCTGCATTAAATAGGGTTTGGGGACAAAAATACATGAGAGGCCTGAAGTACTGATCTCTGATACCTCTCAGCTCCATTCTTGAAGCAAGATTTTCAAGTGGCTAAATTAAAGTCAAACACTTTTATTATCATCAGCTGTTGAACAAATAGGACACTATGTAATTGCCCTTTTTGAGAGAGAGAGACCATTCCAGGTTTCATGGCACAAATAATCCCATTGATTTTGGGATATAATTTTGTGACCCACCAATACAATGATATGAGGATTTCCCACCTTGCTTTGTTCTTTAAATGTCCTGATAAGTGGAGAGATCTGAGATGAATAACTAACCACAAACAATCTCTGTGAATTTATTCCATGGTATAATAATAAAAGTAATAAGAATAAAATGAACAACACTAATAATAATAATAGATAGGACTCTGGTAGCTCTGTTAAATAACCTGATAGGGCTGTCAGTGGCAGGCATCATAGCAAGAGGATGATTCACACACCACACATGAATGCTTGTCATCCTTAGGGGCAAACTACAGCAAGTCCTATTAATGATTCATAGGGTGGAGTTTCCTGGTAGAGCTGCATGTTCCAGCTTAGCAGACTGACTTTAACATTGTCATTAGATCAACAGCATTCAAATAAATGCTGAGCTCACTCAGTCCCAGGCAAAAATTCCAAAGGGATACCAGTTAGATACATGGCACAAGTGAAGGGAAGGAATAATTAAAGCCACTGGAAGCAAAAATAAAGGGATCTCAGCTCTGCATTCATCATAACCAATATACACTTGTGGCATATTTGAGACTTGTTATTACAGTTATATGTGGTCAAAAACACCAGGGATATACTAGGGGCACAGTATTCTAGGGACATATGCATATGCCCAGCAACACAAATAGGACAAAATGGGCCAACCCCACATTTTGTTTTATATGGGTGATTTTGATGGCATCCCATCAAAGTGCCAGCTGTTTCCAGTATCAGTGCTCCTTCTGTCCTGGCAGGCTGCTGGGACATCACAAACTTACATTTCCTAATCAGATATGCCAATCAGATTTGCTTTAGCCAAGAAACCCCTCCTGTCCAACGACCTGGCCCACAGGAAGAAGCCACAGAACTGGTTTCCAGGAACTGGGGACAGTCTCCCTTCGAGGCTGCTCTCCTGGAGAAGAGAGCCTGAAGTGGAAGCTTATATCAGGACAGCCCTGTGGGGTTTGACCTGGTCTGGTGACACAGCTGCTGGAGCTCACTCCAGAAATTACCATAATTCTGCCAGGACTACTGCTCTCCTAGTCTCTGTTAGATCATCGAACTTCAGAAGGCTCTCAGGACTGTTTCTGGTCCCAGGCTTCTCAGACCAACTCTATCATCTCTCTAGATTTTTGTGGTTTTTTGGTTTTTTCTTTCCTTTTCTGAAGGAGAAAGAAGTGAAATATAAAAGAGGAAGAAAGGAACTAGGCTGCTCTTTAATGAAGTTTTTTTTAAATTCATTTCTGTAGAAAATGTCAGGATTTTACTATTTGTATATCAACCCAGACTAAAAGCTTTTTAGAAAAATACCAAAATGCCCTACATATCACCAAATCAGCATTTGACCTACTCCAGTTACAGTCACATTGAATCATCTTAATTATAAAGGTCTGTTGTAGAGGGATATATTATTAGTATATTTTCCATCTGTCTGTATTTATTCTTAATGGAACACACAGTCATTTCCACATTTTTTTAGTAATAAAACATATCAACATTCTGTGAGTTAATGGCATTATAGTGAAGGGTATTATTTTTTAAGAGATTGATAGCTCAGGAGACCAGCAGATGAACAAACAGATGAGTAGAATGCTCCCTGCTCTGAAGTTTACAGCAAAAGCAGGCAACTCTACTTTGAAGCCAGACTTCAAAGTAGTCATGTGTTAAAATGTACACAATATGACTATTTACCGTATTAATGAGAGAATATGGCAATACTCTTTTATTTGAAAAAAGTATTTGTGTCACTTCTTTTCTTTTGAAGTCAGCTATTGATTCTAAATCAAGCAGTTAACATTAAGTTTTGTCAGTCCCATTCTGGATGTATGTGGGTCACTGTGTTTGCATTAAGTGACAGAATGGGAAGATGCCTTCATGAAAATTATGCTTTCATGTAGTCAGTTTGAAAGATATTCATTCCTCCATTACTCTTGTTTCCTCATTCCATCGGAGAATGATGACATTCTAAAGCAGGTAGTCAGACATACAAAGGGAAGCACTTGGAGCTCATCTATCTTGCTTGGAGGAAAATTCAGAGGCCTAATTCATTACAGTTCTTTGAAACTGTAAGATGAAGACACTATAGAATTGCAAAGTACTTTTATTATGAAGAGAGCAGGGGAAAATTTCACCTTTTAAAATTTAAAATAAAACATAGGAAATCTTCCCTCAGGAAACTGCACTGGCTCAATCTACTTCATTCATCATAATTTTTAACCTCAATATATACCTTAACCCCCATTTTCACTCCCCCTCCCTCCCTCAAACACCCTCCTGCTCTGTTCTTCCCCTTTCATTTGAAATTTCTCTGTAGAGTCTATATTTTGTCACTCTCTTTGGTGCTTAGAAGAGTGGGAAAACTCCCCTGCCAGATATTTGCCTAAACCTGCTTTGACAAAATTCCCAATAAAAGGAATCCACAGCCTCTCCAGCCAGTTTGTTCAAATTATGATCACAATAAAAAACAGAAATAGAATGGTTTCTCTTATGCCTAAGCGGAGCCCTTTTTGGTGTAACCACACATTTGGAAAAATTACTGTCACTTCATTTTTAATCCACATAGGTGAAGGTTTACGAGACTTTTGGAATTTCTTTTTCTGTCAGTTTCATTCCAGAGAGGGGTGATAATGTTTTAAAATATAATTTCCCACCACATTATGTAGGCCTATTTTAAATGATCCAATTTAAAATCAAGCTTTATTATTTGCTTCATCTCTTCTGCACCACTTCAAATGAGTAACAGAAATCACTAGCAGCTAAAACAACTTGTGTCTACCCACACAAGTCCAGTTTGCTTCAGCAATTCCATTTACACTCTTTCTTTAACAACACAGCTATTGGAAAATGACTGGGATTTTCTTGTGCTGCTGAGATATACTGTACATCACAGAGCTCCCACTCTTTTATATTGCTGCATGCCAGGCTCTGTGCACAAAGGCAGCACACATTCTATTTCCTCCCACTTGAACACACTGTTGTAATTAGGTGCAAATCTCAAGAGAGCATTGCTTTTTTCCTCATCCTTACAATCACAGATCAGAGTTTGAGTTGCAGAGTAGAGAACTAATTTCTTATTTCAGTCTTATTTCTTTTCTCATATTCTTGCTGCTAAAAAAAATAAGGAATATATAAAGGAATTGAAAGCATTGAAATGCTAACAATAGGATTTTCTAAATATAGTTTCAAGCACAAATTACTTTTTCTACTTAGCTTTAATTGTGATCCACTTGGGCAAGAAGACCCAGAAGACCAGGTAGGGAATCTGAAGACTCACAGATGGGAGAGAATTATTACACTGCTGAGATCAAGAAAGGCAGTCAGAGACTGGCCTGGCAGGATTCTTTCCCAAACAGACCTTTTTCTGCCATTCCCAGAGACAGGGACAGAAGAGAGCATGGGAGTCAGAGCCAGAGCATGAAGCTCTTTAGAGATTTCAGTCTGCACAATTGCACTTAGAAAATTTTAAATATTTTTAAAATTTAGTTGATTCATGGAAGGGCGCTGGGAGCAGAAGAACACTATGGAATCCTAAACCCAGTGCACTGTGTTTGGAGGTTTGCTTCTTAGATTTCACTCTATTAAGAAGTCCAATCATAAATTATTTGGGCTACCTACCATATCCAGATTTTGACTGATTCCTCCCTTTCCCTGTATTCCATTGTGAAGACCAACTAGGCTTTCCCAAGCATTCCTAGACAGTCAGTTAACACCAGTTCCCTTGGAGAAAAGAAAGGAAGTTTATGTAAATTATATATGTCTGAAAAAATTCTGTATGAGTAGCCAGTTAGGGTTTAGTGTTCAGATAGCTTCAGATCTGACTAAATATCTAATATGACAGAATAATAAACTTCAGAAGATGTAATTCAGTTGCTGCCACTACCCTAGAATTGTTGAGATCTTTAATCCCTCAGACACAAAATTATTCTTGCAGAGCTCACAGCAGGGGATTGCAGAGAATGTCTGTACAGTATTTACTTTTTAAATGCATATTTTTTCCATGCAGTATCAAGAAAAAAAGGTGGTGAATGCACAGCAAAAAACCATCACAGACTTGATTTCATTTCTTTAGATAGAGTATCCCAGGTGATACAATCTGATATCCCACTCAAATATAACTTTCGGTCATATATCTACAGCTGCAACCTACTAGAGAAAAAGATTAAGTGGAAGGAAATTTAAGTAGGCCTAGCAAGTCACCTGCTAAAGACTTTGGATGAGAGTCAAGGGGTTAGCTGAATTCCCAGTCAAGTCATTCTGTATTCTTTCTCTAAAAACATCTGTGCTGAGGAATGGGATGGCAATGCATACATATGGACTTTTTAAATTCCTTGTGCTTAGCTAAATGTATCTGCAGAATGATGATGCTCTGCAGATTGTACAGATTTGTTTACCTCTTTCTGAGAAGCATGGGTATAAATTTTTTCCTTGATAGACTATCTCATTGAAACCACTTGCAGTTCTTTGAACGTGACCACAAGAGGTAAATGAATAAAGATGAAAAGACAAAATTCAGCTGTGTTACTACACAAACTTATTTCCATTGTTTCTGTTATCAAGTTCTAGAGTCTTTCAGTCTATAATGGAACAACTAAGAAAAAACCAAAAGTGTGGGAAGGTGTGGTTTTTTTTCTTGTATTTAGTATATTTATTTTTTCCTCATGTAACCTACAATTAAATGTGAGAAGAAAATGAAAATCATTTTGAAAAGGAAATAATTTATTTTACTAGGTTATACTGTAGTCAGTGGAAGGAGTGGGCCACAGACTAGAGACTGTGGGTTTTTTTGTCCGAATATTCTTCTAGTCTAGGAGTTAAATCACTGTAAAAGCCCATGTCTACCAACAATGGAACACAAACTGTACTGCTGGCTGTCACAGGTCCTTTATCTGCCTGTATTTTTGATGCTGTTTTGATGCTTCAATGAAGCCACCTACACGTCTTTAAGGAAGCATAAATCCCCTTTAATTATCATATTGGTTTTAAGTCTTCTTTGTTTTAGCAAATGAGCTATGAGAAGGTTTTAAAAGTTCAATAAATCTTACCAATTTAAAGACTTCAGCATCCTCATTTACTTTCCCTTCCTTATATTTCAGTTAGTACTCTGTCAAATTCAGTCTTTTGTTTGGAAATTTTTCTTGTTTCACAGTAAATTCAGGAGTCTTTTCCAATGTGGAATTGGACAAGATCATGAGGAACTTATATATTAATGCCCTTGAAATTACAGTAAATACTGTGTTCCAGGGGATCCAAGTAGTTTCTGCAGTACACGTGCACATAGAGTATCATTTCCATCATCCATTTAAAAAATATAAAACCTGTAATGAAAGATTGAAAAGAAGAAATATAATTTCCCATGGAAAGAGAGCAGGAAGGAACAAGAAAGTAGCTCCCAGGGGTAACAAAGTTTGGTACGGAAAAACAGCAATGGGCCCAGGAAAAACTATTAGGATCACTTATGCTCCTGTGGAGGACCCCACTGAAGAAATACCCTCAGTTCCCTTCAGGGTGACCTAGTCTTGTGCTCAGTTAAATTTTGAATGTGCAAGGAAAACATGCTACCTGAGTTCTGAGAAATTGAAATTCTCCTTGTTGTCTCTTCACACGTTGCCTCATGTCCCTTTGTGCCATGGCACATCTCTGCCCTACAGGAAAGCGCAAAAGCCACAGGAGCAGGAGTTGCCAGGAGGCTTCCTCCCCCCTCAGCCCTTAGAGCCCACTGGAAGCCCCAGAGCGTGGGATTCATGTAATTTAAGTGCAAAGCAAACAAACAGTGATCCTGTTACATCCAGCCACATCCTCTTTCCGTAGGGCAGGGGGATCATGGCAAAGCTAAAAATGTAGCCTTTTTGTGAATAGACAATGAGAAAGAGACCCAGAGAGCCATTCCTTCCTTGGGAATGGGACAGATATAACATCTGTGCTTATAGAGGCTGCCTCCTGTGGGATGATAACACAAAGGTGAACTCTGTTGGAGTCAGTTGTTCCTCCTCTCGGAAGTCAGAGTTGAACACATGGTAACATACTGGTTTTAAGAAGGAAAGTAAAATTAAATTTCAAGTATCTTCTGCACAATATTCAAGTCATCAAAATCTATTTCCAGGACAAATAATGCACATTTTCTATTTTTCATCTGCTTCCCAATGTTCTTGAATTGGGATTTCCACCAGAATAGAGTATAAACCACAGTTATAGTTTTAGTGATGGGGAAGATCCTTACAAATTTTCCCAAGAGGTAAGAAGAAATAGTGCTACAATGAACCATGCACAGTGAAATGTTAAGCAAGATAATCACCTTTGTCTGACACAGTTTTCACCTTGATATCCATTATTAGTCTCAGATCTATTCTTGTTCAAGGGCCAAAATTATCACAAGATGTAAAATAAAGTAGTTCTCTTGAACTCAGTGCAGCTGCATCAAATAATATTGATAAGCATGTCTCTTTCATTTAAATACAACCAGATCAGATGTTAATAGGATAGGTTTTAACACTAGAAGACTTGACCCTAGAATGCCATGCTTAGCAATTAATTTATTGATATTATTATTGGGAGAGAAATACTAAGATATGCTTCAAAGTGTAATTTAGCCCACACCAGGATGTCTAAGAAAGGTTATGAGGTCTATGCCAGAACTGCTTTTGTCAGAGTAGAAGGTCTTTATATAGACCCATGCAGTATAGCTTTGGATCTTCAAACAAGGGAAAAAAAGGCTCTACTGTAAATAGCAGGTTTGCATATTTCTTATGAACTGTGATGAAAATAGCTGCTTTGCATGCTGTACCATAACATCATTATGAAGATGTTAAAGTGCTCTGATGAAAACACAGCAAATAGAACCATGCAACTAAAAGATTCAAATGATGGCATGGATCACAGTAGAGGAAAAGAAGGTTGAAAAGCAGTTGAGAAGTGATAAACATTCAATATTCACATCAAACTGAATGAATTGAACACAGTTGGTAGATTTCTGGTTCTATGCTCTGTTGGGATGGTAACTCAGTCATGGGGAAACATCTCTCTTGGTTCTGGCCAGAATGGGGCTAATTTTTGCAGCAGTCAGGAGAGGCATGGCCAAGACCTTGGGATAATTAATAACACCTCACACCAGGCCCATGGGAGTGAAGAGTTTGCTGGGGAATGTGGTCAGGTAGCACCACGTTCTGCTGGGTGATCAATCGCCCATAAATCATTCACCTACCTTGGACACTCTCTTACCAGCACTGGTATTGTCACTGTTTTCTTATCTCATTGCTGTTTCTGGTACATTGTTCTTATTTCAGCTGCTGTTCTTTACCTTTTTGTGCCTCCAACTCTCCTCTTCACCCTGCTGTGAGGTGGGGAAGTGAGTGAGCAGTGATTGGTTTGGGGTGTTTCGGCAGGAACAATAAATTGGGGGGTACCATTCCTAAACAATGACAAGATTTTAACTGTTCCATTAGTATTAAACATGGAGAGACAACTCTTGTGGGGTGGATGTTGCACTGGACTTGAGTGCACAAGTACAGTAAAATAAAAGGGAAAAAAACTGTAAAAGGGTCAAAAAGTGAAGGCTTCTTCATTTATTTGGAAACATGTTATGGGAATGATGTTATCGGTTAAGTGAAAATCTTGTGTATTTTTCAAAAACTTCTCTTCAGAACCTGTTTAGAGCAATTAGGCCAAATTTTGGATGATACTGACAGGTTCAAAAGCAGAAATCCAACAGGCTACGAATACTGATAGATCCTGCTACCTCAGTGGAAGACCTAAGTAAGAATCAGATAATTCCACCCAGCCTAATTATAAATTAATCATCTGTTCTAAGAAAGTAAAAAAAAAAATCAGTAAAAATACCCTTTGGTGAACAAGTTCTTTAGTACAATACCAGCAGTAGAAGGAAATGAAAACCTTCAGCAACAGAAGTCTCAAGGGTTGTCAGTGGTTTAAGACTATGTCTCCTAGCGGAATTTTTCTTCTTGTCTTTTAATGGCAAAGGCAGCTCCAGACAGAAAGTATCCTGGAAAACAGAAATAGCTGGTCAGAATCTAGCTCTCTTAAAAGTTCCTAATTTTCTCTTGAGTAGGACTAGTTTGGACAGTGAATCTATTATTTATAAAATAACACATTTTGATACATCATGGCAGAAAATCAGCTTAGAAAGAAATGCTGCATCATGGTTGTTTTGTAGATAAAATATGGTTTTGCTTTCTAACATGTTCAGTCTATTGAAGTGGACATTTTTGGTTTGGCTTTTTTGTTTAACTCTGGGACAGAGAAAATTTCTTGTTTCTCAGGAGAATGGAAGTTACTAGTAAGTGTGGTCTTCTGTGGCATTGCCATAGAAGTCTATAGTTCTAAGGAATATCAAAAGATGCAATTTGTTTTCAAATTTAAATAAGAAAAATAGTCATAAAATATTAGCATGAAAGAGTGTTCTTAGATTGTATGTAGCTATGTAATAGAACTAATCAAATAGACTGAAGTATTTTTTATTAATTATTATTTATTAGATTATTACAGTTTCCATTCATGTAACAGCATTAATTTTTGTAAAGCTGTAAGACCTTGGAGTCCTACTGGGTAAAATCCTGTAAATATAATGCATTTCTTAGAAGAATAATGTATTAACTTTGTTTTCTGATAGTGTTAGCTGTGTAACAGATTTCCAGTGTTCTTCTAACCCCTTAGGGCATCCAAAGAGCTCCAGGAAACAAAGGTATCTTTCAGTACCTTCTGTTGTTTCTACAAGCATTTAATATTTGATGTAATATACACGCCCTAATAGCACATGAAACACTATAGCCTGGTGTGATCACGGCATATACCAGATACACTATGCAGCCTCCTGTTTTTTCCTATTTTGTTTTTCTATTTGGTATGCAAATCCACTCTGTGGTAACCTTATCCATGTGCTGCTTGTTCTGCTCATGCAAATCTTTGTAGATATCCTGGATTCTGATGCCATCTGCATCTGCTTACATTCCTTGCCTTTAACAAAGAGTCAGGAGTTAGCTAGACAGATGGCACAGCAAAACTATTATCAGAGATTATCAGGAAAATATGCTATTTTAAAGACTTTTAAAAATGTAATCACCCTTATTCAGGGTACCATTAATACAGTAACATATTGTGCAATTACTGTTAGAGTTCCATTGCTTCAGTACAGACAGCATTACAGCAGGGTGGGAAGGAAAGATATTTAACTTTTTAAAACATTCTCAATGGTCCTGTTTTACAGCAGTTCTACTGTCAAGGGATTGCAGTTATATTCAAATGATTTTGTTTAGTAATAACTGCACCACCTACTTAAAATCTCTTTTTGAGAGAATATTAAATGATGCTTAGTTGGCAGTAACTGAGCATCACTTACTGGATTCTACTTCTGTTAAGAATCCCATTTCCCCACCAATTGCTGAAAGGAGAGGCATCATCTGTGCAAATGCATGAAGTAGTTGACCTGTAGTAGTCAAATGCCCTGTGTAGGTGAGCAGGTGCAGCTTACATGTACAGCTGTGAAGAAGCCTTTCAAGACAAATCTTGTGCCACAGAATTCATCTTTAATATTTGCTTTCTAAATGGTGTATTTCAAAGTCTGCATTAGTCGGCCTTGGATCTCTGAATTGTCATTGAAAAGAAATAGACATTTGAGATTGACACACCAGATCCATCTCAGATAACTGTATTAAAATGAGGAATGTGGAAATATATATAATATATATATATAATGTGGAAAAGTACTCCATTGCTCTCCACTGATCATAAAAAATACCTTTGTAGACTTATTCATATAATACTGGACACTTTGGTAAAGATATATTAATGGTCCACCTGAAATATCTAAATTTTCAGTACCGACCATAATTTCAGAACCATGTATGTTCTTCCCATATTTCAAAGAACTGGATGCTTTAAAATCCAAGTTACACAGGTAAAGGGAAGTTAGAAGGGCTGTCATGAGGTTCCTCATCCCTCTAGACCACTTCATGACTTAAATGTTCATCTCGCTTTGCATTCATACAAATCACTGTGCTGACTCAGTTGCTGACTTTGTGTGTACACCAGGATAAAGGCGTGCAGCTTTTGCAATTTTTCTTGTCTTGTAATTATAATTCTGAATATGATGGACAGCACATCATTTACAGTGTTTTCATTTTCAGGCAGAAGGCTACTGCACGTTTTGTAGAAAGTGATCCTTATCATGAGCTAACAGCAGGTATCTGTCTAAACTAATAAAAGGGGGAGAAAAAAGACCTCAAAGTGTATTCTACTGAAGTTTTCAACCCATCAAAGATGCAACAAAAAAATCAAATATCATATTCTCTGTTGGACTTTCAGCTTTTAATGTATCCTCATCCATTTAATTATTTAGTTGTGTAAAATGCTTAGATGAACAGGATAAATTAAGTTCAAATCAGTAAAAGAATTACCCAAACTAGGTACAGAAGTGAGAAAAAAAACCAGAACTTCTGTAAGAACAGCTGTTGCCATCTATCTTTACAAAATTACAGAACAAGTCAGATCCTGAAACTTGGCAAAGAAATCACAGACAGAGGTATCAAGCAAAAAGAAGCATTTTATTAAGGTTAGGATACTCAGAAAACTGTACAAGTCACCAAGCTGAAAGAGATCAGTGCCGTTTTACTGCAGTCAAGGTACTCACACTAATTTATCCTAAGAACTAGAGTAAGTCTAAATTCAGTAATTAAAAATATTTTAATAGTTTATCAAATTCTCCTCATTTTGTTTCTTAATTATTCTCCTGGTATAGACAAGTTAACAGAAAAAAGCCATTATCACAAGTCTTTTGGAGTTGTAATTAATTTCTTTCCCCCGGCGTGTTACTAAACCCATTTTCTCTAAAACTTCTTTAGCCTTCTTACATTTCAAAGGCTTTTCTCATTGTCCTTGTGCTGGAAGAGATGCCCCTCTTGGCTCTTTTTGCTGCTTACCTTCAATAATTTTCTAGTTTCTTACCCCTTTTTTCTTTTTTGCTCCTCTACTCTTTGCGGAACAATTAATTCTGTTTTGAACATCAGAAGTATATTTCAAATGATTTCATTTCAACCTAGTTTTCTTCCTGGTTACTTAAAACCTGTTGAGTATATCCAGTGTTTGTGACCTGAGGAAACAGTATCTCTTCTTAAATGGAGATGATGACTCTTACAGGTTGTATTCCAAACCCTGTCAATCCTGGAGAAGTGAAACTAATTGAACAGTAGACACATGTGAACGAGTCACACCTTTGCCAAAATAACTTTCACATAACTTGGAGATTTTAATTTGGAAGAGGATTCAACTGCTACAAATCCTGAGTTTGTATGGATTTGACTATGTTTATATCAGCTTATTTAAATTAGTACTTTTTTGAATAGAGATTAAGATAAAGAAAAAATCTGAGCTTTTTAGTATAATTATTGTTCTGCAGTTCAGATTGTCTCTCTGCTTTTAACTTTGTTTCATGTGACAAGACTCTTTTAGGAGAATTACAAAGTGCTAAAACTTATTAATAATTTCATTAATTCATATAAAGTCTTGCAATTTCTTAACCATAAATAAATAAATGGCAGTTCCGTCTCTTCTTAAGGACCATGTTTCCTGTGCATTATGCCTACACATGCAGATAGACATCTATTTTTCTTTTTATAGAAACCAAATGTTTTTAAATATTCCTGGCTTTGCTAAATATGCTATCAGCAAGGTGGGTTAGATTGTTATTTCCTATGGATTTGTAGTCATAACACTGAGTGAAGGAATACAATTCAGCTGTGTCAGGAGTTGTTCAAATACAGAATAAAATTCATCATTTCCCCAAGTTTGGACAGAAGGGGCAACACACAGAGATATCAGAAATGTATGTTTAGTTTTATTTATTTCCACTATTTCTATTAAATGAGCTTAGCAGACCATGTTTAGCATTCTTCAGAATAAATAGGGCTTTGGAAGAATGGCATCAATGCATTTTAAATTAAAATAACATTATTTTTGTGATTATCTTTAAAATGTATTTAATTGATGTCCATTTTGTTCTATCATCATTTAAGTGCTACCTCAAGAGCACTTGCTCAAATCTCTTGAGTTAGTTACCATCATCTAAAATCATATAGCTTTAGAGAACAGAATCATTCTGTTTATCAAAAAGAAGCCTTTTCAAAATTTTCAGACAGAAAAAAATAATCATGAAAGCACAGAGGTGAGAGATGGAAAAAGACCTATTAAACATATTCTTGCTGTCTGTCACTGCAATGTTTTCCCCTAGGGTCTTTTATTTTATCTTGTTTAGCTTTAAGTCTCTCAAGGCTTTCTATTAGATTTTCATTGGGAAATTATTTCAGTGTCAATCTGCACCTCAGGAAATTTCCTCCAATGCTCAGTTTATGTTTATTTTATATAAAATGACAGATATAAAATGCTTTTTGGTAAGCAACTTACATATGTTATTTCCTTAATCTTATTCAGACATTGCTGGAAGAGGGAGTTGAATGGGGAAAAAATATATTCATGAGCACACTTCCTAACACTGATTAAATTATTCCACATTTGTGTCTCTTTGTATAAGGGTTCCCATAAAGATAGAATTGATATTTTATATTTTGATGTTTAGGTTGGAAGCTGGAATATTAGCTGCCAGAAAGAAGGCGTAGGGTATGAGACTGAGGAAACCAAGGATCTGCAGTGTGATACACCGAGTGTCATTTTCTGCAGAAATAGTTTTGTGAAGGAGTAGGCCAGACAGAAGAGGCTGAGGCAGTAGGAGGCAAGTCCATATGCACAGCCTACTACAGCGATGCTTCATGTGCATAAGAAAAAGGGCTGTAAGGATAAGGAAGCAAATGAACAAAGCTGGGGGGGCAGGGGAAGGGACATTTTACTGAAGAAACATGCCCTTTATAGGCTCAAAAAATAAAAAATTCAGAGTGCTTTAAAAAAATAACATTAATCTTTCAATTTCTGTGATTCATCTGCCACACAATTTCTTAAATGAAAGCTGCATCTTTTTGGAAAACTTTAAAAATCAAAGCAGTTAACAAAACCTGAAGCATATCTAGCTTAGATAACAGGTCATGATGAATTATCTGTAGCTTTTACTTGACTGGTCAATACATGAAATCTATCTTCATGGCATATATGATCTAGTGAATTATTAAAAAATTCACCCAGAAAAATTGTACTGGTTGTATTCAAAAATGCTGTAGTTCATCTGTCCATTGTTTCTTGTGAGTAAACTACCCAGCCCTCTGATTGATAATGTTGCCATGCATTCCTAAAATGATATATAATTTTCCATAAATACACAAATTCTAGATAGATGTAATATGTATCTTATATGTAGGATGTAGGTTAATATTCATGCTGCATGCTGTTATTTCAGCATCACAGATCATGGCTGTTAGAAGCAGGTATGCAGCACAGTACAAAGGAACCCAATCACAATTTCCTGCAGAAAAGATTTAAAGAGGAAAATTCCAAGCTTTCTGTTCTGCTTTGCATTTTATTTTTGAAGTTTGTTTGGTTACAAGATAAAATGGACACCTGCTTTGGAAAAAGTCTTTGTGTAATTCTAGATTGTAGGAATGGAACAGCTGTGTTGACTGTACTGAAAAAAATAGGACATCCAAGAAAATTTCACATGGATTCATACTTTGCACTTCATTTGTTTCTTGAAACTCAGGTTTAGAAACTTTAAAGTTCAAATAACTTTAATGCTAAATAAAGCCACCATGCAGTGCAATACTAGCAGTTATTAATATTCAGGAATGTTACAGTCCTTTGCATGTATTGAAAGTTGAGGAATTCATGCAAAAGATGCCAAGTTTCCTATAAACTATTTGAAAGGACCTTTACTTTCAAAGCAGGAAGAGTACAAATGGGAGTTGTGGGAAAATAAATCAGTGAGTCTTGGAGCTGCATGTCTAATTGCCCTTGCTGATCTGTGACCAATGAGTGAAGCACAGCTGGTGAAAAGTGTAAAACAAATTTGTTACCAATGGTCGGTCATTCAGACATCTAAGGCTGCCACAAATGCAGCAATCATCTGTCCAGGTGACTCCCTGAAAGCCTGACATTAGTTGTAGACTAAAGAGCACAAAGCTCATGTAGCTGTTGATCTCAAAACATATTAGCAAAAGGACACCTGAATTTGGAGAAGTCTTGTGTACATCAAACTTTTAGCGTGCTGTGGCTGGGCTGTTTCGTGTTGCTCACAACCTTTTCTACTGTGCTGAGTTTGATCACTTGTCATGACATATTGGCAGGTATTCCACTGTTCAACCAAGAGTCTAACGTGCCATTCAAATTTCCATTCAAATGAGGCTGAATTAGAAGGTGAAGATGCATTTGTATGGAAAAGAATGTTCTCCCTTAGTCCAACAACATGCCAGAAGCCACAGCTCTAATCGCCCAAAGACAAAACTTTACACAAAAAGGCTTTAAATATCCTTGCTTTACTGACTGGGAAGACAGAGATGAAACAAAAGACATGAGTTACTTTAAATGTCCAGCTCCTTACCTAAAGATGAACACATGCAGTGTAAGACTCACAAGTGCAATGAATGTTCTACCTTCACATATTTTCCTATGACTTTGTTGGGGTGTTATAAACAGGTCACGTAGGGAATTCCACATATGCACCAGACATCTGGTTCATCTGAAACTGGAGTGATGTGAAAGTTGTATTCACCAGGAATTTTACATCAGTCAATTAACTTGCAACTGCTGTCTTCGTAAATGCTCTTAATAAAAGAGTTTGTGCATATTTTTCATTGTGGCATTTTGTTTCCTTTTTTTTTCTTTCCAGGCTGAATGCAGTTTATATAATGAAATGTTCTGTTTACATGAAAGTACACCTGACTTCAAGATTTTCCAAATATTCTTTCTAACAAAAACAAAACAAAACAAAACAAAACAAAACACACTAACTCAATATCCCCCCCTAAAAAACCCCTCAAAAACCACAGAAAACTCAAAAGCAAATCTTTCAAGTAGAACACATATATTTTGTATCACTTCATGGCTCAATTTTTGTTTGATTTTGGAGACACCTTTGATGACATTCTCTCCTTATCAAAAGTTTTCCCCCTGAATTATTGAAGGTTGGAAGCTGGAATTCTAACATCACATATTATTCCTCAAAAAATTTAATTACAGAACAAGTCATTCTTTGGTCTGATAAATCTTAGGCGTAAATTGAAATAAATCATAACTTGGATATTTAAAGATCAAATAAAAGGGAATATTCAATCACATATTTGTAGGTATTTGGGTGATGGTATGAGAGGAGCACTTTCTGCCATTTCCTGCCCACACTTTTGTATGTTTTTCCTGGATAAGAAGAGCTGGGACTGAATGCCCACCCTACACCTTCTTTGACCTCTCAGAGCTTTGGCTTCAGCTTCTTAATCTTTCTGCTGCAAAAGCAAAAAAGTTCCCTGAGGAGTTGGAATTGAAAAGGAGAAAATCTTCTTTGCCCTTCAGTGTCTTAGGTTTCAGTGGATACTCTGCTTGTTTGTATGTTCTCCCTAGGTGGAGTAGGATCTGAAGATTCAGACTAACTCTAATTATTTAACTATTATCATCATATAAATTGACAGAATACATTAGTAGAGGTCTATGTTGCTAATCATTGCTAGTCCTTAATCTCTCTAGAGGAACAGTGCCCACCCAAGAATTATTCCTACTGTTTATCATCAATGCAAATGTATCTTTACTTTTGTACCTCTACTCCTCTAAAAAGTGATGTGAACAGATTTTTTAAATCTCAGTTACATGTATAAATTAGAAAAGATTACCACTGAACCTCTTCTGCAAGGGTGTGTTGGCCTCCCTGTTCAGAAGAGACTGTCCTTCCCGCCCCTCAGTGATCTTCTGTGTGTTCCTTATCATCTCTTGCAGAAGAGGAAAAATCTCACTGTATAGAGCTGAGACACCAAATTAGAGAATACCAAAAGTTAGTAGATCAATTCTGGCAGATGCATATATCTTCTCAGATTGGCATTGTTCTCAGTTTCAAACTGAACACTGTACCTAAAAATAACTAACAAAGCAGCAAATGAAAATCACTCGAAGAAGAAAATACTCTGTAGTGTGCTCTCTATTGCTTCTGAACCACACCAGGCAGCAGTCTCTCTTCTCTTACTGCATTCTATCTTTCATAATCCCCCTTAGATCAAGTTTTTAAAGGATATTGTGTGTTTAGAAGGAAGGCTTCTAAAATTTAATAAATGTTGCTGGGCTTTTTGTAAATCTAATATCATCTGTTATCTCTACTTCAAAGGGCAGAAAGAAAAGCTGCTGTTACCAGCTGGAATCTCTGATTTTTTAAACGAAAATGTAACTGAGCCCACATTCCTTATACAGGTCAGGGAAACGGGATACTATTGTAACTCTGGTTAAAATACATCAGAGAGGGAACTGAAGAGGCACCAAGTGAATTTTTCCTCCATTTTTTCGTTAACTGTCAAAGTGATTTGTAACAATTCAGACAATGACACTCTTCCTCATTAAACTAAGCAGTGGACTCTGTCAAAAATACCCTACCTTTACTATTATTCTCCATGCCATGGTCAGTGCTTTCCAAGTCAAAAGGTATAACTAAAACAAGGTTTGCAGAAAGAAGTAATGCCTTTTAAGAAGCTGACTGAAATGTTACAATATTTGCTCTTTCAAATCATTATAGTGACTGCAGCATTTCTATCACTGCTGTGGTAGTGAATGATACCACACAAAAGATTTCTCCCAAATGAAAGTTATAATGACAGGTAGATGACTGCTTTAGAAAAAGACATTTGAGGTATTTTCTCCATTAGTCTGACTTTCTGGACTCTATTAAAATATGAATATGAAAAACATGATGAAGTTTCGCTATTCTACAGTTCCTTTTGGGTTCCTAAAGTAGCAGATACATTTGCACAGCCTTACTCTTGCTCTTGTCCTGACAAAGCAATGTGCTGTATTGAACTGAAAAAAACCACCTCAGTAATACATGTCCATGGGTCTTAGCAGTGTTTGGGTTATGAGCCACCTATAGCTTCCCTATTGAACTCAGAGCTCCTGTGAGAAGATCCTGTCATCATTCATATTTTCAGAGAGTGAAGGGAGACCACAGATAATGAGGATGGGATATATTTCCACATTAATCATCAAAACATCTCAAGCTTCTTCAAAACTCTGTGGAGAAATAGGAACATCTGGAAGGCAGGTCCACAGACAGTGTCTAAAAATGCTAATAGATTCTCCCTCTAGAAATGTTTCTTTCTAGTCCCATTGGTAATTGGGGAGCAGAGAAAATAAGTTAAAATATTTCAGATGTTAATTTAAGTGAGAGAAATTCTAACCAAACATAACTCATCATAGTTCTATCCTGTTTAATTATTTCTTTCAAAATCTAAATTTTATAATTATCTATATTTTTAATCTATTTTGTAAATGCAAACCAGTCTCACATTGAAAAGCTTGTCCCACCCTTTGAGGCCCTGCAATAGATTTTTGAAAGGTTCAGTCACTATTGAGAATTTCTCATTTTCAGCTTTTGACTGTTATTCTTTCTTTACACTTTTTCTTACTATAAGAAGTAATTATTTTCCTGCAGTGCACATGAATTTCTACCAGAAAACTTGACTTAGGCTTTCTACTTTCTGCTCTGAATTTAAGGAACCTAAAGAAAAGATAGAGGAAAGTGCCCAAAAAGAGGATATCAGCCCTTTGATACTACTGAATGATGTGTTTGGCCTTTAGTCTAAGAAGCTTGGACTTTGTTGATCTGGTTGCTCCTAAGAGGGGTTTGCATCCAAATGTTGACCCCATGTAACCTTTCTTAGCTTGTGAATTGACAAGAACGTGGTACATGACTGTATGGTTCCTCTTAATTAATTTGCCATTATATTTCCACAGTTTTGAGATAGAAAGAGATTTGTAGTGCTTTATTCATTTTCTAATATCTGTCCCTTGGCTGCAGTCCTGAAGTTAATGCTCACTAATAATGTGTTCTTTGTCTGCCCAGTTACCAGGGTCACCGTTTTTCAAGAGGTCTCCAGAATGCAGAAATGATTCTTCAGTCACTGCTTTTCTTTTTAACAGAGACCTTTTCTATGTTACTTTTTCCTTTATAGCCTGCAGCTCAGATGTTTTGCTCTGCCAATTTTTTATTTGCTGCACAATCCAATTCTTCAGTCATTAGAGAGTGAACTTTGCATTTGATTGTTTTAATAGACAAAGTCACAGTAGAAACTGGTATAAACAATCCTAAGCAGAGAGTATTTTGATCTGATATTAGTTTATACATAAGCACCAAAATATTTAAATTTTCTTCTTTTAATAAGATATCACTGACAGTTGCAAAGAGATTAAGATAAGTATGGGTTTATAAAAAAAGAAAAGAAATTACAAATAAAACTCTTATCCAGAATGAGGTGTTCTGAACATCTCAGTGGAGAAGAGATAAAAATGAATGTTTGTTTTCAGTAGAATATTGATTTTTTTTCTTACTTTTTCCATATATATGAATAAAAAAATAAAACAAAAACACTACTACAAAAACTATAAAATATATTTTCTGTCCAGGAACTGAAATAGTCTAAAGTTTTTAAATAACTGGAAAATTAAAGGACTGAGAGCATAAAAAGGAAACAGTTCTTTACATTTTATCACCAGACTTTGGGCTGCATGATGGCAATCTCTGTGGTTTCATTCAACATTGTACCATGATGAAAGAAAAAGAAGAGCTTGAAGTGGGATCTGAAAAAACCCTAGTTATGGTAAATAATATTAGTTTCAATAGTCTGAGAAAGACTGCAATAGAATAATGTATTTGTAAAGGAAATGTTTCATTTTAAAAATACAGTGGACATATTTAACTTTCTAAAACAATTTGCTATTCTGTTCAGTCTTAAAAATAGATTATCCACAATGATTTTTCTTAAATTCACAATATAATGTATCAAATCTTATAAAATAATTATACATTTCCTTGGGCATGAGTGATGCCTGTCATTTGGTGATGAAGAGCCCACAAGAACTTCACATTTTCAGTCAATAATGAAAGGAAAAAATATAAGGGTTCTGGATTTCAGAATTACAACATGATTAGAAAAAAGTAGTTCCACATGGCAAGGACCTGAAGTCCTACTCACAGATTTCTTACTGGGATGTATTCAAAAGCCTTCAGAGTACTCCATGAACTTTAAATTTCAGCTGACCTACATCTCTGCATTTAATGCCCTTGATGTTTAAAAAGCTTCCCATTCCTTTTTATTAAAAAACCCCACCAAGATTTCTGATGGCATATCTATCCTTTCCATAAAGTGGCATAATTTAAAATATGTACAAATAGTCTGCTAAATTCATAGAACCACAGATTCAAAGATTTTTTTGGATTGGAAGGAACCTTAAAGATCATCTTGTTCCATGCCATGGACAGGAAGGGACACCTTCCACTAGACCATGTTGTTCAAAACCCCATCCAACCTGGCCTTCAACACTAACAGAAATGGGACATGCACAAGTAAACCACAAAGTCAAATAAAATCAAACACAATTTAGAAAGAATTTAAGTAATTTTCTATAAATAAATGAGAGAAGCTTGTGTAAGGTGAACATGAAACTGATTCGTGCTGAAGATTACTTCAGGTGCTTAGGCATTTGGCAAGCACTCTAAAATAATTTTAAATATTAATCTGGTTGCATTATTGACATATTTTACATTCAGTTCTTAGATAAAAATATACACAGGTATTCAGCCATTCAAGAGCTGGACATCTGTTATTTCAAGTTCAATATGATTTATCTACCTTTCTAAAAGTACTAAGAAAGCCTACTTCTTCACATTCTGTATTTTCAAGAGAGTTTACGGTTTATGCAGGCTGGTCACAGTTGAGTATAATATATCTATGTGTCAGAAATTGGAACAGGCAGTAGACATTATAGATGAATTGCCAGGAAATTACCCCAGTGTGCTGACTTCCCAAATTCCTTCAAATGACTTAACAGGCTTGACATGGCAGCTCAGTGTTCAGTTTGCTTAGGGGACTTTAGGAGAATCAGTGGTTCCAATCCATTGCTAAGGTTTGAGGTTTTCACATGTACATAGCAGTAAGCAGCTTAGGGAATCTACAACTGGCAAAAAACCCCAAATATTTAAGGCAGTATTATTGCCAATAACAGTGTTTAAGTTCATGGTACAATTAAAATTAAAAGCCTTTGTTTTTCTCAAAAATTAAATGGGCAGATGATATTATTATTGCTGAATTGCTGATAAACAGCATCACCTTTGATCTGAATGTCTTTTGGATCACGGCAGCGCTGGAATAGCAGACACACTCATTTTGGATGAGACAATGAAGTGTGTAGGGGTGACAGGGTTTATGGCAAAAGGCATCACATATCTTACACAAATCACTCATTAGTCTGGTTTGGGATAGTATAATTCTGTGACCTATGAAACTAAAAGCAGAAACCCTGATTTTCTCTTTATATAGCTCCTTGCATCATGCAGGATACAGAATGACTGCCAGGCTCTCGTTGCTAAATGAAATTAAAGGTATTTTGCAAGCGTAGCATCATTCTGCTGAGATTAGGGAATTCCCCTCAAATGTAACACACTGTGGTCTAGCATCTGGGGACTTACATGTAAAGCTGTGAGGTGGATACAATAAAATAAATTTTCTTTTTTATAGTAATTTGCCCTTGCTGCATTTTCTGTTGTTATTTCACTGAACCTTTAAATTAGCAAAAAGCTGAAGCAAAGGCTGCCTAGATTTAGTGAGTGATGGGAAAATGGCCTCCAATGAAATTCTTCTAATAATAATTGAACTTAAGGTGTGTCAAACTGTTGTTAATGCTACAACTAAAATATTATTCGTTGTTAAAACTTGGCTGAATTCCAAAACAACCATATTCTAAACATAAAAGAAAACTGAACCGTAAATTGCGGAAAAATTGTACCACATTAGATAGACCAATAAAGATACCAGGAGGTAATTGTTTTGACTATGCCAGTGTCCCTTTTTTACTATGATATAACTGTAAAGCAATTAGGTTATTCTTGTAAATGGCATGGTGACTACAGCTGCAAAAAGACGTCACTGCCATCTTCTGGTAATAGCTCATTCAGCTTGCCAGCATGTGGATTTTCATTTATTTATTTCTCTTTTTATAGAACACTACACAGGCAATCAGGGTTTTTTGTTTTCAGGAACAGGGAAATGTAAGTATTGTTCTTTAGCATTCAGGATTTTTTTGATCAATAATTTCATGCTGTTCCAGAATTCCTGCACTGCTATATGACTCCTATTGGTGAAACATTCTTGAGACTGATTTTCCTTTGAGGATGAAGGCACCATAAGTCCAGAAATTTTCATTTCATAGCACAATCTTGTGTTATTATATTTTCCCACAGTGTGAGTTAACTGATGACTGAATGTAAAGAAATAGAAATGCTCTGTGTCATGAAGATCAAGTTCAACTGAAAGTCAATGATGCTGGTATGATCACCTTCATTTATATCTGCTGAGGGTGTAAATCTCTTAAACAGGTTAGAGTTATGTATCTGTCAGTGTGACAAAGCTCTGCTTTCTGCTTCCGCCAGAACCTTTAGTGCCTCAGCTTTACCTCCAATAACTTGGTGGGTTCTGTTTATAGCTGATCATCACACAGAAATAAAACAGCAGCAGTCTGTCTTGCTCCAGGAGATGTAACTCAGTTTGTGAAGTGATCTTTACTCAGCTTCAAAATTAATTGCTACTTATAACTAATAATACTGCTATTAATAACTAATTCCAATCTTACCTGAAGATTCATTCACAATGTCCCCTCCTGGACAAGAACTATGGCATGTAATGCAGTTGCTTTATAAAATGTAATACTCATTTCCCTAAGTATTTGTTTGGAAACCATTTTTCATAACTATGGAATTTCCTCAGGTACATAAATGCTTTATTTATTTTCTAAAACATAAATACTTCTATTTATTTTTTTCTTCACTCTCTCAAACCTTACCATTGTTAAGTTTATGACGAATTGGTAAATACATACACACACCATTTGTGTGTAAACGTAGATATAGGACAGAATAATATGGACTGCTCTTTCACGTGTGTGAATTGCTGTGTCCTCATGCAGCATCAGAGAGGATTTCAGGTCAATTCTTCTGTGCAAAACTTTATTTATAGTCCTGACTGAGATAGTCAGAGACTATGGAGGTTCAATGGTGGGTCCAGGTGGCACTAAGCAACTCACTACTTGGCTATTCCAAAGGCAGTGGAGATGAGATCTTGCTGGCCTTGCTGGATGTGCAGCAAAGGCAGCCAAAAGGGTTTCATTGATTTATGAAGTTATCTTGTTGGCAAGAATGAGGAGTTACTCTGACAGTTCTTATGGCTCTTCAGCAGCCTAATTTTTTGCCTTGTTGCTTGTCACCCTATTAGAAACTGGACAAAATTTTGCCCAAAACTGTTTATGGAGGCAAAAAAAATAAATTTTATGTAGATGTTGCCATGATCAGCATGCCTTGAGGCTTGTTTCTGCAGTAAACAAGTGTTTGGTCCAGCGGTCTGCTGACCACACTGCAGTCTTTGTTTCTGGCCCCAACTCAACATACACAGAACAGGGTGAGCAAACGTGGCAGATCCTGCCAAGGCATCCCCTACCTTTGCTGAATTCCTCTTCACTGATGTGCAGCCCCACCCCCAGCATCTCTGCCTCACTGGTTTTTCAGAAGGGAAAATGTATTTGCCTTGTAGTTTGTATTGCAAGCCTAGCCTCGATTTGCAGTCTATATATTTAACTATAAATCTTGCATTCAAGTCCTCACAGCCACTGTGAGAGTCATATCACTCTTGGAGTTATTTCCCTTTCTAAGCAGCCAGCCTGTCTTCAGAAGAAGAGATCTGAGACACTAAATTTTGCAGAACCATTTTTTATTGGAAGCAGAGCTGTTCTCCATAAATGCAGGAGCCAACCATCTTTAAACCCAGAGCTGAATAGTGGGTTTTCACTGTCCATTCATGCCAGTGACAGATGCCTGGCAATCAAGAGCTGCCTGTCAGCTCCCAGACAGGAGGCATAGAACATACACTTCTGTTAAAAGAGCAGAGAGGCTGTAGGTTAACATAAGCTTTTACGATGAAGTTGGCACACGTTTTCATCCAACGTTGCTCAAAACCTTTTTCACCGCAGTGCGTCCCCCAGCTGTGAGCCAGCTGGTGGTTGTGAGGGAGGAAGAACAGAGGCACTGTAAAATACTTCTCCTGGTAAGCAACTTTGCAAAAATGTAGTTGCAGCTTTAAAGAGCTCTCCTAAAGCACACATCTCTTTGCTTTACCTGCTGGCTTTTTTTTTTATTTTATCAGTCCACTGCTGATTTGGCAGTTTGTGATTTGTCAGAATACACTGATTTTCCGCACAGTGATTTAAAAGTAAACTGAATAAAGAGATACAAAGAAAGGATTACAGAGCAGGCTTCATTTTGCAGTTCATCAGTCCAAGCTAGTTTTATGTTTACTAATCATTACTTTCCAGGGCTTCCAGTAAAACGACATAAAAATCAAGGGAAGCCATTCTTGTCATTTACCCATATGCAGTGGGTTTAAATCAAATCCAGCCCCATCAATCAACCCTTCAGAAGTACCTTGCTGCTAGTAGAAGGTTACTGTGCTCAACTGAGTGCTTTTGAAAACATATCAAAAACTTAAATAAACTCTTTTTTTTTTTTTTCCAGATTCACTCTGATCCTAAATTTCACAATACAATGCAGCACACTGTAATCAATAGTGGTGACATAGCGGGAAGAAACTGTAGCATGGAAAATTCAAGGACAAAGTAACAGAAGAAATACTGGAAGGTCCCTTATTCCTATATTTTTTTCCTGGCTTTGTGATCTTTATAAGTGAATGAAATGAAATGAAATAAAATTATGGATCAGCAGCACATAGGAAACTATTCAATAGCCATTACACCATAATGTCATTTACATTAGTCCTTTGTCCACACTTCTTCTTGTAAGCTGTTTTATATCTTTATTCTGCCTAGGAGCTGAACTGAATGTGGCATATTCCCAGGAGTTCCTTAAGAAATGCAATATCTATTTTTATCATATTAACCTTAACAACTCATTAAAAAGCCATCTTCCTCCAGCAGACTTCTCTTTACAGCTAGTCTTAGTAGACTGGCAGCTGAAATAGTGCATAGGAGTAAAAAAAATTCTGATTTTCTGATTTATTAATCAGTGTAAACAGCACTTGTACCAATGCAGTCTTGGTCCGCAGTTTTTCAGAACTTAAGATAGACTGGCAGTAGTGAAATTGATGTGGATTTGTAATGGTAACATTCAGCTTTATTTATAAGTTACTTGTATACTGTGTTAGCATTATTTCAAAGTTCACAATCAAATGCTGCTTTGTTTATTGCATTGCAGGTTTTCTTGGTTTTACTCACAATTTTCAGTGGGAAAATTCATAAGAATTGGCACATAAATTAACTATTTTAATATTCATATATGATGTTTGCTTATAAAAGGATCATGAAGTAAGCTTAATAAATCAGTGTAGAGGTCTTGATGTTTCTCCCAGTTCCATATTATTGCAAGCATTTTAGGATTTTTTAGTGATTCTGAAATACTCTAAACTTTCTTTGTAATCCAGATCATCAGGTTATATGAATAATTGTAACCCAAGTCTAGAATTTCTCTGCTTCCTTTCAGTCTTTTTCCTTTCCTGGTTAATTGATACATAGGTCAGTGCTACACAGAACATGAAATAGAGCCCAGAGTGGCTGTCCCTCTGTATCACAATCCAAAAAGGCATTTATGAGATTTCTCATATAGCAGAAGCTGTCATAGTTGTTTGATAAAGCTTAAAATATGCTCTCACTTTCTTCTGAACTGAGTACCAATCCCCCAAACCCTGGGAAGAAGACGATAGAGATATTAGGAAGCTTTGCAACAACAAGTATTTTAGAAGCCTGAAAACATCCTTCTTCAGGTGGTAGTTTTTTTGTTTTACATGTTTTAAAACCTAACAAAATCTGAGATAAATCTTATCCCATATCTGCAAGCTAGTAGGATGGGAATTCTCAGGAAGCGAGTGTGGTTTCCCTCTACTGGGAACCATGGTTTGCTGACACTGGCGAGAACTGGAGGAGTCTGATAAAACCACAGTGCTGGGTCTTTCTTTCTTCCCGTGAAATATTATTCCGTGATTAATAGGATATTTTCCTTTCAAGTGTGGAACACCAGCACCTTTCCAAAGGCTGCTCAGATCAGGCATGTATGATACAGCGCTGCTCCACACGTCTGGCTGTAGGAGACATGATGTCAGCTTTAGTAATGCCTTCCAGCCATGTTATCTTGCTGCTTTTATATTCTATACCCAGACATTTGGAATTCCGCATCAACTGCTAAAACACAGTGTTCAGATTGGAGACCCATTGATCATTTTAACTGCTTGAGTAGCCAGAAGTCACCCTTGCTAATCATGGCTGCCTTTAATCACTATCATTGCACTAATTACAGGCTGATATTCTCGAACTTCTGGAAAATGCTGAATGGTTGAAAGTGAAAATAACACAATGCAAGCAAATTAGATTCTGGAATTGCTTCCTTATTCAGTAAGAACCACAAGAAGGTCTGAGAAAGCCACCCTAGAAATGTTTGCTGTAAATAAATTGCGAAATAAATTTACACCACCCTAGAAATGTTTGCTGTAAATAAATTGCGAAATAAATTTACAAAATAAAGCCCCCACTTCTGTTCCACCATTTTTTTCCATAATTAAAAGCCTTCCGATTATTTTTAAATAAAGTGTCTGGTAATGCTCCCTGTTACAGATATTTTCTTTTAAAACACATTTTAGCAATTCTGACATTTATATAAAAGACATAAATATTGCAAGCCCCTCAGTGCATATACTTGCGTTTTTTCAACTTTTACAAATGTTAAGCAGATATAGGAAGTGGAAAGTGACTACTGTTTGTTATGAACTGTATTCATAAATCTGCCTTGGATGGACCTAAAGTAGATATGAGTAAATGACTAATGGACCTGAATTATTGAACTGTTACTTGCAGTTCATAAATAACACACTTTTCCTTAAAGCTGCCTATATTTTGTATTGTAAGCTTAGGATGTGAAAGCAATTGCATCAAAGTGAGTCTGGACTAAGAAGCTTTTTCAGAAACTGCCAGAGCAGGAGATGTCATATATTAAAAAGCAAGCAGCATTTCTATGCCACAAGGAATAGGCACATTCCTTTTGACATGTTTATCTCTAAAATATAGTTATACTGGAATTTACTATGTCTCTTCCAGACTTGTTTCACAAGTCAGCTGGGCTGGACAAACAGTTTCAAACAGTGTAGCTTGATAAGAATAGAAAATAATATTTCAATATATGCCCCTCTTCTTCCAGTGCTCATATTCAAGAACAGATCAAATAATACTTAAATATCTCAAACCTTATTAAAGTTGAGTATTACATACAGGGAACATTTTGCCTACAATGGAAATGCAGTAGCCTCACCAGTAAGCACTTTTTATATTTATTTTTTAAGAAAGTCATGGTATTAAATATATTTCTAACTTATTTCTTCTTAATAACTTAATATCTTTAATAACTTAGACTCACACTAAAAAAAGTTATGTAAAAACCGTTGTTAGGCAGTACAGCTGTTTGTATATAATCATCCCTGTAATCTTTTATCCTGTATAAGATTGCATAGGGCCTTAGATAATTATTTGATTTAGAAAAACCTTTTTCTTCCAACTCTGTTTTTCTCTAAAACCATTCTCCAAGTTGTGGCAAGTTTATTTCTTGATGCTTATTGTTTCAACTTTGATAGGTGGAAGAATTATTTTCAATTAGATCTTATTCTTAAAGTTGAAACCAGTTCTTGCAATGGTGTCACTGACGCTTTTGCTGTTTCATTTTTAACTACTGCCTAATAATTTCTGCAAGCTCTGAGCATCCATGTGAGTAAACAATGTCTGTGAGTGCTATGTTAACAACTAAATTTCAGGAATAATTTTGCAAGGGACAATTGTGTGAGCTTCATTCTAGAAATAAGCTGCCACTGGACTATAAAACCAGCGTTTTTGAAAGACATGTAAAAAACTGATTGAATCTACAGCTGGTCTCCACAACTATTTTCTCCCTTGCTTTTCCACACACATTCATCCATTCCAGATTTATTATCAGCAGACTTCTCAAAGGTCATAGTCTCCATTTAGAGGTGATGAAACCTGAAAAGTGTTCTTGCACATATAACCCATTCTCTTTACCAAGTACATTTTCTGATTGCATCAGATAAAGAAACTTGTTATTTTTGGCGTGGCTTAATACTGCCATTTTATGGTTCATGATTCTGTTACTTTCTTCTGCTAACATGCATTTTTATGAGGAAATAAAAAAATGTTTTCCATTCAGTTCATCTTCATCATAGATGTTAAGAAATAGAGATTTACAAATTTCCCTGTAACATGTTTCTAAAAATATATTTTGCTTCCATCTCTTCATGGAGGTTTTGCTGAGGTCCCATTTGTTGGTTCTGACAGTAACTTCCAAGAGAGTGAAATATCCATCATGGACATTTGTAAACATTTCAGGCTCTTTTGGGGTAGGATCCTCCCTGATTTCTTCTCTTTTAAGAGTCAAAGGAATATTGGTATAGCACCTATGAACTATTTATTTACACTGACCTGAGGCAAGAAGCTCTGCATATGGATTAAAATTTGCTTCAGATGTTCATCTCAGGATAAGAAAAAAATATTATGAATGTTTTATGCTCAACATGTCTGCTTTAGGTTTTGAAAATTTTTACAGAATAGTGTTCTGTTAGAATATTCATTGAAAATTTTCTTTCAATCATTTTCTAATGTGAATCAATATTATGGTTTTTCTGTGTGTGAGGAATAAAGAAATTTTACACTATGTATCACTCAATTTCAAAATAGTTTTTAAGAGGAAGATCATTTTCCTTTTTACTTCTGAACTTACTCTTATTATATCACATAATAATTTTATTTAAAAGATAAGATTTTTTTTTAACTTTGTTAGACAAATTTTAAATTCTCCGACCATTTTTCCCATTAGAGTGAGATTTTTGACACTTGACACTCTTTCCCCAGTTCATGATGAAACCTGCCTGCTTCACCTAGGCTTGGGAGAACACCAAGCATCTAAGCTTGGACACAAGCCCTTTCTAAATATGAGCATATCTAAGTGTAGTTGCACCCAGAACATAGTAGAGCCTAGAGGACTCCTATTTGCTTATTTCAGAGTCTCTGCTCTGCCACCCATAAAATCAGGATCAGATAAGATCTTTTTGCATGTGATCATCCACAAAAGGTTAATCTGGATTTAGCACAGGAATTCAGGGGGAAAAAAGAAGTGATTCATGATTACAGATATTCAGGATATAGTGCAGTGAAAAGACGTGGCCAAAATTGATATTAAGCATGAAATGCTGGTAAAAGTACTTTACTTAAATATTTGCTTAAATCTTGACTGTGATAAACTGCAGCAAAGTTTTCCATCTGAATCAGGCTATAGTGAGTCAGAATCACAAAGAAAACTATTTTGGCATCATTGTTGATCAGAAGCAAAGTATGACAATAACTTTTTTACACTAAAATTTTTAAATCGTAATATTGGATGGAGCAGAAGACACTTAATAGATAGGAGCTATTAACACATACAATATGTCAGAATAGCTCAAGTACTGGAATTCAGAATGGAAGAAGATCTAATCAAAGCCAGGATCTTCGGCACCACACCAAACCCCAGTGACTCAGCTAACACCACTGAAAACCATGCAGGGAGAAAACTTACCCTCCCACCCAACAGAAAATAAAAATATGACAGTATTCTTCTGTGATAATTACTCCAGTGTAGTGCCCAGATTTCAACTCCATGGACACCCTGGTGCAAACAAACTATTTATCTGGTTCCTTGCTCCTGAGTTCCCCTCACTGGCCTCCATTCATGACAATAAAATTGCCGGACTGAAATAATATGATTCAAGATTTCTACCCAGTATTACTCCTGGGTGCCTTCCCTTTGCTGTCATCAGTTCTCTGTCAGATCTGCAAAAAAGAGAAAAGTCAAAGCCTGCTACTCCTGCTTGTGATTTTAAGTGAAGGACAATTAAGAAACAATCTTTTTTTCCCCAGGAGCAAATTATTACAGAAGGCAACTTTATTTAAAATTAAAAAAAAAAAAAAAAAGGAAAAAAGCCAAACCAGAAAAACCAGAAGATCAGGAAATCTATTTCTTTTGTAATCTTTCTCACAGACTCAGAGGTTCCCCAAAGTTTGGAGGTCTCTATCCCCCAAGGAAGCACAGCAATGCTGCTGCGGATGGAGGGTATTTGTGGGGAACAAATAGCTGGAGGAATGCTCGAAGATGCTCAGTTATTACTCACTGAAGAAAAATCTGTGCACAGAGGATCCTTTCTGATCAAGTAAGGCAAATGAAGGCATTTTGGTCAAATGAACTTTGTGTAAACCTGTCCATGGTGCAGAGTTCAACTTTAAATTTTTCCAGAAGAGCAAGCAATGTTAGCAAACATGGGGCTTTCATGACTCACTGCCTAAATTAAGAACTATTCTATCTTCTCCTTAATAGCTTAAGCATATCCCAAACAATTCTCTTTGATTTTGGTCAAAATTCAGAACATCACAGTTTATTCTACACCATGTTAATATTTTATATTGTGCACTTTTCTTCTGATATCTGTACTCCTTCCAGGTTCCTTTTCACTGTTTAAGTTGCTGGCCTGTTTTTCTGGAGTGAATAATGCAGGAGACTGAGCGAGAAGAAAAACAAATTTCTTAGAGCCTTTCTACATGTTTCTTTTTTAAAGTTTCCTGTTGGCTTAGGCACATTGTGTTCCTCTGTATCACATCCTTTTAGAGCCATATGTGGAAGCAATAAAGTGTATCCTTGCCTTCAAAGATATGGAGTATTTGTTTAGCCAACTGACTAAGGAAAATACTATGAACCCATTAACAAATATGGTTATATGTGGTCAATTAATCATAGAGAGCAGGCTGCAGAGCACAGCTCAGGAAATATTAGTCAGCACAGGCAATGGGTAACTGTCAGTTACTGATCCCAGGATTTCTTGCCGGGGGAAGGCAGACAGCACATTAGCAACAAAACACACCAAGTCTGCCAGCACTTTCCATTAAGATCAGCTTTCCAGCCCTGGAAATGCTTGCAGATATGGGTGATGATAGCTGATGAAATTTAAAAGGAGAGTTTTCTTCCTTAAACCAAAGATGTGCTCATTAATGTCCCGTTTCCTCTCCATATTACCTCAGCGTGTCTCAGTCAGACATGAAGTGTTTTCCTCACTGTGCAGATGTACAATATGCAATGAAGAAAGGAACTGATTTTACAAGTCTGTGAAGAGCACGTCTTGAACACTTCGCAACCAAAACACTTGAAGATAATACCTTTTTTCTTCTAATAAAGAAAGGCTTTATGTTTTCCTGACAGATGCTGTCCTGCATAAGTTATGCCTGAGGATGGTTGTGTTATCAGGTGAACAGATTTGCCTGTCCTGTGGAGAGAAATTTTAAGAGGGAAGCAAGACAAGTAATAGCTCAATTATGCTATAGAAGAAAAACTCAGAAGGAAGTGGCCTTTTTCAGGCCTGGATGCAATTCACAGAAACAGCATTTGATTTAAAAATTTTATTCTTTTTACAGGTGAAAGTAGAGAGAGATCTTTTAAAGAGTGAAAATTATCGTGTTTTGCAATGTCTGCTTTTCTGGGAACTGAGTTTTATGAGTACTGAAAGATTTGCAAATATTTGTGGGTTTTTTCTGCCTTCTCAATCTCTAAAATTTGGCAAAACTCATATTTTTTTTCTGGGTACCTTATTAATAGCTTGTGTTAGACAGTCAATTTTCAATCTCTGATCTAAACCAATGGTTACATCACAGTAGAAATTGTCCATGTGTTGGAACTTCTTTGTTGCCCACCTCCTGGCATGGGCATTCCTTCTGTGCCACATCCCCTCAGAGGGCTGGCAAACTCTTCAAAGCCACTGCGTGAAAAACCTCAGCTTTCTTTGTTTCAGAACCTGGAATGTGTTGAGTGAATTCAGGAAGAGAAAGTTGGGTCCCACAGTCAAGTCATAAAAATATAAACCCCAGGGATTAGCTACTGTGCTTGCAAATCTCTACGTGAAGACATGCACATTACCAACTCTACAATTCAACTTGATATATAAATGTAATTAATCAGACTAAATAGAGAAGTCTATAAAGTAGCTTGCCTTCACTGTCAACAGAGATCCAGTCAATATAATCAGTGTAGTATAGGTCACAGTTCACCTCATTTTAAAGATGCTGTCCAAAATTTGCCAAATTAATTAGTTTTCAACTATGCATTATATTTTCTTCTGTTGACATAAAGGAAGAAAGCTCCAAAATGGAAAACCAAAGTTCAAAAAGAATAACCATAAAATTTAAAAAAGGATACAATCTGTCACCTTGAAATTATTCTCAGTATTGATAGGCATTAACAGTTAATAGTGCAATTAAAAGCACTTATTAATCACAGTTAATACTTTATTTTTAATTCCTATCTTTCTCTGCCTCAATGACTATGGTTGGCTTTATTGAAGTATGGCAGACAGGTGGCATTTCATTCACAATCCTTCACACCGGACTCAAAGCTATAATTAAATCCAAAGAATGCCATGGAGAAATAGATCATTCTGTGTCTGGGTTTGTATTCAGAAGATTTGTGGTGAATATACAAAAGGTCGTAGAGGTATAGCTGCCCAAGAGCAAGAGATCATCTTTCTTGAGCTGAACCAGGAAGGCCTTATGAAAACAAAAGCTTCTCACATATACATCTTTATGTTTTATATCTTCTAAGACTTACAGTCTCTTCAAACTCAGCCGAGGAGAGCAAAAAATTGTCATTCTGTTATTTTAACAAAACCTTGTTATTTTTCATTACAGATTGCTTTAAGTGTGGCAACACTGCTGAGTCTGAACAATGATGCATATTCCATGATAGATTGGGGTTTTTTCGATGACCTTGTCTGTTCAGCTGCTGCACTTGCTCAGCTGCTGCTCTGTTACTAAAAAGGACTGTCACTGGTTCCATTATAAAGTGCAGATAGTGTGATAGAAACACACACCAGTAACTCTTCTACAAGGATTTTAAAAGATCTCACCTCTAGTATTATTTTACACTACAAATGAAATTTTTCAGATCATTAGTCCAGAATGTGAGCTAGTTGTTTGACAAAATGAATTTAGGATTGTTTCTTGTAGAAAAGTATAGTTTGCACAAGCACCATAATTATTTTCTGTAAAAATTCCTAAGCACTGCTGTATCTGCAGACTTGCACTGCATAATTAAAGACTCTGTATGTGGTACTGTGTGGACATTAGGGCTATGCAGCCTCAAAGCTCTGAATTAGCCGTTGAAATATAATGAATATACAACAGATGAAAGAGTTCTGCAAAAACAGGAAGCTGCTCAAACACCTGCTGTTGCCAAAATAGAGCAAGCATTTTACCAAGGAACTTCATCTTGTGTTAGACTGAACAATGTCTTTGTACTGGATGAGGGAAATAGAGAAGTTATCTTTACAGCTATGAAAATCAACACTGAATTTCAAAATATCTACAAATACAATTAAGTATCATTTTATTTCATTAGAAAGCTTGTTATATATGTTACATAAATTTCTGTTGTGAGAGAGCAAGACGTCATTTATGGCTTCTAAATTTACATTCTGTGTTCCACCATGTTGAACTCAGTCCTAAATACACATAACTTATGGATGTCTGTCCAAGTACTCTGTCTGACAACCTTACTGTTCATTTACTTATCTTTCCAAAGCAAATGAAAGGCGTAATTTTGTTTTCCCATTCCTCCCTTCTCCCCAATAGTATAGAGAGATGAGCTAACTAGGTTTGAGTAGTGAGAACTGCTCCCCCCCTTACCAATAGCAAAACATTCCCTTTGTCTTCAAAGGTATACAAAAGCCAATTTTTAGTTCAAGAGGAGGATGTGAACTTCTTTTTAACAACAAAAAACACACAAAAAATTAACAGTGTCTTTGAGGAAAAAAATCATTTAAACACTATCTAAAATTAAAATAATTGTATTTCTTCTTTTTTTGCTTTCACTTTCAGTATATTATAGATGTTTTCCCTACCAAAATGCTGAGGCAGTAGCAGAAATATTTTCCTTTAAGGTTTAAAATCCCTCTTGTGCCATAACAGGGCATTTAAGAAATAACACGTAATTATACACAGCTTTCATTAAACAAAAAACCACAATGAATCCACATTCTGGCCGAGATTTCCAGGAATGAAGAGCATGTGTATGTATGTGTTTTCTGAATAGGACACTTATTAAGATTTTAATTTGCTGTCAAGGACAACTTACCATATCAAGATGAATCTTTTATGATTCATTTACCAAGTGTGACTGAGGCAACTGACATTAATTTAATCTGTGATTGTGAGCATTAGTATTCATAAGGAATCAGAAGCACAAATGGAACCATTTAGTCTTTCTTTTTTTCCGAAGCAATGGATTTCTGTTGTATAGTGAAGGTCACATTTAGTTGTAGACTTTTAAATAAATGTTGAAATAGAAATAATGAACTGAAATAGTAATACTTGGAGAGATTTAGTGCTGGTCCTTAGAGATAGGCTTGAGTGAAATACTGTAAAAAATATATATAAGTGTAATATTTACTCCTATAAAGCAGTTTTAACCTCAACAGTTCTTGTCTTTTCTCACTTGGTGCAGGATTTAAATTTTGGGGGACTTCTAACCTTGATTTAGAATGATTTGAGAAAGGGATGGGAAATTGTGAACATAAAGTAAACTTTCATTTTTTATGTGCCACCTATTCTCTAGAACATAAAAGTAAGACCAATAAGATTTTCCCAAATCAATAGTACATTAAAAAATAAAAATTCATAAAAGTAAGAAAGCATCATTACATAATACACATGAAACTACAAAGATTTTAGTGGCAGATTGGTCACAGGAGTATAGCTAACCTGGATCTAAAACCAAAATTTATTAATTATGGCTCCCCTAACAACTTTTCCCTAAATGGGAATGCAAAGGAAGGGATGTCATTATCAACCAAAATACCACCTTCATTTCCTATCCAGAGGGCTTTGAACTCAAGCTACCTCTGCCAGAGATTTAGGGAGGAGAATAAAATGCTCTGCCTGTGCATCTGCTCGGCACAAAACCTGACAGCCCTGTGGCTGCACCACACTGAACCACAACATTGTCCCAGAAGTGCTGAGGCTGGCCTGTCAAAAAGAACATGAAGGGACAGATGTTCTTGTTGATTATGTGATTTGCACATTAATTTAACACCTGGGAACTTAATAGTTCTCCTGATTCCGACAAGTGTGATTTGATGAAAACTGCCAGCAATGGAACTGTCAAGGAAACAGAATTCAAAAACCAAAATTGTACAGAGAGTCTACTGTTGGCTTTCCCAAAAGACCCTGGTCTCTTACAGGTCTTCAAACAAAAGACCAATGCCTGTTAAATATGCCTTCAGATGCCAGCAAATAAGAGATCTAACAATTTAAGCTGCAGAAGAAGCAGCAATCCAAGGAATGACTAAAACCTAGAGAATTTATAAATTTAAATGAGAAACACATTCATTGATATAATAATTTAATCACTTCATATTTGATCTAAGGTTAACCTTTATTCCAATACCAATTTTACATTATGATCTAGACAACCTTCAGCAACTGCATGTACACTTCTAAGTACTGGCTCACAAAATAATAAAATGATTATGAAATTAATCTGCCTGGGAAAACAAATATTGAGAGTGGCTGGCTGAGTAAATCCAGCTAATTAAGTAAAATACTGATTCTTTAATTCTGTAGACATAGCCATATGATACTAACAATAGCTTGGAGACAGGAGATGGTAGAGGAGACAATTAGAGGAAACAGAAGAAGTTTCTGAGCTGAAAAGTGAAATACATGTACTTATTTAAGAGAAACTCATTTAATTGTCTGGGTGTACTGAAATAACCAAGAATACAATTATTACATTTGTACTCCTTCAAAGGGAATAATAGAATGAAGCTACACAGTAATGGGTAAGCAGATTAATTCCACTAAAAATAGTTTACAGATAAATTAAGTGTCCCTAATTTTATCCACATGGCATACAATAATCCTACATTACAAAAAAAAAAAAATTTAACTTTCACAGATCACAATATATAGTAAGATCTCTTTTTTCCCTTTATTCATTCTTATAGTCCCTATATTTATTACAACTTCAGCTACAGCCCAAATCTGAATTCATAAAGTAGGAAATCCGTCCTTAAAGAAAACAAGCCTAGTTAATTCTTGTATTCATTCCATATGTCAATACATGGAATTGTATATTATAACACTATTGGCAATTATCAGGAATTTACAGCTCAAATTTTGCATGAAATAGAACATAGGGTGAATTACTGAATTAATTAGTGATTACAGCAGACAATAGAGGAAGGAAGCAGTCCATCTCAGGAAGGATGTTTTCACCAAAAGGATTGCCACGTATGTGATTGGGCTGCCCATTCAGGGAAGTGTGGCATCACCATCCTTAGCGGTGCTCAAGAAATGACGTGATGTGGCACTTAGTGCTGTGGCTCACTTGATATGCTTGATTATCTTGGAGGTCTTTTCCAACCTAATAATTCTATGGTTTTATGATTCTCTTATTCTGTGATTCTATGCTCTTGATTTTGCAACGTCTTTTTAAGTGGCTATGGCTTTTCCCAAATACATCATCACCAAAAGGAGGATTTGCATTATCATTTTGAAGTTAACATTCCACAGCTGCAACAAGATGAACCACCCAGCCCTTTCTTTGCCTTCCTTTCATCTGTTTCAGTTAGCAAACTTCCACAGGACTTGCATGTATAGAAAGCAAGCCAGTAGTGCCCTGCTGTCACACTTTGGCAGAATTCATCAGAGAGAGTAGAAAAACTTTAGAACCTAGGGTTAAAACCAGCAGTCACCTTCAAATACTTAAAGGCTTACATCCCCTTTTTAAGGATCATCATCCAGTCTGCATTGAAATTAAGACTGAAATGCACTCTTGAACTGGGACCAAAGCAGCCTGGATAATAAGATAAGAAAAATGAGTGTGGTTTTCTGCTGCATAACAGCACTAAGGCACTTCAAACCACCACATGATAATGGTAAATGCCTTCAAAAGGATGAAGTAATGTGGTTTGTCAACCTAAGGTTAATCTAAATTTTAGGTTGGGTTTTGGGGTGTAGACTGGTATTTTTGTTTGGTTTGGAGACATTTTAGCTAAAATAAATTATCCAGTCATAAGCACTGTCAACAGATTGAAAATTCTGGTCTGAGGTTAATCTGTCAGAAATGACAACAATGTCTCTGCTGTGTGAGGAGGGAGAGAAATCTGTCTCACAAATATCTTCAAAAATCTTTCCATTAATGCCTCTATTTCTGATGGAACAGTAATTGAATTTTGAACCTCAGAAACATCTGCCAAGAGTTCTGGTTTTGGAGTGTTGCACATAGATGGGAAAGTGACATTGGAAGGCCCAAAAATCCAGAAGTTGGATGCTTTAATCTGAAGCCTTTCTTTCCATCATCCTTATTGCAATGTTCTCTATAAATATTATTCATGGAAAACTGCTTAGTGCAGTGTTCTTCCAGTGGTCTCAATTCATCAGTATGTGTGCTTCCTTTTCATCTGGGTCCAAAGCATTCTGTGTCATTCCCCATGTAATATTCCACACTTAACAAAAATCTTCACTAAGCTCCAAAATCTAACATTGTAAAGTAAATTCTTAAAAAAAAAGACCCCAAACTTAAAGAACAGCATAAATATTAACATATATAAATATGATCTCATAACTTCACAGAGGCTGTGCCATAGTGCATGAGATTTCAAGATTTCACAAGAGGACTGTACTAGTAAAGGGATATAATTTTCAATTGTTTTGTCAGTTTGTGTTACACAGCTGACAGTGACTGAAAATATAGGAAAAAAGCCATACTGTTGACATGCTGAATTGACCACATAGTTATCAAAAAATAAAGCTTTTTCTCAAGCATGCCAGCTACCTCCAATTTTCCATTTTTGACAGCAACGTTGCCATGCAGTCAGAGGGGAGGGGTGAGCTACAATGCAGTGACTTCAGTGGTTCTTTCTGACACTTCTGTGCTCCAAATTTCTCAAACACACCGACCAAAAAATATTCTATGTAACTTTTGCTTTTCTCCAGGCATGTTCCATTCCCCTTTACTCAAAGCATAACTGTTTCATCCTACAAAAAAAAAAAAAAAAAAAAAAAGTAGCATTCCCCTTGTCTTTATGTTTTGCCTTTACATAGTTTTAAATCTAGACATATTTTATTAATGTCTTTTTACTTTTGGCCAAATTATGATGGTCCAGTTCAAAAATGTTTTACATCAAGAGTGAAATTTTGACACCTTTCTGAAGTTTTTGAAGCCTATTTTCATGACAACAGGTTTTAACACTTCACTTTTCAAGGAAATCAAGGGGGCAATACAAATATGCAGTGGTATTAGGGCAGTGGGTCTGGATAAACCTTCCTGAATCAGTTCAGAGGTCCAGACCCTTGCAATCCTGACCCACCAAAATAACTCACAAATGATATTTCTGTGTCATTTACAGAAAAGAGTTCAAACATGAGGAACTGCAGTCTATGGCAGGTTATTTAAATAAATCTGGGGTAATTCCAGGCAGCTATTAATTTGGCAATTAAGTCCTTTAGGGACCACTGTTGCTTTCAAACAATGAAAGTGAAATTCTCATCTCGGGATGGAAAAATCTCAATCCACACACATTTCAGACAACACAGAATCTCATATTTCCATATTTTTTTGCATATAATAAAGGTCCTAAACATTATTAACTGTTAAATCCTGTCATTGCAGAATCATCTTATTAGAGTGGAGAACTGTTGCCACCCACTGCATCTGTCTGCAACATTTCCAAAAGACAAATCTTGCACCCTGAGTCAGTTCAGATGTGTCTGGGCTCACAAGTTACCTCATACACAATAAAAGGCACAACTGTAATAGAAATGTTGCCCAAGTCTAATTTCCGAATTTTATTCAGCTCTGGATGATTGAGAATTACACATTTACATGTGTCCTGACTATAAACTCTGCACCCAACAGTTTTTGTTAGCTATGTTTGGAATTTTTTTGAATATTGCTCATTTCATCTTCTGTTACCTTCCAGACAACATGCAGTTTTCATGATTTTGTCTGACAGCTTTGATCTTGATATCTGGATCACTAGGTTAGCACAAATCTTAAGCCCATAGTTTGCATATGTAAACTATTATAAATTATTACATCTTATTTTGCTAATTTTTACATTACTGATTTTTACATTACTGATTTTTATATCTATATAAAGGTGAGGTTTGTCCTGAATATTGCCTGTATTCAGCTGCTTAAAAGGCAATTGATTTAAATATCTGTATTGTGTCACTTAAATTTCTAACTAATCTTTGGAATTCAATTCCTTAGGCCATGCAACCAATCACATAATTTTGTTCTTGCTGTTAAAGAATTTTTTGAGTAGGTTGCTTACACGTCAAGAGTGATGCTTCAGATTTTTCCTCCAGGTTTCTTTAAGTATCCACACCAAAAAGAATAATAATACATGGAGTCAAAAAGGTTTATTTCTCCTTTTACAAATTTGTATTCTGAAACTCAGCATGAGAGCTAAAAATGAGTTCTGTGTCAGGGTGGGAAAGTGGCCAAAAAGTATTTCAGGGTCATTAAAATTCAACAAAACTTCCCTTTTTCACATAGAGCAGTCCAATGTTGGGTGCATATTCATGCACCAGGCACACTGTCAACTCTGCAGAGGAGCACCAAGGCTGCAGCAGAACTGTCACCAGCATTATTTTGGGCAAACAGTGGCAAAAACAGAACTGCACAGCCAGACCCATGCTGAGCAGGACGTGGGGAGGCATGCCAGATCTGTTCATAAAACAAACAGGAATAGTATTTTAGTGAAATGACAGAGGCAGAAAAAGATAAATGCTTCTCAGAAATGAAAAATTAGGAGGAACAGTTGTAAAAGTTTAAAATACTCCAAGTTAAGTTCAAAGATGGAAAGGTGAAACTGGAAGTGGAAATAAACTGAAAAGAAAGCTATCAGCTTTTTCCACACAAACGGCAGGGATCGTATGACCCAGCACTGAAGACATATGGGTGTAATAAGGAAACATGATGTAACTGGGCATAACTGAAAATTGACCATATTAGGAAACTAACTGGATTATATAAATACTCCAGAGACATTAAGTTTATAGAAAGGATAGTTTATAGAATGGGAAATATTTATAGACTTAGACCTCCTGGTTATGCAGAAAGAACCAGATGGAAAGTATTGCAAATGTCAGCTATACCTAGCTCTTACACAAAGCAGTGTAAAATTTTGCATCAGTTCGAAATATTCATAGTCAAAAATATTTCAGTTCAAAGTACAAAAGGATTGTTTCAATGAATGCTAAGAAAATGTACCCTAATAGTATAATTTTTCTGGCACAAAATTTTAATTCTGTTCTTCAATTTATATTTTTCTCTGGTAGGTTTTTTTTATTTTCTCCAAAAAAGTGTAAGATTTTTATAATAATATGTTTCCTTACTTCCCACTGAAAAGTGACTAAACTGTCTTAATTTCAAAAACACATACAGCCACAGAATCGTAGAAAGGTTGGAAGAAATCCTTAGGGTCTGTAGAATTATCCTTTGAAATTCTGTCCACTGAGAATTAAATTCTTATTCCTTAGGGGCTGAATGCAAGGATTCAGGGGTGAAATAGGGTGAAGTAGGTTAATTATTGCAGCTTTACATGTATGTCTGGGTTTACTAGGCTGTGGCTTTGCAATTCAAAGCAGATCTGCTTCATCAAGATAACATTCTCAATAAATGCATGGAAGTGTTAAAAAAATATGTAGATGTGGTGCTTAGGGCCATGGTTTACTGCTGGACTTTGCAGTGTTAAGTTAATGGCTGGATTCAATGATCTTAGACTTTTTTCCCAGCTTAAATGATTCTTTGACTTTATGACCCAGTGTGGCTCAGATGTCTACCAAAGTCTTAATGAAATCTAAACCCTCAAATGGAAGGGAAATATAACTTGACCACGATTCAGCAATCATTCAGATGTCTACAGAACTCCCACGATTAACTCACCTGTCACAAAAGCCTTAACCCAGGGCAGGTTTCCTATCCAACAAGTATGCACTTACATGTGTAAGTCTCACTAAAGTCAGCATGCATCGACCTTCCTGCTGTGATTACCAAGAACTTCGTAAAAATCCACTAATGTGCTTTGTTAACTATGGTATTGCTGCTATCATTTTCATGTTTTAAAGCAAGTGAGTTTAGTGGTACAGAGACAAGAAACAAAATCTTGCACCTCTATCATCTCTAGACTGATATAGTACTGGTACTGCTATTGGGGCTGTTATTCACTGATACATGTATAAAAAAAATAGTCAGCTTCAACTCCATTCCTGAAGGATTTACAGCAAAAAATACTAAAAGTTCTTCTTACTCTTTTCAAAATAAGCAGCACACAGGAGAAAATCAGACTCTAGTGTTACAATGATATTCTCCAATTCATTACCCTAATGATTTTACCTCTAAACCTAGAAATAAACACCACAGATTTGAAAATGTTGGAGATATTTTATCTTCTAAGAAGAAAAGTTGGAAACAGTACTTTCAGATAAAACCATGCAAAAGAATTAATTATCTAGCTTTTAGTAATTTTGGTAATCTTATTTATATTGACACAAAAGCTTATGATCAAAGGAGACAGAGCTTCTTCTTCCTTATTCTAGAACATCTGCTACAGTTCTGATGCTGGGGAAGGATTTCAGCAGATATAACTGGTGGTATGTCCAGTCCTGACAGTTGAAAGAAACTAGATGGTCTTCTAAAATCAAAGCAGCACCAGTGTCACTGAATACTTTCTGAGCTCTATATCCTTTAGGAAAATATAAGATGGAAGAGACAAGCAATTCAGGAGTTAGGGTCACTGGAAAATATGGAAAATAATGCCATATATTGACATCAGTCATAAGTTTCCTGAAATATCCTAACATAGAGAAACTGCCTAGGAGAAGGGGCAGAAACAGCATCTCAAGAATATTTTCTTCAGAATAATATTTGAACAAATTCACTGTATAAAACTAAAAAGGAATTATTTTTTATAAATGAAGCTAGTAGCCTTGTTTTTTATGTTTTAGAATTCCTGTTTTAGAATTCATGTTTAGAATTTAACATATAAGGAGTTTACTGAGAGGAAATTTAGAGAACACCCTTCAAAAAGGCATGTCTGTGAAAGGAATTTAATACTTTTTTTTTTCTTGTTTATAAAGACTAGTACAATTAGTTCACATTGGGGTGGAAATGAAGGAATGAATTTAGGAGGGGGGCTTTACAATTAATTTCCCACTGATATAACTATAGTGGCAAGATATAATCAATCTCAATCACATTTGAGATTGTGTCTCCACAGGGCATTAAAGTAGGCCAGCATATGGTTAACATTTGTCTGCATTAATAAAATATCCACAAAACCTTCCAAAATTTCATGGACCATCAGTCACATCAAACTTAGCTAAAGCTTTCATGACAAATTTATAATGTGGGACAAATGAGTTGTAAATTGTACATCTTTTGAGTAGTCTTGTGAAAATGAGAAACAGAAATTTAAGTTTCAGTGATTGCGGTCCAAATTCTGAACAGACTCCTGAGAACCAAATGGGCAAATTCCATCCAAGAAGGCCTTTGGTGGCATTAGTTGAAAGGGTGATATTACATTAAAGATAGCTGTGAGTGTTGAAGGTTATAACCAAAGAAAAGATAAGGCAAAGAAATCCTAGTTTCCTAGTAGGAAATTAGCCGTTGAATCCAAGTATATTGGAAAACATTCAATTTAAATCTCTCAAGTGCAATTCAAAACATGAAATTCAAACCTCTCAGACAATGACAGTCTTGCTATGAGCATCTGGCTTTAAAGTCAAGAGAATGTGGCCTTCCTGTCAAAATCTTATTTACTCCCACAACCATCCTGTCATTCTTAGGGGCTTTTGAGACATTTTAAAAGTAATGGAATTAGCACGATCCAAAGAAAATAATCTCCACCCTTTCTTCATAAGAAGTACAGATAATTTTTCTGTGCATGTACAATAGTTGTTAACATACCTGCTCTTAGCAAAAAAACCTTCAGCAGTTCTACCCACAGTATCGTTAACCTGAAAAACGTAAAGAGCACATTCAAGGGGCTTCCTGCTGTCGGATACTGTGTTACTTTGCATGAAAGGATCAACACAATAGCACCTGAAAATAAGATGTCACACAAAGCAAATGTAACCGCCAGGCACCGCAGGGCAAGTGCAGCCCTCAGTTCTCAAAGTAGCTCTTACTCATAAATTACCATTGCCAAATGTCTGCACACTCCTCGGGTTTCTGGCTGTTGTCAGTTAGAAGTGTGGATAACTCAGGGATAAATTCAGTATTGTTTGGCTCAATACTTTGAAGCATTTGATTCCAAAGTATTAAAACATATCTCCCAAGGCTGAAATAGCTACATCAATTCAAATAAGGTTTACAGTGTGGGTCAGCTGGAGCTGGAACGTGTCAAAATCAGATGCCAAGATTAGTTCATTTTGAGAATAAAAAAGCTGTTACATTCCTTCATCCAAATCTTTCTACAAAAAGTGTCAGCCCTCACTCAAAAAGTGAAAAAAGGATGAACCAAAAGAAAATCCACACAAGAAAATGAAATGCATTTTAGGGACGGGCAAGAAGGAGAAGGCATAATTAAAAAAAATACTACTGAGGGCTAATCTGCAGATTTGTAAAGAAGAAATGTGCTTCACCTGAAGACTTTTCTTTATAGTTTGAATGAGAAAATCTTGGATTCAAATACATCAATGATGCCAGGATCTAAGAAGGAAATTGAAGCGACTTTAATATATTTAAGCAACTGTTGCATCTCACATCAAAACTGGATTTTTCTATTTTATTTTTTCTTTTATGTTTTGTCAGTGCAATTTATAGGATATATTGTATACATAGAGTACAGGCACAAGATGGAAAAGAAAAAACTTAATTTACTTCTTCTGTATTCTCTGTTTCCTTTAATGTAATTAATAATATAAATAATGATCTAAAAGTATACTTGTGAGGCTCCCAGAAACAAGTTCAGATTTCATAAGACCCAGTGGTAAAATGTCCAACCTTCAAGACTTCATTTTGTACAACACTGAATATGAAAATATTGTGAGGGGATGGAAGAAAGGAGGAATTAAAGAGCAATAACTGTATGTTGTTGGAAGGTTTTAAATGGGTTCTAGAAAAGCAACTTTTATTTAAACAAATGTCAGTAGAGAAAGAATGTCATTGTGGCACTTAGGAAAACAGGATTAAAAACAATAAACTTCTCACAGGGCTTGGTTCAGCATGTATTTTCATTCTTGTCAACCAAACTCAAATAAGGGGACTTGATAAGGAAGCATTCGTGGCATATTTATTTTACACGAGACAATATTTTGAAATAATACGTGTGAAGAGCATTAGGCATGTTAATGTGGGGTTTTCTGCCAAACAGAGCTGCACTGGAGGGAAAACAAACAAAAGAGTGTCTACAAGTATTCAGAGACAGTTTTAGCAGCTAGAAAGGGTTTTTTTTTTTTTTTTTTTTGTCCATAAACATTGGTGTAAGCAAGTGAATGCCATTCTTTTATTTATATTTGTTACAACCAGAATAATATACCAAGAGGTGCAGGGGGGACAAAATTTGCAAAAAACTGTGGTATGTCCTAGTAAATGTTTCATGTGCATGAGTACATGGGGGAGGTGATTTCTAACACAACAGCAAAACGAGAACATATCTTCTCAAACTATAGTACCCATCCTAGCCTGAAATTAAGTTTGCTGTGTGTTCAGATGTCTGAAGAGAAAATAAGTGGTGCTCTTAGCCAAAGACTACAAAGGCAAAGAGAGCAATCAGTCCTCACCAGTCTATGTTTGCTGGTGGAGATGTTTTATTTCTTCACAGTATTCTATAGGCTTATATAATTTAGCTTCTCAATTTTTCTGCAGCTCTTATTTGCATGATGCATATGGAAATATATTAGTTTTATATTCTCTAGTTCTTGCCCCACCCCCCCTGCTTTTCAAGTCCAGCTTTCCTTTAATTTTTTTCCCCATTTGTTAAATATTCATTTTCCTGGAAGTCCAAACTCAATAAGGATTGAGTGTAGCATTTGCTGTAGCATTTGGTACATTTATTCAGCCTTTGGATGAAACAGGTAACTTTATAAAAATAGAGCGTGAATGTGACACACATTCAGTAAGTACAGCTGTGATGAAAAAAAATGGCAACATTGTTTCCATGACAGGCATCCAAAAATCTCCAGAGATATCTTAATAGGGACATGAAGAGGAACACAAAAGGTCTAACCCAGTAAACTGTTTCTCACCACACCCTGTAAAAGGACACCTAGAGATTACTGGGGCAGAAGAGGCAGGACTGGTGCTATTTCCCTTATGCCTTATGTTCTTTGTCATGTGTGGATATTTATATAGAAACTAAATAGCCTAAGACACTACTACTTTTCACTTTAGCTCCCTGCTTCAGGTCTGACTTATGCAAAGTTTGTAAGCTAAGAAAAGATACTCCCATCTCATCCTTTCTGCATCAATCCCAGTTAAATTTACGTCCCCTGTCTTCAGTGATTACTGAGCCTGTGTTTCTGCATTCAGAATAATTATAAACTTTCCTACACACTGAGTGTTAATTCTCTCTAGCTGAAGCATTTCAGAGCAGTCACTGCTTCCCAATGGAATTGTTGCATTGAAAGAATATGCCAAATTAAAGATAAATGTTGACTGCAGTTTTCTGTGTTTGTGTTGTCTAATAAATAACTCAGTGGTTACGCACCTGCCCTGTCAAAAATTGTACTTTGGAACTCCCTAAGGAAAAATCTTCCTGAATATTTCAACATCTTGATGTACAACTACCCTTTATCTGTCCCACACTATTCCTGAACAGAATAACCCAAGGGATGCTACAGTCTGCCATGCTGGTGGTGCGACTACTCTGAAATGTGCACTGCTGGGCTGAGAAATGTGTCATCAGAAGGACTCTGGAAGGATAGCCCCGTGCTAAATGACTCATTGTGATAAAGCCAGTTAGTTGGTGTGAGCTTCTAAAATCAAATTGCTACAAAACCCTGCTGACAGCAGGCTGGAAAGGGAATGCCATGTCATATTTTGGAAAAACAAAGGAGCGCTGTGCTGATGCCCACACAAATGTAATCCAGTCCATTCTGGGTGAGTTTCCTCTTCAAAGTCTGAAGCATTTTAAGACAAATAAGAGTGCCTGGATTTGTTTGGATTTGTTTGAGTTTTTCCCCTTTGTCAGGCTCCAAGCAAATTCATTCTATGACTTTATCTCATTCCCTGCTTTCTGTCCTGTGTAGCAAGTCATCACCCAGACATGGACAAGCAAATAGACCTTTGATTCTTGTTCCTTAGTGCATTGTCCACAGCTGAAAATCAGAACTGAGCTGGTTTTATCTCTGAATGAAGCCACCAGACTGGGTCTTTCAGAGGAAGTCAGGCTTTATGGACTGCACTTCTGATTCACTGAGACCTTGTAATCTGTTCTAGTTTTCAGTACTGGATTCAAAGAAATATTTCTGCAGCAAAAGCCAAGAAAAGGAGTTACAGACTTCCAAGCTTACTGCACATAATATTTATATCAGAGATCTCTTCTTTCTCCAGAGCTCTTATATTTTGCAAAAAGAAAAACCAATTTACTCCAAATAATAATAATAATATATATATATATATATATATATATGTATATATACTTCTTTTCACTTAAACCAATCTAAGTCAAATTCCTTCTAATCACTACTCCTCCTTTCCCCCCCTATTTTTAAAGACATCATAGCCAGGAATCTGAAGCACAAAATATCTTGTGTGTTGCCATCAAATATATGCCCATGCCCAGTATATATTTGATTGCAAAATTAAAAACTAAAGAAGTCTGGAGAAGGAAAATGTTAAGGTTCAGCCAAGTTGTCTGAACACAACTGATGTAAGAGTAGGTGAAAACTGGTGACAGCCTCATCTGTGGAGACTGCTGGCTAAATGACCTAGAACTGAGATTCATGATCAGGTAACAGAGGATTCAAGTGTTACCAACATGTGCATGTTCTTAGCTGGTGGCAATTGTGAAATAAACAGTTTAACAGGGAAAGAAGGCTGAGTTACATTTTCATATTTGGTAGCACTCTTAGTGTTCAAATATGGAGTTACAGGCACTCAAATGTCACCTACATGCTCTGCAAAATTCCTGGTCTTTGATTCTTCAGCTGCACCCAGATTTCTTGAGAAGTGTTTCAAACAACAAAAAGAAAAAGATTAATATAACTTAATGTAATGAATATGGGGAAAAGACAGTTTTGATGCTGTTAAAGGGGCTTTTGCCCACTGGGAATGTGTTAGGTAAACAGAAAAGGAGAAATAAAGCTCAAAACTGTCTCCCATCAGTATTCTGCATCTGTGGGAGATGTGTGCAGTGTGACAGCCAACAGTAATGGAATGTGATCACTGACATGCCACGGGAATAATGAATTCTGTCACTTCCCTTGTTGTGCAAGTGCCACAGCTCATTTCTATTCTCTCTGCATTCAGGGGGTATATACCCAGAATCAGCACACAATAAGAAAAAAAATGAATTTGTGCCTCATGTGGCCAGACCAGAGGTTGTGTTTGCATCCTGAAAACTCGATTATACAAATAAATTCCATATATTAAAGATATCTTTGTGCTTATGCACTGATAGAAAGTGTTATTTGGAAGTCAGTTAATATACTCCATAAATTTGGGGTTTTTTCCTAAAAATGACATTCAATTTCATTTTTGTTTGACAGAAAAGTTATGTCAAAATATTTCTCAAGATACTATATATATATAATTATTGAAATATAAAATAGATGCATAGATATATTTGTACAGAAATTTATCTGTAATCTACTGTATTTCAGAAGGAATGTATTTAATGACTAGAACAGCCCAACATTATGACCTATTTATTTAACATCAAATATCTGCCATGAAAAACTTAATCCAGCTGGATTTCAAGTACAAGTAATATACTTTTCAAAAGAGCCACAAGAGGGAGTAAAGAGTTACCTTGAGAAAATTAAAGTTTCTAAAAATGCAAACCCTGTAAGAGCGTGTATCCAGCATGCAGTGAGCAGCAAAGGTACTGGAGACAGAAGTGGAAGATGACTCCAGAAACTGTCAGTGCTACCTGGTTAAGGACATCTCTCAGTGCTCTAAGGGGACTTGCAACACTGAGACATATTAATAATTCAGTTGGCTTTTCTTCTCTATCCTATTTTTATATAGTGAGAGAACCAGCATAGCTCCACAGAGATGGTTTTTTTAGTCAAGTTTAGAAATAGCTTTTAAGCACATCTTTTTGTCTGTCTATGTAAGGTCATATTTTGTCTGCATGTCACATGCAAAAAGCTTTTGGTTTATTTGCACTGAAGTATTATCACAAGGCAAGCTATGTAAAAACTTTTTCTACTGAAAACCTGCATTTTTCTATAGGTGTTGGCATTGTCTGTGGCTTCTGGTGTGCAGTCATGAAAAGCTGGTGTCTGGTACTGCTGCTCTGAACTCCCACCATGTCTTCACCTGATGGTGTCCTGATCTCAGCCAAGGATTGGCAATATAGATTTACTTTCCAAAGCAGATTCGCTTTGGTTAAAATTTACATTTAATATAAGATATAAATGAAAAGGTAACTGATAAAGTGAAATGTGTATGAAATGTCTTTTAGATAATTATTCTCCATTTCAAATTTATTCCCTCTACATTTATTAATTGATATGTAATATAAATATGGTTGAGGATTGTTTCAATCTTGGTGCAGTCCTGAATGCAATTTCTCTTTTGTGTGCATTTGCTTTTGCATTAGGAGAGTTGTTCTGCCTTTGTTCACTATCACATCTGAAATAAGTTTTTCCATGATAGTTAGGAAAATAGGCTAAACTGTTTCCCTGGTGGAACTGCTAAATCTCTACGGATGAAACAGCTGTTCTTGGAGCAATTGTTACTCCTGGATCAGCACCTCTCAAGTCCTGATGACATTTCTGCAGGCAATGTAATATTTTTTTTCTGCTGACTCTGTCTGGGAGCCCAGCTGTGAACGTGTGAGAGAAAGCAATGCCATTGTGTTTCCACTTCCTCCTCATCAACAAGCAAGAGCTGTGTCAGACCCCACTGGTGTGCTGCAGTCTGGGAAGGAAATCAAATTTTCAGCACCAAGGTTTCCTAAGGTGATTATGCAAAGCTTGGCTAAGACTACTCAGGAAAGGGGGAAAAAAATGTATTGCTGTGTAAAAGCAGCAGATGATTATCATTAATTGAATGCATGTATTTGGCAACAAGGAAAGATAGTACATACTGTGCTCTGACATACCAGATGGCTTCCCAGAGAGACTCCTCTGAACATAGTAATACATTGGGAACACCAGGCTAAGCAAAAACAGAAACATTTTCTTGAGATTTATTGAAAGCTAAATATCCTCATATTAAATTTCTCAACTCTCTAAACTTGTTTTAAACTCTGTTAAGTCCTAAAATGCTTTTTTTTAGAATGTGTGTTTCCTAAAGGTGTCCTATCCTTGCAGCCTGAAGTATTCAGGCTACCTGCAGGAGTGGTAGTGAGAAGGGGCTGGAAATCAGCCCAGAAGAGAAGCAGGTAGATTGCACCAGTGAGTGTGTTCAAACTGTGGCAAATTCAGCACAAAGAGTGTCACCTAAACAGGTTTATTAAGCACACTGGAGAGTTTTCTAAAATGAGTAACATGGACCTATCTTGGCAAAAAGGATAAATCTTAGCCAGGATTAGTTTTCTCCAAAAAAAATATCTTCCTTTGGGAAGTATTAACAGGTCACAGGGTGACAAGGTATTTTACAGAGACTTGAGTGCTTGAGGAGGTGGCAAAGACCTGTGATTTCTCCTCAGCATGCAGAGCAGTATGCTCAAGTGAGAAAATTGGTGACTGGTGGGATGGTGTCTGTTTTTCTCTCTGTCCTGCAAAGATGACCTTGGTTTACAGCTTAGGACCATTGCACTGCAGCCAACTCATCATGACCATCATCTGAGATTAAAAAGGAATCAGATTCAAGTGTCACAGACTGGAACCAGTCTTAGTCAGTGGACAAACCTGAAGATGCTGTTGTGAGAGTTAATGGACTCTCTTGGAGAAGCCCTTGAAACACTTAGCAGAATGCCTGTCAAGAGAGACATAAATTTGTACAGGCCTATCTTGATAAAGCCTGAGGGTGGACTGTCTCTTTCACATTTTGTTTCTAACCGATAAAATGTGTAATATTTTTCTTTGTCCTAATTGCTTTAATTGGTAGAGACGAAATAATCTGAAGTGACAAACTGCATGTTTAATGCTCCCAAGCTTGGCCATTCCTGTTGTTCCTCAGACACCTACATCTAAATGTCAATGCTGAGGTTTTGGGCCTTAGCCCCGTGTGCATTTACAGACAGCAGGCTGGCTTTCAAAGCCCATTTCCTATTCTTTGTGCCTTAATTCTAAAGTACTTAAAATTTTTTATGGAAGAGAGGACTGCACAGGGAAAAGTTCAGAAGTTTTACTTTAGTTATCTAAAAGTTCACTTCTCATGTGTGCCAGATTTAACAGAAATATCCCCAGATGTGACTTTGCATGATTCTCTCTATTTGACCATAAGAGAACTATAGGCTTTAGAGCTTCAGCTCTATTATTACACAAGAAATATTTTGGAAAGATAGGATGTCGGTCTCTAAATCCAAGATCAATAAACTTATAAAATCATAGAATCATAAAATAATTTAATTGGAAGGGACCTTTTAAAGGCATTCTTGTCCAACCTCTCTGCCATGGGTGGGGACATCTTCAACTAGGTCGGGTTGCTCAGAGCCCCATGCAATCTGACCATGGATGTTTCCAGGGGTGGGGCATCCACAGCTTCTCTGGGCAACTTGTTCCAGTGTTTTATCAGCCACACTTTAAAAACCTCCTTTTATCTGATGTAACCCTTCCCTCTTTCAATTTAATGCCATTCCCCCTTGTCCAAACACCACATGACCTTGTAAAATGTCCCTCTCCAGCTTTCCTATAGGTAGTGCAAGGTGCTATAAGGTCCTCCTGGAGCCTTCTCTTGTCCAAGCTGTACAACCACTGACTCTCTCAGTCTTTCCTCATAGGAGAAGTGCTCTTATCATCTTTGTGGCTCTCCTCTGGACTTTCTCCAGCAGGTCAATGTCCTTCCTGTACTGAGGACCCCAGAGCTGGACAGAGCACTCCAGGTGAGGTCTCCTGAGAGAAGAGAGGCAGAGGTCATCTTCTTATAGACTGAGGAAGAAAGATTAATTTTTTTCATATGGTCAGTTAGAAAAAAATGACTTTAAAGAACTTGTACAGATCATACTTCTAGGGTTTGCCATGTAGGCAATTGGGTTAAACTAAGCAGAAATTTTGCATATTGCACCATTTTTGCAAACAATCTACTTACATGTTTCCTATTGTGCAATCAGAAATATAAGCTAGGAAAAATTGAATGTATGTATTCAATATATTAAGTTCCAAGGTAAGCACCGTAAAAGAGCTCCTTTTAGTTTTGTTGTATTGGTTTTCCTGTTGAAATTTGCTAGTACTCTAAGTGGAAATGACTGAAATAATTTTGATTTAGTTTTTCATTCAATAAGTGCCTGCAGATTTAAATATAGTGCTTGGAGCACTGTATTTTAAAAAACACCCTATTTATTTGTAGTTCTGTCCTGTATGTATGATACAAAATCACAAAATTCTGGGATATGTCATAAACTTTTTCTCTCCTTTGATAGTGTCTCAAATGTAGGGAGAGATAGGAGTGCAAAATGATTTTTAGGAAATTTCCTAGATAAGAGTCTCTAAGAGACATAGAAAGGGCCTAATATGCTCATCACCACCTAGTCCCTAGTTTATTTTGCATGGAGGATGTGTTAGGACATAAAAAGTGTTATGAATTCTGGTGTGTTTCTCACAAGTGCAAGGGATTACATAAAAGTGTATTGAGTTAGGGCCAACAAGGCCTTTTGCTGTTATAAGACCAAGAGGTTGTAAATACAGTAAAGAGAAGAATAATTTGAGTACTTTTAGAAATAAGGGTACCCCGATATGACTAATACCAAATATTCCTTGCAAATATTTCCACTGGGGACTTTGAGTCTCTGTAAGAAAAAAATGAAAATGCACGGTCTGATCCAAAAGAAAAATTATTTTTCATTGAAGCTGAAATGAGAAAAACACTGTCAGGTACACAGGAGAAGGGAACAAATCTCAAAACCTCATAAGTTAAGAAAAAATCTAGTCACCAAATTTTGCTCAGCCTCTCTCTTCAGTTTCTGTAGGATGTGAAGGATCTTTTTATCACTGCTGTCTGATGGGTATACTAACTTCTGGCTTTAATTCTAAGCCAGCCTTATGAAGTAAAATAGCCCCAAATTTTTGCCTTGCCTGCTTACTTCTGTGTGTTATGATGCAGAACTACTACATCAAAGTACTTAAAACTCTGCCAAGACAGTTACAACCCAACTGTTACAGGGAATTAGCTGTATTGATTAGGGAATTATTTTTCTCAGTAAATAGCACAGGAAACAACTCTATAAACTGCCAGTGTTGCTCAATGTTTATTGAAATGTTATCAGTGTAATCCTTCTGAATCAGCAGCTGTGACCATGTCCAAATGCTGAGGGGAAAAGCACTGATAATCTACTACTGTGAAGGGCTGCTCATCTCCTACCCTTTAGATTTCAAACATGCTTCATCATAATTTGCCATAAATATGCATATTGCTCCCTGCCACTGGCTCCTGGCCACAAGGTTTAATTCTGTTCACCTCACATTGTAGGGAGAAGCAGACAAGATAGCAAAATCTGCTATATGCACAATACATTTATTTCCTTGTAGCATAAGCACTGCCAAATTTAAAGGGTGCTGGAGAAATGCTTGTACTATGAAAGTGCAAAAGGTGACCAACAGATATTTGTCCACAAAACTTCTTCCTTCAGGAGGTACCCAGTGTCAGCAGGGCTTACTCTGCTTCTATCACAGAAATTGGTTGTCTTTGCACAGAAAGAATGTTTTAGCTCAACTGGTCTCTACCACGGATTCCTCTTGCTCTTAAAGTTATTTAATAGCTCTCATGTAAATAAGGAATGTTTGCTGAGAAAAGCAGTCACAGTAACAGTGGAGAAAAAATATTGTTTATTAAATCCTCCACCTTAATTAAGAATCTGTGGGATGATGATGACAAAGAGACTTTTTTTGGTGGGGGTAAAGCAGTGGTGTCTATATAAAGTGTTGTGAAAAAAAAAAAAAACAGGTAAAGTACTTTTTGCCTTTAATAATTGATGCAATTACTTGTCCCAATCTCATGTTCTCTTTAGCCATTTCTAAAAAAATAACAGGTTATATTTTGATCTTTTCTTCACAGTACATAAGAGCATAGTACCTGAAATGCACTGTTTTTCAGGGACTGTGTGAAGTTACCTGTGGAGAAAACCACAGCTTTCTTGAGAGAATCATGTTTCAAAGTGCACTCATAAAGTGTAATTAAGCGTTCTGCTAAATACACAGACAAAAAGAAATTTAAAAAAAGAAACCAGCTCGGTACAGCGCAGCGCCACGAGATGGCGCTAAACACACGCCGATAGCAGCGGGCGCGCGCCTAGAGCTGTGACGTCATTGCCGGGCGTGACGTCACATTAAACATTCCTCTCTCACACCGATGATCTCGCCCACCGTTCTCTTCTCTTTCCCTCTTTCTTGATTCATGTTAATGAAGTCCAGCAGTTTTGAACTGGTCAAACTTCAGTAAATTCTCTGTTGATATGTTTTGGCGTGGATTATTAGAAATGTAAATTTATGATACACACTAGGCTACAACACCAAGCTAAATATCAACTAGAAGGAAAATGCTTATAACTAAAAGGCACTTCTTGAAAATAGTAGTTTCTTCCACTCTGGCTAATGAAGAAGAAATAAGTTTTGACTAAAACTATGGATCTCTACATGTTTTTGCTTGCTGAACCTTCTGATACAGTTTGGTATGATCACTTCTCAAGGATCACCCTGGTTCTGCCTCTCATAGAAATGTTCAGTCATTTTGGAGGATAATTTGAAAGGGAAAATTCATATGGTAGCAAAGAACAATGGGGTAGCTCCTCCCAGAACAGTGATCAGCAATTAAGAAGATAACCCAAGCAAGTGCTTTATGCCAGATGTGTGAGAACACTCCCACAGTGGATCACAATGTGGAGGCCACACTTCCTTTCCTATGGCCCAGCAGAAAGTGCCAAGAACAGAAAAACGTTCAAGATAAATTAAACAAAATATCTTCACAAGGTGAGACAGATTTGCCACACTGACAACACCCCATATGTCTGCATGTCCTGATCTGATGCGTGTGGATAGACTCAGACAAACAGGAAGAGAAGCAAGTACTTCTCCACTGCAGCTGTGTTTGGCTTTGACATCAGGAAAAGTGACTATGAGAGATTTAAAAGCAGAGAATAAGACTTATTTTTCCTCTTAGAAGTAGTATGAACTCATTTTAATGCTCAAATGTTATGTGCTACAATTTTCCTAAAGAAAGACCTGATTCATCTCAAAAAGGGCAGGTCTCCCTATCAAAAGAATCCAGTGAGAATTCTGATTCTCCCACCAGGAATTAAGATGTATTTTATTGAACATATAAAATGACAACATAATGACAATTCCAGCTTTCTAACTCCCCAGTAGAAAAGGCAGATTAACTGTCTCCAGAACTGACTGATTTTTTATATATATTTCCCTCCACCTCTCTCCCAGGAGACCAGGTTGATTGTTCAGCTTGTCCTGTTGACTGAAGAAGAATCCCCTCTGATTTTTATTCCTGGAGAAAGCTCAGAGGAACAACTACCTGACTGCTGAAGCACTTTGCCAAGTGCTGGCTGGCTTTTAGCTTCCAAACCAGTTACAATCAGCAGCTTCAAATCTTGTAAACATCTCCTGGGTTAGCAGCAGAAGGCAACGCAGCCACAACCAAGTAGAAATTTCAAGAATTCTGTGCAAAGAGATTTTTCCAGCTGTTTGAAAACAGTAGATGTAAATAGGAGGTGGTTTACTCCAATATTTTTGAAAATGCATTTGGCTGGTCTGTTGTTTCTTTTTTACTTTTTTAATGGGCTGATACTAAATTACTTCAAAGAGGTTGCATTTAGTGCTGCAACCAGTTCAAATTTCAGGGGGATCTCAGGCTTTACATTGGTGTCAGGAATAGAGAGACAGAAAGCTCAGAATTTTGCCCCTCTCTCCCCATCCACAAATCTGTGCTCCAATCTCTTGCCTAGTTTGTCCCTGCACTGCTGCTTATCTTAGACATCTTTCTTCTCTGTAACTGCTTCTTCCACTGATATACAAATACTGAAATTTGGAGAGAGAACCAGGAGGGTGTTATGGTGATATGTGAAAACAAAATGTAACAAAAGTGCAGACAGAGAATTGCCATCTATATCTTGACTGCAATACACAAGTAAGGTAATACCCTTAGCTGAGGTACATGGATTTGAAATGGGAACCTTTGTATTTACTGATACAAAGGCTTAGCAGCATCCAGACCCCTTGTGGGACTGCAGCAGGAGCAGCTGTAGATCCTTTGTCTTGGCTGTTTAATTAATATCTCCCTGCCTCTGGTTTATTTGCACAGCAGCAAAGCTTTAAAAGAAGTGTGTTGCAGCTTTAGCATTTAGTGAAGGCTGAAATGCATTTTCTATTCACCTTGACCTTTGGGTACCACATACACTTAGCTTTATAAAAATTTTAACCTCCTTCCAACACAGCTTCCTGAAAAGATTCATACTGTTATTTTGAGATTCCTAGGTTGAGGGGATGGATAGGATATGTCTATTTTTCCCTGTCCCTTAATCTGTTAATAAAACACTTGGGCACACTCTGTCAATATTGTATCAAGACATTTGGGGACTCACAGCCAGCTTCTTGTTGGCTGGATCAATATCAAAGGCAAATCTGGAGCAAAGCAGACTTTGGAGGGCCAGAGGAGACTGTCATACAGAAAGAACCAAACACAGAAAAATAAGACCACAGAACTGGAGAGCTTTCTTTCAATTAGTCATGTTGAACCACTTAAACATATTTTTTCCTAACTCTACATACTTTAGTTTTTTCCCTTTCAACAGGACAGTGTAGCCAAATTAAATAGAAATTACCATACTTATTAAATGGCAATTAGGGTTTGTTTGCTGCATTGCATTTCTTCCAAATTAATGTACTATTGCTATATTGGTGAACAGTTAAACCATTTGATATGGTTGAATGTGCACATTAATATAATTTAAAGAGCATAATGATCACCCATTTTATTACTTCTGTATTGTAATGCTGAATTAATTTATGCCAGTTATAGTTGATTATTATGGTTATTAACATCAGTAAGTGCTCTTTAACAATCAGTGGAGATCTAACACTAACTGCCTTGTTAGAGCTAAATTAAATGCTGGAGACACTCTGCTCGCTCTGTAACCCTATCCAGTTTCACTGCGGTTTTCTTCCCTTTACCTAGTAACCACAGAAGCTGGATTAACTGCAGCAATTATGTGCCTCATTAGCAATAAACAATACTAGCTGGCTGCTGGTGGCTTTTGGGCCACAGGTGCACATAGCCATTACAGCTGTCTCAGCAGACAGAGGGGGATACAGCAAAACCTCTTCTCTCTGGAGTGTCTAATCTCCAGGAAATAGAAGGTGTTTTAGCCTGCTAATGACGAAGAATGAGGGACAATGTTGACATGCCCCATAAAGCTGCAGAACAAGGCAAAATGAAAAAAAAAAAATATGGCTGCTTCCTCTCTATGACTAACTTAAGAACCATGATTTGTACATTTAAAAATTTCTGTAGGAACAAACTGCAATGCCCACATTTAATGTAAAATGTAGAAACTATATTTTCAATGTTCTTGACTTTTACCTGTATTAAATAGCTTCATGCGAATAAGTATTGCCATTTCCAGCTACAGAAGATCAATTTAACTGTTGTTTAAATGCAAGTTTATTTTTAACTAGAAAATCAAGAGTGGTGTCAGAATTTTAAATTGCTGAACCTTGCAAAAGTTCCCTTCATTTCAGGAAGGGGTAAATGTGTTCTGGTCCCTTCTCCAAATCGTTGTTTCCTTCATTTTCATTATTGAATTCCTATTGTGAAATAAAAATAAAGCCTGAGAAAATACAGATGAAGGATTCTGCTGTAAGATTCTTTGAATAAGGTGCTGCAGTGAGAGGTGTTGCAGAGACAATTGCAGGGCATAGACAGTTCAGCTAATCCCACAGGTTCCTGACACCTTGGTAAAGGCAAACCAATAATCTGCTGTCTGTTCAAAACCCTTGAAGGGCACAATTCTTTTGCAACTGGAGAAAAAGTCCAGTGCTTGCAAAAAGAGACTGGATTCTTTACTAGTCCAAATTATAAATTAGCTTTCATAGCTGGAGATATTGAATAAGGATAAAGCACTTGGGGGAACCCTTGCTATTTGTTTATGAGAGAGACCACTGGAAAAAGTATTATATGTACTCTTTTTCATAGAGCCTGAATAATTGGAGTTTCATTTGGGTTTCATATGTGTTTGCAACTTCACACAGTGTTTGCATGTCTGATTGGTGCACTATAAAGGTTTTAAGCAGTCTCTTCACATCTGTATCCCAGGTCTCACAGTCCACTTTATCTGTTTCTGTATCTTTCTCTGTGACTGTCTGCCCACCTTTAAAGAGACACAGAGACATGTCCCTACCAGGAGATGATGATAAGGTACAAGATGGCACTGGAGGAAGGTGGGCAAAAGGGCACAGAGCAGTGACAGAGAAAGCAAATTGTAACCACACTATCATTTCAGCTGGTTCTCACATTGAAATGGTATATACAGGCACTTTCTGAGCCTGGCTCAGGTAAATAAGCCTGTAAATTCATATCCTACTTTTTTGTTTTGGTTTGGGTTTTTGGGTTTTTTTTTTTTTTGTTTTGGTTTTTTGTTTTTTTTTTTTTTTGGTTTTTTTTTTTTTTTTTTTTGGTTTGGTTTGGTTTGGTTTGGTTTTTTTTGTTTGTTTGTTTGTTTAAGGAGGAAAAGCTTTGTAGAAAGGAGTGAACATAAATGCCATGTACTAAGAACAAGAGTGGTTTCTTTGGTGATATTCTCTTTTCCCAGCCTTCCTGTCTAGGATCACACACCCGGAGCTCACCCCTGGGATAGCTGGAGAATGAGTCCAGATACTCCTTTCCACTTCAGCCTGAAATCCAATAACTCCATTCACCAATGTATTGCCAGAAAAATAAGAAAAAAGTGCACAGAAAGCAGCTGCAGGGAAGCAATCACCATCTCCAAACTAGAGCAAGAGGGAGTCTAATCTCATCCCCCAAAAAATTGCTTTATGAACTGCTGTCAAACCCCTAAGTAACAGGGGCTACAGTATAATTGGGTTTGACAAGGGGAGCAGCATATGCCAAAATTAATCAGGATGCTAGGCTGTGTAAAAGAGAATGGCCTAGAAGGTCCAAAGAAATCTTACACTAATTAGAAACAAGAATATCAATTGATCCCTGTATATGGTGTGGAGGCAATTCCTGTGTGGGATAAGAGACCCCCAGAAACCACATCTAACCTTGCAAGGAAGAAGATGTGAAAGGATTCACTACTGTTCTTAATAGTAATGGTGTGCAGGGCGCCTGAGCCACTGGGCAGAAATGCTTCAAAAGCTGGAAATATGGTTTGGTAAGAGACAGTAAAATACCAGTTAAACTCTTACAAATAAAAGTGTAGAGAAAAATATTGAGGCCAACAAAAAGAAAATAGTAAACATACCTATTAAATACAGAAACTCAGCTTGATGAATTTTTGAGCCAGAAGTAGGAAGTTGGATAATGAGAGAAGAAACCAAGGAGGAGGAGAGAAAAGTTATATGGAAAATACACTGACACCATGTTTTCATGACAGGATGTGGAGTGGGTTTTATTTAAAGTGATAAAGATGATCAAGGGGAAAAAATTCCTGGTTTATGAATTTTTTAAGGAAGAAGTCATGGAAGGTTTGAGACTTAAAGTTTGGATGTACCACCTCCTGCCTCTACAAGAACAGAGGAACCTTTCAGTCTGTATTCAGCTTCCAGACTTAAACCTGTCAAAACTGGCAGGTCCACAGGCACTAGGTTTTATGAGCCTCATTTCTGGACGTATCTTGGATGCTATGTAGATCTGCACGTACGTGACAAGCCTCCTGTATTGCAGACAAGTCTGGACTGAGCAAGGCAGAACAGCTTTGTCCTTGGTGTGTAGGAGAGCTTTTCTTTGTAGACATCATGGTCTTTTGTCTGGGATTTTTGAGCATCTGGTAGTCCGGGCTGCTAGCCATCCTGACATCTAGCAGTCTACTGTCAGGACCCAGAAAGCTGGAAAATGTGAAACATTTTTCCTTTTCTTTCGTGAGAGTTTTTCTCACAACTTTGTTAAAACACAGCACTCCTTGCTGGCCTCTGAACATCTGCTCTCAGCTGGAGCAGAAGGGGCACCAGACTGCTGCAACAGGGCATTTTACTGAGGTATGTAATTCCCTTTTGGAGAGAGTGTGCTGGCAGCTGTTGCTTGGTACTGTCCTGACTTGTACTTTTACACACATCATGTTCATGGACTTTATTCTCCAGTACTAGTTCAGGATTCAAAATATGCCTTGGACTCCTCCTGGACTTGATGAGATTGTTTTGCAGTGCCCTTCCTCTGAGAAGCTGCCCAGATTACATTTTTAACTATCTAAACACTACTGAATATCCTGTATCTTCCAGTCATTGTGTGAACTCCAGATGCTTCAATGAAGAGGAAAATCTTGACAGACTATTGCCATTGTGTCCTGTCTTTCTGGTTGCTTTTTTTTTTTAATGTAATCTATTCCTTTAATATGTGATAAGGAGATATGTCTTGGTGGATCAGATGATGAGATTAATAGCTGATATCAGTCCACTGAAGCCAGGCTGTTTTTACCCCCTCTTGTGTGTTAGTCTTCTCTTGCTCCTTTCTTTTTGTTCTTTGTTTTACAGCAGCAAATGCAGGCTTCAGCTGAAATGGGGCTCTCAATGTATTAAGCATAATAGTAATGCTTCAAAAAGACTGCCATTCTTCCAGAAATTTTGGATCCATGTTCAGACAGCCTGACTTCCACCCAAATCTTCATGCCCAATGATTTCAACTGTTTGTTTCTAAGTTATATTTGTTTTTGTTCAGACCCAGAAGCAGAAGGCCTAGAAGACTCTAATAGTTCTGTGTCAGGGCACAATACAGATATAAGTTTCCTACTTTGAGATTTAAGTCCTATGCAGCTTGATTTGTGTCCCCACTTTAGTCCAAGGATGTTAAAATTTCCAAATGAAAATTGGATTATTTTCTTTACTCCTGTAAGCAGGACAGTGTTTAATGATGTTTCCCTACCAGCTTTCAGGCTTTCTGCACTTCCAATGTCAACTCAAAACAAAAAGAAAAAAAAAAAAAAAAAAGAGA
>VXAC01000324.1:411032-526121 GCA_013399225.1 Rhipidura dahli | reverse complement strand
AAAAAAAAAAAAAGAAGAAGAAGGAGGGCTTTGAGCAGAGCCTGGCTGGCTGACACAGCGCACTCCGCGTGTCTCTCACGCATATTCCGGCCTTCCTGAGAGCTGCTGCCTGACAGCTTCCTGCAGCCTTTGGAGACAGCCAGGGAAGGAGAATGAGAGAAACACATTCAGAAGTAGTTGTATTTAGTGTGTCAGAAATAAAAGCAGCCCTTGAAACCTCTTTGGGGATGGAGGAGGCTGGGAAGCAAACTCTGGTTTGCAAACAGCTGAAACTCATCCCTTCATTTCTCTCTCTCTCTCCATGTAGCACCCTCGTATTTCAATGCTAAGTGCTTTTTAAATTCCTCCTGGGGTGACTATTTACATATTATAATGTGAAGTAATGAAGGGAAAGGGATGTTATGCAAAGCAATTGCCTCTCTTCCTCTTATCCTGAGTGCAAGGGCCAAGCACATTTCCTGCCATCTGTTTAACTCCATCTCCTGATGCTCATAATGAACCTGGCAGTGCTGGGCAGATGGAAATCACTGGCAGGCATAGCTGTTTACTTGTAAAGGCAGCCCTAATTTGTTAGACTTGCCAGGCAAGTCCCCAGTGGTCAGATATTTCATAGTGATGTAGGGTTATTAAAAGAGCTCAGGTGAAGAAAGCTCTTCCCAGCATATGTGCCTGAGCTGAAGGCTGAATTTTGCCACTGTGCCAGAACAGCAGCAGAGCTCGATTAGCAGAATGGGGGCCAGGCCCCTGACCTTCTCTGGTGGCAGCTCTCACTCAGTCTCACACTGACCTGGGCTTCGTTAGCTGTACAGCCATCTGCCACAGATCATATTTATCTCAACTTAAGACCTCACTGAAGAACAAGAGGAGAAATGTGATTAGGCTTTTGTGTGTTGGCTACAAGGCCATTTGCCTGGTGAAAGGCACACAGGCAGCTATTCCAGTGAAAAAGCCTTTTTGAGAAAATAAAAAGATAACTGAATAAAATGTGGATGTCATAAGAACACTCTAGGGGCTGCTGGTTGGTTTATCCTTCTACATCATTCATATCTTTTCTTCTCCCTCATCCCCCTCTCTCTGATATGAAGTTAGAAATGAGAAACTGAGAGAAATAAATATTTAGTGTAACTGAAGTTTTTTCATCAATCAAAAAAAATCAAATGCAGAAAAACAGAGGGGATTAGAGACATGTGAACCCTAGAGTAATTTAATACATGGGACTTAAAGAAGAAATTCTGTTTCTGTTACAGGATTACTTTCCCCGATTTAAAATTTGCCAGTTATTTTACATAAGGCCAATTTTTGACAGTCTCTTCAAATCTGGGGTAGAGTACAAATACAAAATAAGACAGGAAGCTGTCGCAGAAATGATTTGTTTCTTAGAACTGTCTGACTAATCTCTTATATTCCAGCCAAGTGAACATTTTAAAATAATATTTTAAAATATTTTGTGCAAGTCGCACATTTGGAAAACCAAGTGAATATAGAGATCACTTCAGATTTTTCTGTTTTGAAGCCTGCATTCCACTGTGCAAGCTATGTGGATATATATTTACTCATTCTGCCAACACATTTGACATTCCCCACATTGAACTGTGGCTTCTTTGCACACAAACCCTTCTTGCTCTGCTGGAATTACCGTTTTTTGAGGCTGGCTTGAAAGAGGGAATGTGGGGGGAAAAGCTGTATCATTCACTTTAAAAAAACATAAGTATTGCAAGGAATGTCTGTCAGCCATGTGGTCATCACCAGCCAAACTCAGTACCCAGCAAATGCAATGGGCTGTACCAGCAGCGGCTGTTTGGATAAACTAATCAGGAAGGAACTCTGAATCCCTGTGATAAAACATGGCCTTGACAGAACTGTTTTACATTGTGGAGAGACAGAATTCGTCATAGCTCTACTATGAATTACTGCCTACGTAAAACTCTTTCATTTTCTTATTTTTTCTCTTAGGATGTCATATTGTTTCCTGCAGTATCACAGTACCTGTGTAATGTCAATATACTTCATCCAAACAGAACTTGACTAATTTTTTTTTTCTTTTTTAAGAAGACTGAGTTAGGCTTGAACAGAACAGAGCAGGATAAGTTTAGCTGTGATTGACTCTGAAACAAGCACCCACACAGGTAAAAAATATGATTTATTTGTCTTTTTATACAAAGCAAGTCTCCATGTTTTATGGCTGTTCTAAGATATTAAAGAAAACATTAGACCTGATGGTTACTATTCATCTAATTTAAAATGTTCAAGCATGATATAATTGTAGTATAGATGTCATTGGCTGTGATTCTGCTGACAGCTTTTTTTTTTATGAAGTATTTGAGGCATATAGTGGTTTATGTAACAGCAGACATGGACTCTTGTTTCTTACCTTTACATCAAATGAGTTCCCTTATATATCACCTTTAAAGCACATACCAAAATCCTTGCTAAAATGACAAATGTCCATAATTCCTAGTAAATTTAGGAGTCACCTCCATTTAGCTTCCACTCCCTGTCTTCTTCAATTTCTGCATGAACTTTCACCTGTCAGCTTAAAATAATATCATAATTTCAGAAAGAAATGAAGATTAATGGAGAAATATCAAATAGATAATAGTTTCCCCCTCTTTTCAATTTTTTTCCTCAGTATCTTGGAAAATTAGTTATTCCTTCGGTGAAATACAACAGCACAGTATATTTGTGCCCATTTCCATAGTAAGTGCAAGAGGATTTTCAATTTAGCAGAAAGATAAGTCAACTGAAACTCACTCTTTCTACTCTAGTAGACATAATTTTGAAAAAACAAAGCTGCTTTTTACACAGAAATAAATTCTTATATTGTAAAGCATTGATAAAATTCTTCTGTTATGATATTTTTTGGGGGGAGGGAGAAAAAAAACCACTTAAAACACTCACAATAAAATAAAGTAAAAACCCAACAACCAATAAACAAAACCAACCAACAATAAAGACCCCAAAACTAAGTTACAGACTTTAGAATTTTGACGTGCCAGAAGTAATACATTTGTTTAACATGTGCTCCTTGCCATGCTGCCATTTTTTATTCCTGAAAATAATATAAAGGAGAAACTTCTTTTCAACACTCCAAGCTGCTCTGTCTTCAACTGCTGAGCAAGTAAAACTCTACTCTTGATTTTTTTCCCTTTCAATATAAGGTGCAAGATGACTAAGATTTTCATTGTTAGCTTGTCAGAGAAATTAGCCCCAGTGCACCCTTTTAGCAGAAATGCCAATCTAGGAAGGTTCCATCCACTAGCTTTCAACTGAGCAAGGAGGTTTTTAAGTCACTCTGTATATCGACACACAACATATTTTGGCCAGCACATCAGATCCTCTAATCCTTCTGAAAATGTCTGTGTTTCTCCTAAAGGTGTAGAAAACTTCTTCTTTTTCCATGCAATATACTAGATAAGCTAGAAGGTGGAATACCTTATAGAATTCATACTTGTTTAAATAACGAATCACCACTTTTAAATTGGAAAGTACATGAATTTTAGGTTTGCACTAAAATACAAATGACATGTATTTTTAATTAACCATAGGTTTCAGTGGTGTATATGGAAAAGATTTCATATCAGACAAAACTCATATTTCCAAAAGATTAAAAAAAAAAAAATAAAAATAAGTGTAGCATTAAGACCACTGCAGAATCATATGACTGAGTCCCTTAAGGACATGGCTGTATTAGACCTTCGGGTGTTATCCCAAGGTCAAGAATCTTTTTATGGCAAAAGTATAGCTGAGAGTTACAGCAAAAAGCACAGCAAAAATAATGCAGTTTTGACAAATATGGAAAACATGTCTCACATTCTTGAAGAAAAAAACAGTAGAAAAACCTGGCCACTGCTGAGTGTTTTCCCAGAGGTGAAACATTTCTGAATGTGGAGTAATTGTCTTGAGTTTTTTCACATACAATATGCAGTGAGGGCTACTTAATCAGAAACAGATTTTGCCATTAATAATGGCTACAAATAGTAGGTTTCCTCTTTCTTGCTTTTTATCAGTTACTTCACCACTTATAACAGTGTCATTGGGGCGAGGACCTGGTTTCAAGCTTTTAGTAGCTCTGTGTCACTAATGAATACTTTGAAAACATTACCTAAATACTGAGTTGTCTGAAAGAAATGGCCTGTCATTCAAAGTAAAGTTCATAATTAATTACTTCACTAATTTTCTTGCAGTCTGGTCAGATTTGTGTTCAAATCTCTGTGTGTCAATTTCTCCATAAAAACAAACACTTTTCATCATTTTCAATTCAGATTTTGGAACAGTTCTGCCAAATTTAAGGTTACCATCACTGCATATATGTCTGTATGTATATATAATGTATCAGCACAGTTCTTACTAGATATTCAGGACACTGAGTTAGTAACAGGAAAGTGGCTTTCTTTGTGAGATGGTGATGTTGGTTTGCACAGTACATGTAAATCACTTCTCCTGTGACTCAGCACAGCTTTACTAGAGTAACACAGCCTGCTGGTTTTGGCTGGGGTAGAGTTAATTTTTACAGCAGTAGCTAGTGTAGGGCTGTGTTTTGGATTTGTGCTGGAAACAGTGTTGATGACTCAGGGATGTTGAGGTTACTGCTCAGATACACAGCCAACTACCCCAGTCCTGCGTGGCACCAAGTTCTGCCTCTCACTGCACCCCAGCAGCAAGGAGGCTGGGGGTGCCCAGGACACTGGGACGGGACACAGCTGGGACAGCTGACCCCAGCTGACCAAAGGGGTATCCCACACCGTGTGGCTCCATGAGCACTGTATAAAGCTGAGGGGAGAGGGAGGAAAGTGTGTGTGTGTGGGTGTGTGTGCTGTTCAGAATGTTGGTGTTTGTCATCCGAAGTCACCATTACCCATGATGGAGCCTTGCTGTCCTGGTGATGGCTGAACAGCTGCCTGCCCATGGGAAATGGTGAATGAATTCTGTGTTTTTCTTTGCTTGTGTACACAGTTTTTGCTTAACCTGTAAAACTGTTTTTACCTCAACCCAGGAGTTTTCTCACTTTTACCCTTCCAATTCTCTCCCTGATCCCACCAGGGAGGAGGGAGGGAGGGATGGAGAGGCTGTGTGGTGCTGAGATTAAACCACAACACTCAGTGAAACTGCTCATTATTAAACAGTAAATGCAAACACATTTTCAAGATTTGTGAGGAATAAATAAGGAAAGGTGTCTATAAAATAAAATATCTTAATACACCAATTCATTTACAAATTTGTAGCAATTTCAGTTGGTTTTGGTAATCTCATAAAATACATTGTTGCAGAAAAGAAAAGGAGAGTACATTAAATATGAAGGAGCTATATTCATAACCCAAAAGCTCACAGTCTATTTCATGCTTTTGGTGATTACCTGACATGTGCACAATGTCACTTACAGTACTATGTAAAAGAGCTTCAGTGTAATGTTGTTCTGTTTAAACTCTTATTGATTGAGCATTCATTTAATATAGATAATAAGGATGTATACTGTTTAAAAATATATATTTCCATAACTTTTCTCTTTTTCTAAAAAGCAAAAGTGCCTAACAATTATTATTAAATTTAAAATTTGTAAATATATATTTTCAATATTCTCACTGATTTAAGATAATAATTTTCTTTCCAAAAATAGCAAGAAGAACATTTTAAATAATTTCTACATGTGTGTTCTTATTTTTCCATGACTTTTCATTCCTGTTAACACCTCCACACCATTTGTCATGTAGCATGGAAAGTGATTGGATGCTTTCCAGGATTTAGTATTAAATGACCAAGGAGGAAGCCAATATTTAAATATCTTTTATTTTCTTTTCCATGCTTTTGTTCTCTGTGGGGACTTGAACAACAGAAAAGAGCTGGATGCCTAACATATAACAGCTTCCTCATTTTACTGAATGTTGTGATCCTGAGTATTCCAAAGGTCAATCAGTTGTTCTGTATGAACTTCTTCCCTCCCAGGTACACTGAAGAGGAAGGCAATGATTCTAAATTTAACCTGAAAACAAGGGGAAAAAGTATATATCCTTCATCATAGGTGCTGTATGCAAGACTTCATGAAAATATGGAATCAGAAGGCAGAGAAAGGGAGAAAAGTAATCCAAGTGTCCACTCAGATCCCAAAGCACAGTGACATCTCCCTCTGACTCTGCAGTCTGGGTATGCATTTGTTGGTGGTGGTATCTTGCACACCTGGAGAGACATAATTACCTTGCAGATGTCCTTTCCCTTAAAAGAATTTTAAGAAAACAGGACAGTTGGGCTTAAGTACAGCACAGTATCAATTCATGAGATAGGCTCAGGATTCAACTCCTGTATCAGAGGGGAAAAAAGCTATTCCATACTTTTAGGTCTTTTTAATGTGTTCTTCTTGTCACCTTCTCCTGGCTAAGCAAGTCCCAGTGTTCACATACTATGTGTAGACAACTACTTGTCTCCACAAGCATCCCAGTGTGCACATACTATGATCTGAGATCAAATTTCTGGCTCTGATTTTGATATTTATTCTTTATATTTCAGTCACATCTCCCAGTGAAATACTTGGTAGAGCTGTTTTCCAACACAGTGCCATCGCTACTTTAATGGAACATGATAAATTGATGTAACAGTGGCAAGCAAGCTCAAGCAAGTAATTCTTTAAAGAAGTAGGCTCATCTTAGACTGCTTTCTTAAAATGCAGCCTCATTACTCAACCCTGGGGCTACCTGTAGGGTAATCCCCAGAGCTTCTAAGGTGAATAATGAAAATATTCTTTGTAACTAAGATTTGTCAAGATCTGATAAATTTAGGCTACTCTTATAAATTTAGTGCAGCTCTAGGGTTGAATTAATCTCAAAGAATTTTATTTGTTAAAAATACAGGACTCTAGTGTTTGTTGTTCCATAGTCAATGGAAGAAGTTTCCTCCCAGAAGATATTTCATCCTATCTATTTTAGACTTGTATCTAAAGAGGTGTGATTCAGCCTTTGGAGACGTGTGTACCTCTATGGTAACTGTAGCACTGGCTGCACATTTTAATCACTATAGTTAGGTTATGCCTAAATTCCTTAGTCAGGACACCCGAAAAGCCTACAAAAAAAAAAGAATCATCTGCCAGTTTCAAGGCAACTAATTCACTTTCCCCTAATTTAAGCTTCATACTTTGGTGTTTTGTTTTGTTTTTTTTTTAATATTTCACCAGAGAATTATTCAGAGGCCAACACCAAGTACAGTTGTCATAACTTGGTCAAATTGATGCAGACTTTGGAGGAGGGAAGCCACTATTAGCCTTCACAAAAGCTGCTTAAAAGACAGAGAAATTTAGATTCAGTTGAACATAGCAATACCCAAGACCAGTTATCCTGAGAAATGTAACTATGAAATAAGCCTTTTGAGAGCTTGAATGGCAGTCAGGGGAGCTGGTTCAGATCTGCTGTGTTCAATACAGTCACAATAGCTCAGTTGCTCTCAAGAATAAAAAAAAATCCAATAGTCAGAGATAAAATGAATATTATAACGTTGATTATCTGTATGGAAAGTGTATTGTAATTTCCTTTGGCAATGTGCTTAGCATAGGAGGAGCAATCTCAAAGGAACAGTGTTCTGTCTGACCATATGCATGAAGAGATGGCTGTCAAGTTTATACTGCATTGTCTTCAGGCTGGCATCATGCCAGCCCTCAGGCAGGCAGAAGGAAGATATATGTGGAAAGAGGTAGTCAAATTGCTTCCCTATGGCTGCTTTATAAACATACATATGTTAAACACATTTATTAGGGCAATCAGCAGCAGCAAGTGCAAGAGCCCTTCTTCTCCCTCATGAGGGATAGTTGTTGCTTACATAGGAGTGAGAAGCTGGAAGCTGGCCCAGAAATCTGGAAAGCATATTATGCTGGATTCCCCATGGAGGATCACTTTGCTGCCAACATATCTTGCTCTGGGGTTTCGACACGCCATCAATCTGGAACCTGGCAGCCACCATTCCCCAGCTCACCTCAGCTCATGCAGCGAGCAGACACAGTGCAACTATTTGTCTCAGATTGCAGCCCAGCTACCCAGGGAAGGGAAGGAGGAGGACGGGAAACAAAACCCCTCTGGTGGAGCTGCGGTCAGGGCTGCGCAGCTGCAGCAAGTTGCTTGTTGCAGCAGCACGGCTGTTCCAATGACACGCTCGCTGCTCTTTTTGGGACCACAAGCCATGGCAAGCGTTGCTGTTTGCACAGAGATATGGCCCTGAGCAAGGAGGAAGAGGAGGAGGAGGAAGAGCCTGACTGGAGCTTTCAGACAAAGTGCTGTCAATTACTTTTCAGCGTGAGCTGTGCTAATGGATTTAAGGCTCCAGAGAATTTTACAAATCTCAATTAAATCTCAAATAACTTCCACTTATGAATGCAGCTGTTGTTCAGAGAGCATTGTACTCCTTGTGGGAAGGAAGTTACTGATCTCTTATCCTGGAGACCTTGACAAATGTGAAGGGAATATCAGAGATCCACATTACATTGTCCAGGAACAGTAGATGGAGTCAGCACATTCCCAGCATGGCCAGCCCTGCCCGCATTCACATACTGGGGGGCTCTTACAGCCCTCCATGGAGGTCAGGTTGCCTGTATTGCCCTTGCTCCCCTCCTCCTTGTTCTATTTCCATGACATATTCCCAGGAGCATAAAAAAAAACCTGAGGTAACCAAGAGAGCTAAAATGCTAAGTCTAAGAGCCAGCAGAATCAAATTCTTGATTTTCCTTCTCTTCCACAGCAGCAGCTGATTAAGCTCCTCATTTTAGTTGTGTTTACGACTTCTGTTTGACCCTCCTGAGACTAAAGCCCCTGGCAGTACAATTAGTTCAGTGAAGAACTGCTATCCAGCCATTAACACAGTTGAAAATTCTTGTTTTAGGTTTAGTCCCAGCCACTCAAATTAATGCATTAACATGCACAGAATTTTTTCTCTAGCTCAAGGCAAGTCATTACGGTTGTCGTCTGCTCGCAGTAAACCTGTTCTGTCTCTCACTTCACAGCAAATGTAAACTTTGAAAATTATGCACAGAAATAGGCACTGGCTGTGCAATGCAGTGATGAGAGTGACCAGAGTTTGTACTTTGAATTAATCTAAAACAAAGAGTGGGAGATGGTGTTTTGGATGGCAAGTGCTGTTCCACCTAAGCAACACCAAGTTACTTTTATATCTTTGAAGCCCACTTAGAGTTTCACACTTTTGGTTTTACACTATGAATTGGAGTGTGAAGCTGGAGGCAAACTTATGCTGGAGGCTTAAGGCAAGGCAACACGCAGGCAGAGCTCAGTCCTCTGCCCCTTCTTCGAGACAGATGGGTGTGAGGTAGCTCCAGTTTGAAGCCCATCCTGTTGCATTAACTCATGCTGTGATTGAGCTAATTAGTTCTACTAAAATCTTGCATCTGACAGTGTCCAGCTGGGGAGGCATGGCCTGAGAAAGGTGGATCCAGCTCAAACCCCGAAGCTCTATAGTAATTCAAATGAACATTGGTGGTTTTTTTCTATAAAATACAAGCCTGGGAATCAGATCTGTAGTGGGGCACATTGATTAAAATCTGGTGTCTGCTGCAATAAACAGACTGCTCCCAGAGAGTAATCTGGCCTTATCTTTTCCTAGAAAAAGCTAAATGTAAACAATAAATTCCTGACATGGCTGACTAAAGGTATAAAAAGTGGGGGGGAGGGTTTCCTCATTTTGTTACTAGATATCAGCAGTGAATTACCTAATTTTGATATATGTGTGGTCTGTAGCCATAGGCTGTGTCTGACATTTTAAAATGGTTTCATTTTAAAACATATGCTCTAGAAAGGAAGCATCTCATGTAACATATGGCTTACAGGAGCACAGGAAAATAGTGAGCTTGCATGGGAATTCTGTGTTAAAATCAGGAACTGCCTTTACTTCCCACACTGCCTCGAGTATTTAATAGGTGACTAATTTGTTCTGTTTGATAGTTCAGGCTAAAAACTATATGCAACACACGAAAAATACAGTTGTCTTCACTTGGTCAGTTGCCAGCATATCTAGATACTTGTTGTGCCTATTGTCACTTACAAATATGTGAAGGAAAATTATTTTGGAAATACAGAATGATTCAGATCATTTAAGTCCCTTGGTTTCTATCTTTTTCTCTGTCTAAGAATACACATGCACATGTAGGCCATGTATGGGTAACAGAAGTGGAAAAAAAGACCTTGAAGTAAAAATTAAGTTTGTTTTCTACATTTCCATCTGGGATTCATGTCTGAAATATAAAGATGTTTTTTACCCTTGTTGACAATTTTATGTCCAGGAGGTGTGTAGTTTGGATAATCAATCTTTTTATTTTTAGAAAATTGGAATTATTTATTAAAAAAGTCTAAAGAATAAGAAGATGTAAGGAAGATTTTAGAAAGTAGCCCTGGCTATATTTGGAAGCTTTGAAAATGTCAGTCTTTGGATTTGAGAATTTTGAATTAGAAATTAAAAGTTTATAATGGAACTAGGTGACATCAGTGAAAGTCTTACAGTAGTGATTATTCTTAATTTATTTCTTGTTCAAAACAAAATTAGTTTCTTTTAATGAGAGCTGTGGGAATTTCAAAATTCAATTTCAGTTAAGCTTCTGCCAGATGAAAACTATAAAATTTGAAGTTCAAAATTACAAGATAAAAATGCTTCTGTAGGGGCTGAACTTTATCTTGAAATTAGTATGTGAGGTGAGCCAAAAAAATTTACATTTTGTATGTACCTAATAATATGCAGGAGTAATGAGTCTTCAGTTAAAGATAAATTTTATCTCCCCATGCAATTCCAAAGGCAAAATTCACCCGTCTAAAAAACCAGATGCTTGAAAAGAAGCAAATGCCCTCGAAATGCTCAGAAAACATATCTTGCCTTAGACTAGAGAATTATTTTCTCTTTGAAACAGAGATATGAATGAAGGAATAGTAAAGGCAAAAGCCCAGGCCCTTCATTAATGTAGTTTCTTGTAATTTCATGAACTTTAGGTCATCTATGTTAATTTATGCTAAGAAATATTGTTTTATGTGATGTTTTAAATAATCCCCATGACTGATTTTTAGAAGAATCTATGGGTTCTTTTGGTCCTTAAAATAGTTTGCCCTTAAGCCTCAAAATCATTTTATGTCAGAAAAGCTTATAAAAAGACTATTATTCATCTTTGTTGTAAGAATTTTATGTCTATTTTTTTTAAAGGAATCTTGAAATGGAAGCTTAATTAATACTGACTTAATGTTGGCATGTTCTATTTTACAGCTTATAAAAACTCCTGAAGATAATGTTAATAAGAACCAGCTGTATAGTTGATTTCTTTTTCATACTTTTTTCATGCCATCAGAAACTTACTTTTCAAAATTTTTTATATATAGCATTCACAGATTTGACCACGTTGCTTTTGAGAGTTGTTCCCCAAGCATTTTTTAGAAATTTCAGGCTCTGGATTCCAGACACTAAATAAACATCTAGGTAGTCCAGGCTGACTTCATAGAAGCATACAGTCATGTACCACTGAGAGGTGTATATAATATACCAACCTATCTGCCATTTACAAATTTCTCCCCAAATCTGTGTATCTTATTTAGGAGAGTCATTTTGAGATGTCTTTGTTTTCTATGTACTTTTTTAGCTTTTCTTCTTATAGAACTGTCACAGAAAAGGCAAAGAAAACCATTTTTTAGTATCTTTCCTATACAGACATCAAAAAGCCGCTTCTGTCTCAGCATCTGCCTCACTGCTAGTGACCAGCTCATTTTCTTCTTCATCCCTGTGATGAGAGAAGAGTGGCTCCCTCCAAGCTCCAGGGAGGCCCCCTTGCCTCTGTGACTTCAACTTTACATTAAAATAAGCTCAACAACTTTCCACTGCCAAAAATCTTTCTGTCCCTCTTTCCTTCCTTGCTGTTCCTTTCTTCATCTCTTCCTGCTAGAGGAAATTAACAGTAACCCAATTCCTGTTCTTTATATATTCCACTGCATCATTTTTTCCCAGACTGACCAAGTTTTCATATCCAAACCGCACAACTGATGCTGAATTCAGACTTTCATTTAGACTTTGGTGACTTTGACATGTGTTCTTCTTCCAAAAGTCTTGTTGGATCGTAATATCCTTAATGCCATTCTCCCCGTTGTGTCCATCTCTGATTCAAATGGTTCTCACCATGTGAACCTTGAATGCTTTAATTCCTCCCTTCACCTTTGACTACAAACAGCTGTACAGGCCTCTGGTTATGGACTCTTTTTCATGCTTCACACCTCCTTGGATGATTTCATGCACAAATTTGATTTCCACCTCTGCTGACGATCTGTAGGGACTCGTCTCTTGTTTGCACAGCTCCAGTTCAGTGCAAAGTTTCAGACTGTCTCTGATGCCTCCTCACAGCTATTTAACTATGAGCTCAGGCACAGAAAGGCTAAAAGTGTGCTACTCCAAGCCATCACTTTGACTCATTTCTGCGTGATTATGCTAAACAGCAGTGAACTGTCCTGCAAGTCACTGCAGTCTGCCAAAATTCTCCAGTAGGTTTTCCACTAGATCCTTTTACCAGGATATGCTTAATTCTCAAAGACTTGTTTCTAAATAATGTCTCAAAGATGCAGCATTTCATATCCTCTCATTTCCACCCAGACTCTCACTTTTCCCCTTCTCAGTTTCCTTACTGTTTTCCCTCAGACAGTCACACTCAGGCAACGTCTCTGCACACCAATCGGGGATGACTTTGCAAAGATGATTTTCCTGGTGTGCTGTTTTGTTTCCATCCCCCCATTTCAATTTTTACATCTTCCAGGCTCCCAACCTGTTTTGTATCAGACATGAGCCATTTGCCCTCAAGTCCTCATAAAATACCAGCATCCTAAAAAGATTTTTCAAGCTTTAACCACAAAAGACATTGTTCTGGCTTTGCAGTTTTGTTCAGTTTATTTGAAACTTCTCCCAAATCCCCTTATTGTATTTGCTGTTTGAGTGGAATGGTCTCATGACTTTTATAGAAGTTGTGTAAGCATCATTGAGGTCACAAGCTAACAGATTTTTATTTTTGTGGATGCATTTTTCATAAGCACTCCTTCTTAATCACCAATATCTCACAGAAGGAGAGAGAAATAAAGCACCCATGTTGACTGGAGCAGTTTGCAAGTGTTTAGTTCCAGGGCAGGAATACCAAATTTCCTTTGAGGATAGGTATATACAAGCAGATACAAATATGTCAGCATGCATTCAAACAGAATAAACATTACAGTCATATGCAATTACAGTTGATTATTTAACATATAAAAACATTTCCTTTCAAATTCTCTAGAAAGGGGAGTGCCTGTACAGAGAGATTCAATTACTTTGGTTTTACTATGGACACAGAGATTCTGGCAAGCCTTGCACCTGAATTTCCTGATTTAGTTAAATGCCTACAATTAGGTGAACATCTTGGATCTTACAGATTTCTGTGGAACTGGTATCAAATATTATTTTTCATTTCCTTTTCTGAGAAAAAAAAATTGTCTAAACAACTGAATACTCAGAATTACTTTTTTGTTTTTCCTAGGCAGAAGTCACTGCATACAGGACTCTCAGTAGTGTGTTGCATGGGTTTTAATCAGAGGTGGTTCAGTATCTACCTGGTGCTGCTTTTCCATAATGTTTTGTTCATGTTGGGTTTGTGAACATCTGCATCTGTACAGCACTTCCTCTCTCTTCCTCCCTTTGTATAAAACCAAAATACTACATTTTTGCCTAGAAATGTTGGCTTTAGCTAGTCAAATTCATACCATAGTCTAAATCTTACAACATTCAATTAACTTTAAGATTTATTATTTTGAGTTTGGATGAAAAAAACCTTGGAAAAAAGCTTTTCTTTCTTAATGGATAAAAGTCTCCTGGTGTATATAAATGTGTATTTAGGAGTCTCCTGGTCTTGATAATTGATGTAACTTCAGATATCACGTATTCAAACATTAGGAGAATACTTGAAAATGATACCACAGCGAATTATTTTCTTCCCTCTTCATCCCCAAACCTAAATTTATTTCTGTTTTTCATATTTCACATTTGTATATATGTATTTTATATGTTGTTTTGGAAAATGCAAGTTATAGCCTGCTTCTTTTAATTTTCCACAGTATTTGTGTTGCTAGATTAGAGATACAGGAATTAAAAAAGATACACAACCAATCTTTTTCAGAAGGAAGGAATTTTTTTCTTTGTGTATAAGTCCTTTTTGATTTAATTGTGTGACTGCATTTTCAGTCACGACTAGAGGTGCTGAATTACCCCAAGAGAAGAGAGCTTGCTTTGCAGTCATGACTAAAAGTGCTGAATTATCCCTGGAGAAGAAAGCTCACTTTTGTCAGGATTCCAGTCCAATTTTGCAAACACGAAAGGAGATAATCATTCAAATGTGCATGTGTGCTTACTGGAACAGAGTCCAAACTCTGAACCTTTTGAGGTTTGCCCATCCGTGTTACCAGCCTTATTAGTTAAAATTGCACATAGCAGCTTGAGAAAGCATTTTTATGTCCTCTAGCTAGAAGTAGCTCAGTTAGCACACACTCATATGACTAAGTAGACACTGAAGTTGCAAGACTGCTAACCTTAGTGATTTTTTCATTAGGCATTCAGCTCTTCCAGTAAACACTGCTTTTTTTTTTTTGCTTTTTTTTTTTTTTTTATGGTTCTCTGCCTCATATGGCCATGAATGTAAAACCAAGACTGTTGTTGTTATTATAGGAAATGTGTGTTCCAAACATAATAAATCTCCTAAATTCTGTTTCTGTAATCTACTTTCCTAATAATTAGTCATGCTTGCAGTTCAGTAAAGGCCACTTCAGTCAGTCAGCCAATAAGACTACAACACTAAGTTTCCTGGCAATGGGTGACTAAAGGGTAAATCATCATCAGAGTGAAATTTAGAGCTGCACGTAAGATCCATTGTAAGACTAGAATACCTACATATATATAGTTTTAAAACCATAAGAAATGAAATAAAGAGTGTTTGCTAGGATATGGTTTTGGGGTCTTTATGATGATAGTAATCTTAATTTGAAACCAGTTTTCATTATTCAGGGCAGGGATGAATATAGTTTTATCACTTTGGATTCTTACTCAGTGTGTGATACTTCACCTATTTACACAGCAGCAGAAGAAAGTTAATGTTGACCTGGGTAGGGAAACATAAACCTCTTCAAACTTTGTGATTCACAGAACTGGGAGACCAGCTATGGAAATTATTAATCCTTTTTTTGGTTTACATTAATCCGTAAGGGTGGACAGACACCTAATAAGGTCAAGTTTCTGCCCTGATGGCAGGCATTGTGTTACTCTCATGCATTTCTAGGTATAGGAATCAAGATTTAAGAAGGCCTTGCTTTGAAAGTATTTCCTTTGAGAAATTTTTTTCAGTGGAAAATAATTCTGGCCTTATCTTCTGGCAGAAGACTATCCCATATGTTAATTACTCCTTTCCAGACATTTGGGCCTGCCACATCATCGCCAACCCCAAAACTGTCTCTCAGAACTCCAACACATCCACCCAGAACTGCAGCTTTTATTTTCAGTCTCATACCTGGTTCAGATGGAGAGGTTGCCTTGGTTTTGTGTCTGACTAGGAAGTCACAGTTGGAAATCCAACCAAAATAATTCTGATGTGAAGGATTAATTGGACATCTTGTGTCTTTCAGAGCATGGGGCTATATGAAGTGTTATAACATTTATGCTACATCCTTAACCAGTCATTTAATGTGGTAGCACTTAAAGGTTTCTACAGTGTCATGTGCTGTGACATACAGGGGTTTTGCCAAAATATATGAGTATTTTGGTTTTGTGTGTTGGGGATTATCTGTTACCATAAAACCATCCACAGGTTAGTTTTTGAGTGACTACAGGCAAATATGACAGCAGCACTTCAAATTCACTGAAGGTTTACTCTTTGGTTTAGCCTGAGCTTACAAAATCATTTTGAGTTGAAGACCTTTCTTTACAAGTAGGGAAAAAGTGTCTGAAATTATTTTACCAAACAAATATTTGTATTTTTCTCTGGAAATGGAAAGGCTTGGTATTTTTAGCACTGAGAAAATAATAATAACAGCCACTGATTGTGGAGCTGACCAATGGTGCTCACGCTCACCAAAACCAAGGAGCAGCTGCAGCCATTCCCAGTCACAGGGAGAGTGAAAACCTAAGTTTTCCAGGCTGACCAAATCCACTCTTACAAATGTCTTAGTCAAGGTTCAGCAATCGTCTTTGCCTTTGGTTATAAAACCCCCATGTTAATTCTGTACTGTATCTTTCCAATGAATTGTGCTACTTTTCTTCTCTTGCACAGACACTTTATCAATGAAAAATTGATATATATTTACTGATTTCCACTGATGAGCTGTGCAAGATAAGTAAGCAATTGTATCTTTTTTAAGACTGTCCCATATTAAAAAAAAATTGATTGTTTTGAATTACATTTTTATTTTGCAATTTTGGCACTAGAGTCAGTGATTTGCATTAGTTTTGTCTCTTGATGAATTGGGGTTTTTTTGAGGCTGGGGCAGAGAGGAGTAATAGTCTATGTTTCAAGAAGGTTAGTGTTTACAGTGGGGCTTTTTTGCCTGAAAGTTAAATTATATGCACTAATCCTATTTTATTCAAAATTATTTAGAGTCAATTTAGAAACTTAAGAGTGGGTACTTTTTACTTTTTATTTTTTTATGAATAAAAGTTATAACACTGAAACAGCTGAAAACTAAGATCCAGTAAAATCCCAAAATACGTTTGAATATAGACTGGTTAAAATAAATATGAATTATATTTCATTACTCTTTTTGGTTGGGTTTTCTCAGCCTTAGAAATAAATTTACTTTATAGTCACAAACAATTTATACTTGCATGATGTCTAAAACATAATAGATTTTTGTTTAAAATAGTGAGGAGTATCATGAAATTACACAGTTCCAAGAAATGATTGCTTAAGAGAAACACTATAAACTCATGACAAAACCAGAAGAGTTAGCAGCAATACATATGAGTTCGCTTAATAAATCACCTAAGCACCTCATTGATTAAACCAACAGAAAACTTTTGTCTTTTCCTTGCACATAACTCAGAAGGCTTAGAATAAATTAGAACTGATTTTATACACAACTTATCATTTAACGCTGAAAGGCAGTGACCATGATTTCTGTATTGAGTCAGAAAATGTTCAGATGCGGAGGTTTTTGACCTTTTTTCAAAGAAATTTAAAAAAAGAAAACTATTCTTTTATAGCAGTAAATTTTTCAGTGGAAGACCGAAGTCATCATTTGGTTTTCAGTATTTAAACAGCAAATTTCAAACAGTAGATGTTTATGCAAAAAACCTTTTTCTGTTCAAGAAGAACATTCACTTCTAGGGGAACTGTTAAACAAGATAAGAATGTACCAAATCCTTGCTCTCAAGCCTGCTTTGAGCTGTATGTGGGCACAGTTTCTACTCCATAGTGAAAGAGTTTGGCCTATATTTTTAATGTATGCAAATGATAGTGGGAGAGTCAATATAATATTTGGCAAGTTTCCCATGGACACAGAAACAACCGAAGCAGAGGCTTTCAAGATAATCCTCAGTATAAAACAGTAAAATCGAGCCAGTCCGCTGATTTATACTTATTTTTACTGCAGCAATAAACTTATACAACTAGTTCCTGTTGAGGAATTGGGCAGTGTGTGGCTTATCGTGCTGTCTCGTAAAAAGCGATGAAGACAACAAAGCTTTCTTCTGAGAGACACAACTGATGGCAGTGGTGCACATGTAAAAATGACACTGGTAATGCTGCAAAGGTAGACACTAAAGCATAGCCCAATCAGCTGGTGCTGTTCCATTTTTTATCGTATCAGCAGTCACAGGTTCCAGAAGAGTAAGCCAACACTTTTTAGTGATTTTTCTATCTGTTGTAGTAGATATTTTGAGCTGCTACAATACTTTAAAGCGCTACAGAAAAGTTTAAACCCTGTTTCAACTCAAGTTGTGTGATTGCTTTAACACACCTCTCAGAGGAAGAACTCGAGGCCCATAAAGTCAAAAGTGCTTGGTTCCTCGGTGTGCAGATAGAAAATTAGAGGTCTGGAGGAAACAGGGCAGAGTGGAAAGGACGGGTCCCCCTGATGCTCCCAGCAGTGGGGCGCCCGTGGCCAGCGCAGCTGCTCCGATGGTCGGTCCGGGGGCACAGCTGTGCTGACCCAGGGGAGGCACGGCCACCTCTGCTTCCCAGCTGTGCCGTGCTTTGTGCTGAAAACCGGATCAGCTGCCCACATTTCTTTATTCTGACAGTTTGGGCGGCGGTGGAAAATAATCAAACGGAGAGCGGCTCAGGTGTCCTTTTTAGGTGCAAGGCTCTGCTGGGGCGGGGGGCGGTGTGTGAGAGTGAAATGAACACATCAGTGGAAACAAATAGGGAAAAAGACCTGTCGATTTTCCCCTTAATCCGCGATGAAACTGCGAGGAGTGCTTCCCCATCTGCCGCTGGAACGCGGCTCGGGAGCGGGGCGCTCGCCGCCGTGTCCTCCCCGCCGCCGCCGCGCGGGGTCGCTCTCGGGCCGCCGTGCCCGTCCCGGCGAACAAAGGCGCCCGCAGCGCCCCTTGTGCCGCGCCCGGAGCGGGGCCGAGCCGCCCCGGAGCCCCGAACCGGGCACGGGGGCTGCGCTGGCAGCAGCGGAGCCTCGCCCGGCTTTACAGCTGCAGGTCGAATCTACCAGACAAGCATTGATAAAATCCCGTTTGTTCGGCAGGATCTGGCGGCAGTCGTGTTCCGCTGTAGATAGTGAAGCAGAACGCCAGCCTGGCAGCGTGTTGTGGGATAGGCATGTCTAAACTTAGTGTTTAAAATCACGCAACAACATAGAGGTAAAAACAAAACAAAACAGAACCGACCTACGAAACAAACAAACAAAATGTTTGTTATGATGGAACAGCTTGGTAGAAAAGTAATCAAATTGGCCACACACTTGGAAAACATTTGGTCAGCACAAGAATCCAAGGTACACGACCCTACTTTTTTTTAAAGCTGAAATATTTGCAAGAATTTCTATTCCTCAGGTGTATAAACTATACAAAGCCTGTGGAAAAAGTCATACACAAGATTTGTTTAACCTAAACCTCTTAGCAGTTTGTGAAAACAGTAGGAAGAACCAGCCAGTTGCAGATGATAAATTGTCCAAAGCAGTCAGGATTCTCTAGGACATACCTCCAAACACTGAAGCAGTTCTACTTTGCTCAGGGAGTTATTTAGTTGGGTTAGTTTGGACATGCTAACCTGCTCCTCATTTAAACATCTGGTTTATTGCCAAGGAATCCCAAAATTTCCAGCATACTGACAACAAAACTTACAAAATCACTACTCTTGTTTGTATTGATTGTATTATGTTATTGAAGCCTTTTGATTTGAATTAAATGATGCATCTTCAAGCAGTTTGATGGAACTGGCACCTGTCATCCCAACCAGAGCCACTTATGCCATTAATGCTACTCATGACAGTCCTTCTAGAGCCAAGGGATGTACAGGGGGTCCTTCTGTGTAGATCAGCCAACAAAGCTGCAACCTTTGTCTTTGATACAGCTGCTGTGACTTTGTCTGTATTTTCTAAAAGTCTGAGTCAAGCCAAGCTGTAATGCTGCAAAGGGTTTAAAATTAGACAAATTAGGACCTCCTGTCCACAGTAACATCCTCCATGAAAATCAACTATAAGAAGTGTCCTTATTCTGAAGACTGAAGTACCTCCTGCATTGATAAATAAGACTGTCACCATTAGTGATGTTTAGAAAAAGGACCTCCAGTAAAATATCTAATATGTTTATAGCAGTCAATCAAAAGATTTCACAGGGCTTACAAGTAGTATCCTTGTATCTTAAACATAAAGGTTTTTCAACAAGAGCACATTCACACTGGAAATGGTTTCTTTGTATGTTACAATAAATAAAGAGTTGATTCTCCTATGCATGAGAAATGCTCAAGCTTTCACGGAAATTTTTCTGAGAGGGTCTGTAGTACAAAAATGAAATATTCATTATTACTAAACATCCACTTTGGCTCAGTCTTGTCTCTGCTGCTGATTCCAGACCTCTCCATGTTTATTAAATTCAATGTATTCAATATTTAAGCCACATCTGAGTCTTATTTCTCTTCGTGGTAGCATCTTTTCATTTCCATTCCATACCTACATTGCTTTATCAGGTCTGCTTATCACTTTGGATTATTTAATTTCAAATCCCTTACAATTGTATATAAATGGTTTTGCATTTAATTTCCTGTTGAGATTCCCTTTTTTTTTTTGTTTGTTTGTGGGGTTTTTTTTTGTTTTTTTTTTTTTTGTTGTTGTTGTTGTTGTTTTTACTGAAACATCTACTGCTTTACATCCAGTATATTCACCTTAGGGCAATTTTTGGCAGTACTCTTTTGAATCTAGTGTCTGTGTGCTAAACTAAGCATTAAACTTCAGACTAATCCAAACTGAAAAATCAGAATTAGCAGATCTAATATTCATATATCATTTCGTCTAATTTGAAAAGCCACTCCTTTCCCCACACTTCAAATCATTGAAACTCAATCTATTTTTCTCAACAGATTAGCAAACATTTGCAAATCACAATGAACTTCACTTCATTTTTGAATTTATAAGGAAACCTGAAACCAGGAGAATTCTGAGCTGTTTCTTGTTTCCCTGTGAATGCTTTGCACAGCTGTAATGGGTAAGAAGCTGGTGAGCAAGGTCCACCAGTGCTGTGTGGTGACTCAGAATCACACCAAGGGTTCTGACCAGGTAAGCTCCTGCTACCTCAGGGCCCCTGAGCTTCTGCTTGCACACATCTCTCACAGGCTCTGTATAGCACAGGCAACGTGCAGAGGGCCCTGTGCAGCCCTTCACTTATCTCCTCTCTCCACCTCTTTCTGACATTTTACAGCAGGCTTCAAGTCATGATCTGAGGGCACAGAAATACCTCCCCACAAAGCTGAAAGCATTTGAGGAAGTGCCCATGGGAAAGAGGAACGGATCAATCTGGGAAAACAGTTCAAATTATTGGAAAATGACAGCATCAGTCTCTAAATACAATCCATCTCATGAAGTGTTGCTCACAGTGATATTAGAGGAAAATCTTTACACAGAAAATATGGATGCAACTGTTTTAAGGGAACAATTTTTATGAGGACAGAGGAAAACAAACAAAACAAACAACAACAACAACAAAAAAAATAAATCAAGAGCTCCTTTCTTAAGTGACAAGTGAATTCATAGCTAAGCATCTGCTCAGAGGAAAACACTGAGGTCATATGTTGGCCTTGGTTTTAAAGTGGGCCCAGGGAGCTATATAACTGCTTTACAAGCAACAAATATGTGTCTAGTGACAATATCTTCTGCCTTGTTTCTCTCTTTTTTTCTTTTCCCTTCAGAGTAGAACGTTTTCATCTGTTTTATATTAGAACCAGGATGAGGCTTAGGTCAGTCAAGAAAAAACCCTGTGAGAATGATAGAGGTTTTGGCAGTGAAAGATCCCCAAATCTACAAATGTGTGCCCAAACTAAAGTGGAAGAGGGAAGAAGAAAGCATAATTTTTCTATCAATATGTCTTTCTTGTTCCTTTTCTATTAAAAATTAAACTAAAAATAAAACTATTCCTTGTCATGCAAGTCATCTTTATCCTACAAAAATGCTTCTATATTTAGAAATAAATCAGAACTCTTTATTTTAATATGAGAGTCACACAACTTGCTTTGTAAAAGGGGAGAAGATACTCCAGGAACAGGAAACACTCGACAAAAAATGGCACACCTTGAAAAACCTGACAGAAGACTTGTACTCTGTGTGGGAATAGACATTTGGAAAGGGCTATGGGAATCAGTGGATGGCTGGAATGTTTTGGCTGGGGATGGTGCTGTCAGTATCTCAGCTGCTGCAAACCTTTATTGCTCCACAACATGGATTTACATCAGCTGTGCAACTGGCCCAGGACCTCTCCCAGGAATGGTGTTACCTCACCAATGGATGTGTTGGTTGCAGCAATGATGTTCCTGGCAGGCTGATCCATTCACTGATAGAGCTGTGACCTGGAGAGGGCAGCATGTCTGTCATTCTATCAAGAATAAATAAGCCATAGTGGAAATGAAAAACAGAAACCAAGGCCCGGGGTCAGGCAACAAAATTGTCTCATACAGCTTACTGAATCCTGAACTGCTAAAGAATTCGGAGCTAAATTTGGAATACAGCACTTTGCTAGAGGCATGAAAATCTCAGTCTGTTCACTGTTTTATTGACATGTAAATGTGTTTCAATGACTTTAATGTAAATTTAGCAAAAACATAGAGGATTTGTCAATAGAATTCCAGACAATTGCTTTAATTTTCTGTGCTGGTTTTAGTAGCTTTGCTACTTACCTGGTTTGTTACTTTTGCTGGGTTTTTTTTCCCCTCTCTTTTTTTCACTATGAAAATCAAAATGCTGTTCTGGAGAAATGCTAACTGCAATACTGTTTACTGAAGAGAAAAATAGTTCTGAATTTTTCTGTTCTTTCCTTCTCAGGCATTTCCAGCAGAAATCAAAAAGTGGGAAAGATAAGACTTCTTCTTGTATGATGAAACTCTAAAATTATAGAACCAGTTTTGCAACATGTATCATACAGGAATGTGTGGGGGTTTTCCCTAAAAGATCAAAAGCCTGATAATGCTTACTTGCTTTCAGGTTCCACTACAAGTTCAGCCAATATTTTTCTGAAAGCCCCTAAACTTTGGAGATTTAGCTAACTGTGGGTAAGACTGAAACCAGTTCTGAGGGGAAAGAGGTTGCTTTTTTTTGTGTGTGTTTCATTGTATCTGGAGTTTTGGTGATAGCAGTGAAAGAGACTGAAATATTTTGTTTTAATTTTGCTTTGAAGTTTTGTATTTTCTTTTGGAAAGGAGTTGAAACTGAATAAAATATCTTTAGTATTCTTCTTGCAATGAATTGCACAGAGAAGGCATCTAAGCAGAGTCCTGGGTGCCGTCCAGTGGGCACCAGAAGTTTGTGGTAGAGGGAGGGAAGCTATGAGGAAGTGCTGTACACTGAGCCTGGATAAGGTATACCAGGGGAAATCTAGGGACAGCTGTGTCCAGGTCTAACTATACCAGCATCAGCCTTCCACTGGAATGTATTTGCTGCAAACTTGTAGAAAAACATCTGTCCAGAGCAGGGTGAGGAAGTGAGACCTCCAAGCTCAGACTTGGTTATCTCTTATGTCCATGTTTATCTCCATCCCCTTTTGGAAACATGTACACTAAAATCTGGATTGCATACTCTGAAATTACCTCAAAAGGCATACCAAGTTGTCTTCTGGTGCAGAAGAAAATGTGTAATTGCTGTACTAACATTCCAGCACTTTTTCAATGCAAAATTTGCTCTTCCTGTATTAAGACAAGCATGGAAATCTGTCATTATTCCTCTTACCCTCTGGTATTTGGAACACTGCATAATAATGAACCAAAACCAGGGCAGACTGCAAAGCAGAGATGTAGTATCTCTTTGTGGGAGTGTAAAGTTTCATAAACCATAGTAGGTGTCTAACTATGTTATCACCCCTTAAATGACAAAGAGTCTTTGGAGCTGCAGAGAAAATCAAAGTGATACTTTTGAAGAACTTTCCTCCTGTGCTAAAACCAACAACTCAACACTACCAAAGACATTTTGACACACCATTGATTTCTTTTGAAAGGTGATTAATCAATCTACCTAGCTAGTGCCAGTGTAGATCTATAGAACTTAACACTTTTTAAAATTATTTATCTGAAAAAATTTGTATGGTACCCAAGTTCATGCAACTTCATCGCCCATAATTAAGTGAATTTTATGATAATTGTCTGTCCCTTCATATATAAAGAAAAAGTAATATCTTGAATATTTTTTTTCCAAGAAATTACCAAGAATTTATTTCAACAAGATTTTTAAAATGTTTCACTGCTGTTAAAGTCTTATCTTTCTACGAGAAAAAGTATCCATTTGGGTAGCTGGATGTTAAAATCATTGCTTTGCATTCAGAATTAGTCATTAAAAGTCTTCAGCTTTTCTTCATATTCTTTAAACTGGACAGATCAGTGTCATATTAGGTACATCAGAGAAGAGTTCTGTCTGAGGCCTAAACAAGGAATGTTGATCTCATTTGGAAATTTTATTTGTCAATAAAAGGTAAGTAAGTCTGTAAGTATGCTCACTTGAACCTAATAATAGAAAACATTTGCAAGTCAAAACACACTTATCAGCAAAACTTGAAAAGTGTTCACAAGCTTTTCTTGTCCTTTTGTTTACTGGCAATACAGTATCAAATGCTGCTTCTGACAGATAAAAAAATGACATGTATAGTACCTCTGTGTAAGAAATTCATAGAAGCTGAAGTATTTTTAACTGAAGACTAAATAAGTATGGTAAAAACTAATATGGATAGCAATTATATCTAAAGGGTCATTTTGAATACTTCAATTGGACAAAAATATGGTTGCAATGAAGAATATATCTTCTGAGTAGAAAGCATTTTACACAGACTGTTGGTTTAAATAATTTTCAAGACTTAAAATAGAAAAGGGGAAAATCAGTGAAACATAGATTAAAGCTATTTTGCTAATCTGCTCTGTTTCCCTTTACAACACCTGCATTCTCAGCATAAACCACAAGTGGTTCAGTGCAGTCATTAGCAGGTCTGACACACCGTCAGTGTTGAAGATATACTACAAATTACCAAATATGGAAGTTTTTTAAGCATCTTGCCTCATGCTTAACTGAATATGGCAAAAATCAAGATGTTCACTGATTAATTTTAGCAAAAAATAATATACTTTACATGTTAAAATAGAAAGAATCACATGAAAAAAAGGTCTCACTGTCATTAAATCGAATGTGAATAATAATTTCCTTCCGGGCACTACCATTATCAAAAGGTCCGTTGTTGTTTCTTAAGGTGACCTGAAAGTATTTATTATGGCTTTTTCTATGAGACTTAAGACAATAACTTCAGAGACAGATTGAATGAGAGGCCTAGTCAAGAATACTGCCTTTCTTGGAAAAATACAAGTTTCTTCTTCATTTGAAGAAAATCAATATTACATCCCCCTTTAACAAAAATGTTTCCGAAGGGAAAGCCAAAATCTACCTAAATTAAAAAAAAAAAAAAAAATCTGCCATGTTTATTTCACTGTTGATGTAGAGTATAAATTAAGGCCTCAGAAGAAGAGGGAAAGTGCATCTTTCAATTCGGCAGCCTTGGCATCAGAAGAAAGTGCTGTATTGTTCTTCACACAAACCGTCCCCATTAGAGCTCAAGATGTTCTTTTCCTTTTAATCCTCATTTGTACCCCTTAGCCATTTGTTTAGAATTAAATTAACTGCAATTTGGAAAATGTGGATGAAAGGTAGTGCATTGAGTAGATATCACATGTTTCCTGAATAGTGCCTGTTCTGCCTCTTTCACAGCCATTCATTGTGCCTGAAAGGGTGTAGTGTGTGAATTGTTGGACTGTCACTCTGCAGTGAAGTCTAGTAGCCAGTATTACCATGGAAACAGCAGGAAAAAGACAATTAACAAAATGGTTCTGATTTTCCTTATTTCTTGGGGGAAGGGGCGTTCATTAGTAATTTTTTTGTTTTCTTTTGTTATTTTCCCAAAAGAAACACAGGAGTAAGGGAGGAATATTCTTGTTAAATTAGACATTGTCATCACTGCAGGCCTACTAATGCAGCAGAAATGTGTGTTTGTGCAATAAAATGTGAGCTCTTAAGTGTTGTCTAGTCTTATTCCTCCCTTTCTCATCACAGAAAAGAAGTCTCAAAATATTCTTAGGTGAGCGACTGTTAATGAGCAGAGCCTGTGAGTTTAACCCTCACACATTCATTGGACTTTTAATTAGTCCCTCTCAGAATCACTCCGATGACAGAAACACAATATACGCCTGAGAGGGGTTTAAACCAAAAGGGGGCTCTCTTTAGATTTTTAGCAATAGTTTAAAATCAAATAAGTTGGAGGGAAGGGCTGTGGGCTGCTGTAAAAGGCAGATTTTTCTGCCTGAAGGACATTCCAGTGCAGGGGTCCAGCTATAATTTCAAGTCAGTCAAGTTCACATTCTGCATCCAGAAGCACATAAAACAAAGGGAACAAACTCAGTCTCTTAAAAACATCTCTGCCTTCAAAACTGTCTCCCTAACAGTGTTATTATCTTTTGCAGATTGCAATTAAAGGAAAAAAACCTGATGGAAATTCTACGCTAACACTTTATGTCAAACATTCCCAAAAGACTGAACTCCAGGTTGTGTTCATGCTGCATAGACACAGGGACTTCAGAAACAAGAAAAAACCTCTTCTCCCTGCTTATACAGATGCAGCCAAGATCAGTATCCCTCATTTTCATTTATTGATCCTTTCCATTGTAGGAGCAATACACATAGCAGAAAAACTGATGGTGAGCATTGTGATTAGACAAACCCTGCTTCTTTATGCTTAGTGATGACAAAATTTCATGGGCTACTGGTAGGTTTCTCTACTAATATACTAAAAAAAGACACTCAGTTGTCTAACACTGTTTGCTAAATACACCCTGATAAGTATATTTTGTAATATATCATGCGTGCTGTTGGAACAGATCTGTTTTGTGTTGTGTATTGAACAGCACCTATGCCTTTGGGAACAAGGACTCCCCTGGATCTCTAGACTGTACTGAGCAGTTATTAACCTGTAAGAATAGCTGGCTTGGGTTTTGGTTTTTTTTAAGGAAGAGGTTGCTGTGAAGTCATACATTTGCTCTCTAAATAGCAGCATGGAAAAGAAATTGACCTGCTTTTTTGTCCAGCAAAGTGAATTATTTACAGGAGTGAGTTGTATTTGAAGAAAGGTGAATAGTGCAGGAATAAAATGACAGAACATATACTAAGGACATAGAGCAGAGATATGGGATGAGTTAAAAGCAGAAAGGAGAATAACAAGAGGGAAAACATCAGATGGGAAGTCCTGGTCACTGTTTGTCCATCCTAGGTAAGTATAACATCTCTGAAACAAACCAATAGAACAGTGAAGGACAAGCCTAGGGAAGAGAAGCTGGAGGCATGCCCTGACTCAAAGGATATACTGCAGCAGCATTCAAGTAGATGGCTAATAGGGGAAAAGCAGAAAAAGAAAGTTGTAAGAATAAAAGTAGAAGCAGCCATCAGGTTATCTGATTAATATAACACTGTATAGCCTCAGACTTAATAAATCTGTGAAATAGAAAGATGAAGAGAAGACATGGATGTTTTTTAAAGCATAGCAGTGAACTAATGTAATGTTTAGCATTCCTAGCTTACAGGAGAATCTATGTGCATGTAACTGTAACTGGAATTTAGCACTGAAGAAATACAGACTTATTTTAATGTCATATCATGGGCAAAATTAGTTTCTGGGTTTTTTTTGTTTTTTTTGTTTTTTTTTTTTTTTTAATTATTGTTTGATTAAGGAATTTTCTGTAGTCCTTGAGCTCTGACCTAGCAGACTTTTAACAATGTTATTAATACCAATCATGAAACAGGCTGTTGATGAAATCAATGAGCAGTCTTGGCTTTAGATTATAACATAGTTGTCAGCAGAAACCCCAGAAATGCAAAGATTAAACTCTTTACTGAGACATAAACCATCCTAAGATAGGCTTTTTTTCCCACTTGCCTTCACTGTCATCATGATTCCAACAATGCTCCATTCACTCCCACAAAGTGTTTTACTTTAATTATTGGTTGAGGTAATTGGTGTTTTCATTGGGCTCAGCATGTTCTGTGCTGTACTGAGTCCTTAGCATTAACACTAATGCACTTGGAATCCAATACCTTGTAGGTTTTCCTGGGGTTTAACTTCTTCAGGAGTGAAGCACAGGCTTTCCCATCCTATTTAAAGATCACACTATCCAAATAATGAGAAAGGAGGGAAACAGCACTATGTAAAAATCTGAAGAGTTGCCATGAGCTTACTTTAGCCCCAGTCAAATAAACTGTGTTTATCTGTTTGTTAAGTATGCAGGGTAATTAAGGTAAAAGTAATTAATGAACTTCTCTGGGGCCAGCTACACCAAAGTACATCCATATTTTGTGCCTACTTGAATTGTGGGCTCAAATATACAAAGCATTCACAGACATTTATTTGGGCATGTGTGGAAACACATTATTTAATCTGATATGCATGTCTGTAGTTATTCTCATAACAAAATGTGGAAATTTATATGAGATTGCTTAAGGCTGACTTTGTTAAAAGAGCCTTTAGGTTTTTTGATAATTCTACTTTGGCGTACGTAAGTCTTTCTATCCATCACGGTCTCAATAGCCTTGTTTTTATTTTTTTAAACATTATTTTGGCTTTCAATGAACTCTCAAGTCTCATCAGTAACATGCGGTCTGAAAGCAATGTTTAGGTAGTTTAGATATCTTAGAGTTATCATTGTTTAAAAAGTCCTGAAAACCAAAAGATCGTTATTTTAATGAATTGAAATATTGTCAGGAGCAGTAAAACAGCAAGAACCTTCAGTCTGCTATCATGTCTTTCTATGCACATACTGGAGGTAAAAATTGTGTCAGTTTTGACAGCACTTTTATCAACACAAGCTTCAGGAAACTCTTACCCTTCAGGTCAGTATCCTCTGTAAGAGGAAGACCTCAACCAATGCCTGTCAGTAGAAGATTAACTGGTGGCAGACAGTTTTCAAAAGAAGCTGTAAACTTAAATGTGTCTTGAAATAATTGTTTTCTCTTTTTGGTTTGTTTTTTTGTTTTGTTTTGTTTTTTCCCAAGAACACTGCATAAAAACCAGCTGTTTTCACGCACTTTTCTGTTGGAAAAGACCATTGCAACTTTCCTTGGAAATCTGTGCAGTGATACCAGTCACATAATAGATGGTCTCTTACAACAATAATTGGCTCATTTTTATTGTGAGTGGAGTAGCCCATTTGGTTCCACTAAGGAGGCAGAGTGTGATTGCTACAGCACTGGCAACTTGGTCATGAAGGAACATGTTCCTTCCACTTTGCATGTTGTAGAGCAGAGCAGACACCTCCCAGGCCTAGCCATGGATGCGTGGGAAACGTTTTTCACTAGTATTTAAGTTTTCATGCTCACCAAGGCCATTTTTCACTACACAGACGTAGGAAAGTGCCATGATGAGTGATTTTATAAAGCTCCTTTATAATGCTAGGAGTAAAGTAGACATAATGTGAATGAGAAGCATTGCCCAATGGTATGGATGAAACACCAAACACTTACGGAGATCTGGCCCAGATCCAGGAGAGGAGCTCATTGTAGAAGATCACAAAGGTAGTTTTTATGTGTCAGTAGGACATATGTAGCATTCCATGCCAGCAGAAATCCAAAGAGTTGTTGTCACAATCCTACCCATGGAAATAAAAAACAAAAAAAAAAAAAAACCAAAAAAAAACCCAAAACCAAACAAAAAACAGAGAGAGAGATATATAATTGGAATTTTTCTAAAAATAGACCATATTGTTTATTTTTGTGGAGATGCTGTACTAATCCTGCAGATTTTCATTCTTTTCTCAAAGAGCAATGCCACTCCAAAGCAACATTACTGTGTAATCATATATTCAATCAAAGTTAAGCTGCCTTAACAACAGCTGAGTTCTCCATAATTGTTTGATGTCAGGAAAAACAACTCCCCAAAGAATAATGAGTCAACATCTGTTCTTTGCCCCTCTTCCCCTCCTGATAGCTGAGGGAATCTTCATTTGGGCTGGTCAAACAATGTTGGGCCAACTTCATCCTTGGTGTAATTTCAGTGGAGTGAGTGCTGCTGCACAAGACTTTAATCTGGTCTCATTATTTTAAACCAATGTTTAAATGTGCCACAAACAGTAATATTAAAAAAAGTCTGTAAAGTTGTTATCAATCCATTCTTCAGCCTCTGTCTAGTCAAAATCATGCTTTAAACAGCCATGATAGAATCCAGAAGAAATTTAGACCTTATTTAACACTGTATTACAAAAAGATAATGTATGTACAAAAAGAGTTTGTATCCATTCAATGCTACATTTATGGAGATGAAAAACTTCTCATCCTAGCATAAAAACTTTGAGAAATTAAATTTTTAGACCAGTATGAGCATTTGAACCTTAACAAAATGTCTAACTTGAGATTAACAACAGTACATTAAGAGAGATTTGATTAAAGGAGAGATGACATAGACAATGCTCAAAATTCAAACAATTTAATATGGAAGTATTTCTCTATTTTAAAGTTTTGCTAGTAGTTAATTATGGGGACAAAATAAACCTTAGTAGACTGACATAAAATCAAAAGGAAATTTGTATAAAGCGACATTTTCCTTCATCTGGACCAGTACAAGAAAGCACTCTCTATGACATGAAAAATATGTCTTCAGTCAGGTTTTATATATTCCAGTGCTGGAAACTTTACAATTCTCTGCAGATCCTTTCCAGTCTTTCCGAGCTTTTTACCATTTCATTTTTTTCTGACACCTACTATGCCTGTTTCTTGATTTATTTTGAGCACATTTTTTCCTATCATAGCCCTCATAGGCTATTATTTTCCATAGTACCACAGTTTTGAAGACTATTGTCCTCACTTCTTCATGCTGGAACCATTCCTACATGAATCTCATATTTGGTTCATGACTGAGAATTTCATCTCCTCTCCTGAAGTAACTAAATTAACTGATTCTTCATTCCATACTGAGTAGTCAATGATTCCTAAATTGGACACTTTCTACCGGGCTTTATTCCCTTTTTTTCTCTTTTTCTTCAGTCTGCTATTGCCATTTTGAATTCCAGTCTGTTTTTTTCCAGTGTATTTTAAAGTCCCTCTCAACTTCATGTCACTTGTGGGCTTAACACCGGTTTCTGTCTAGGTTATTAGTAAAACTCTCAGAAGAAACAAATCTGGACAGAGTTCTGGAGAACAGCTAATTGTTTGCTTTTTGCTTGACAGTTAATCACGGATAGATATGATCTAAGTTAAAATTCTGACTTCCTCCTCTCAGTCACGTGATTCTGAATTGCTGGCAATTTCCAGAAGTTTTAAAAACCTTGATGTGTTTCACCTTCTAAAATCAGGACTTATGCCTTTACTCTGGTAGTTGTGTATTCCATGTTAATTACTACACATAGGCTGTCAGCCATAAAAGTTCATACTTTTTATTTATTGCTTTTGTTGAGTACAGTGTTCCATTTCTTCACACAATTAAACTGCAGCAGTACTTTATGGCCTTTAAAAAAGAGGACAATGTTTCCAGAGATTTGTTCCTTTTCTTTTCCAGGGTTCCTATAGCCCAGTAGAGGACTTTGGCTATAAACTTTTATCCTATTTATTATTTTTTATTTGTACAGAAAATTAATGACCTCTCTAGGTAAATTAACATAGAGCAAACATTTGTCAGCAATTGCTTATTGTGCAGTAGAAGACTTTTTTAGCACATGGCCAGAGCTCTGCAAGGGACAACAGTAAATGAAAAAGGAGGCAACAACAATATGATGATGAATACATTACCAATTTGTAAATTAAAAGCTTTGAATCTTTTTTCCTTTGTTTTTTATCCCCTGAAGTGTAGTGCCCATGGGTATTTCTAAGTAGATCTGGGCAGGCCTGCAGAAAAATCAAAACTTAGACAAGCCAAAGAGCTGGCTTTTTTCCACAAGTGAAAATACAAGCCAAGCTGCCAAAGTTGGCTGCCCATTAAAAGAACAAAAAGAAAAACACAAAACCAAAACAAAAAAAAAAAACAAAAACCAAAACTAAAACAACAACAACAAAAAAAAGGCAACAACAACAACAAAAAAAAGGCAACAACAACAAAAACCCAAACCAAACCAAAATTCTATAATTCTCTATGTAAATATACATAAATTGAATGTGACTGGGAGGAAATCAGACCAAATGATTGTCTTTATTCACAGACGTGAAGCCGAGGCAAACCTTCTAACTCAACAGGATCTCAAATTAAGCTTCCTGTAAACCTAGTCTAACTTTACATTCTGTAGATTTATATAATTAAAGTAGGATAACAGGAACTTTAATGTCAACACAATCAGGTCCCAGGAACAAGTAAATCAGCTCTTTATTGGAATAAACAGTTCTTACACAGCATAGAATTACACCTTTTACAGAAAAGGAAGTTAGAGAGACATAGAAGGATGAAAGAGGAGCCTGTTAAAGACCTGATAATTAAAAGGGTCTTTTTCAAACACAAACAGAAGATTATGACTTGAGTTAAAGAAATACCAATTCTAATATATGCACTTATTATCAAGAAAGGGCCTTGTATTTAAGTAAAACAATGTTCATGAACAAAAATAAGATGGGCTATACACAGAAATATTTTCAAAGCAAAATGTTGTTCATGAATTTCCATAAAAAATTGTGGCTGTTTATAAGTGTCCCTTTTAAATTATCATGGGCTAAATCAGAGACTAGAACTAAAACGTAGCCCCACACTGAAAGATAATGGCAGTGGAGGCTGCACTTGTTTATGTGTGCTGTTCACATTTACTCTGCAAATGTATAGTTCAGTTTAATTAGCATGTGATTGAAAAGTGTTGACGTCTTGTGTTCTGTGTTGCTAAAGGGATTTCTTAAAACTGGGGAATATGTAAATTCCTTGAAGAATTGTTTATACTACCAGAATGGCTTTTAAGTAATTTTGATGACAAGAATTAAAGTAGGCAGTCAACATAGTTATTTTGAGGATTTAATATAGTTGTGAACAGAAGAGTGTAAATAACTTTTGCAAGGAGATGAAGCAGACTGTGAAAACAGCTGTACAAATTTTTTATTTTTTAATTTTCTTCTAGTTTATGGAACAGTAGACTTTAATTGCAGCTTTTGTCCCTTCTCATTTCTTGCAGCTTAAAATATGATGAATAAATGTAAAAAAAGCTCCCTCTCCTTCGAAGCTCGGAGTATACTTTAAAACAGAAAAGATTTTAAAATTTCTGTCTGATTTTTCTCTGGGCTATAAAAACAGTAAATATCTGTAGCTTTATTTGTTTCACAGAGCATATTTCTGATTTGGTGTGGTTTAATAGGAGTAAAATATGGATTAAACTGTAAATCACACTACTTTGAAGACTGCATATTTTTAATTGTCTGCATGGCAGAGACAAAGTACTTTAAAAGGCTTGCATAGTTCATAAAACTCTAGAAATATATGGACATTGAAATTTCCACTCCACAGAAAGACTTGCAGCTTCAGAATCAAGTTTATTCTGAACCAGAGTGAACAAAAGAAAAAATTAAAATTTTTGACATGTTTTTAGGGCTTATAATACTTGGGAAAAAAGTGAAAGTTCTTGAAGAATGAAAAACATAAAAAGCTAAAAGTTCTTGTCATGAGAATGTCGAATATTAAGCTATTTATTTTCAAATTGAAACTGAAATAAACAATGTTTGCAGGGTTCTTTAGTTACATCCTAATGTACAGATATTGATAATCATGAGCTGTATGGGAGCATGCAAGAGCCACTGGCAGCAGCTGCAGACGTGAAGGTAAACTCCAAGTCTGGGAAGGTTACTGGTAAGCCTTCTTCATTTGTGAGGGTGATTTCTTTACTTGTCCACAATCCAGACCCACCAAAGTCCCAAAAATATCTCAGTGGAGAGGCGTGTACCTTTTTAGGCAGAAGATTAAGTTTCTGATATGGATTCATCTTAGCTGAAGTGTTAATCTAATTCGGGTCCATTAAAGATTCTAGTCATGAGCTCTAAGACAGCTTCCTCAGCTTCCTTAGGACAATGCAGAATCATTCCTCTGTTGTAGCCAGATGCTTATGACAGAAAGGATTTTTTTCTTTCTTTTTCACATTAGATGTATCTGCTGAGGGATTTGGATCAATAGATGCTGTACTTTTATGTGGGTAAAATTAGGTGAAGTTACACTCCCTTTAAATGTCAGAATAAACCATGCAGAAGAGAAAATCCCTTTCTGATGTACTAGCCAAAAAATAATAATGCTTTGAATCAATTGTGTTCATTGTGTCAAATTGCACTAATTGATGATGTCGTTGCACAAAAGTTATTTTTCCTCAAAACCAAAGTAAACCTACCTCACCAAACTGCACATTATACTAGCTATTTACTGTCTGCCAGGCCCTGCTCTTTTCTTTGGAGTACCTCTGAATGTCCTTCTGCTTTATGAGGTAAAATTCCTGCCACTGAGGTACAGTGAACTGCAGGAGAATTGAGTTCTATCCCCAGCCTTTTCTCTCTATCCATCGACAGAAACACTGGTGGGTGTTCTTCAATAATTATCATCAGTCAAGTGGGTTTAGATAAAGCTTCAGTAAAATCACAGCAAGCACTACTCCCTCTGAACAAAGGGCAGTTCAAAGAGGGAGTGGAAAAAATTAACATCATGATGTCTTATGATTAGAACATAAATCAGACTGTGATAAAGGAGAGGGGAAAAGATATGGGAAGATAAGGGAAACAGAAAAGACTGCATAATGGATCAGCTTCCTCAACTAGTTCTAGAAAATGTGAACTCAGAAAACCAAGTAGATCCAGCCCTTAAAATCAATAAAAATTTCTATTGACCTAAGTGGTGCCGCATCACAGGCCCTTTTTATCCTTAAACCTTGGAGAGATACCAGGATACAACAACTGCCTAACCACATGAAAGAAAACTCTCCTCTACCAAGTCTAAGATTAATTTAAGGAATTTTGGTGAATACTTAAGTTACCCTGTATCTTTTACCTGACAGGCACATAATGAATGGCTTAGCAGGTGATAAATAACTGTTCCAGGGTGAAAATCTATCCAAGTGAAGACAGCATTTTGTTATAATTTTATCACTATCTCAAAAACAAAGATAGACACAAATAACCAGTCACAATAGTAACATTAAGTTAATTAATTAAATAATAATTTTTGTACTTGCAGCTACATTTTCTTTTGTTCACATAGAATCCACTCTTTATGCATTGCAGCACCCTTCTCAGAAGCAATAAAATCCCATCTGATGTTTTACAGACATTAGTTTGGCTTCCAAAGACATTTCTTAAAACTCCAAGCTTTGTATGTCCAGTTCCTGGGGTTAATGCTTTATATAAAATATACAGAATAATTCCTGATCTTTCCAATACATATTGAATCAATGAGGTTTTGAAAGTGAGGAACGTAGAAATCCTACCATTAATCTTTAGTGTTGATCATTCTGACATGTCAGGTTTTAAAATTGATAGATGAAAGTCCAGAGGTGCCTCAAAAAGCAGGTTAACTTTTACTAATATATTGAAGAAAGATAATCTTCTGTCTTCAGCAGCAGCCAGCATAGTCATGTGGTTCTGCTTTTCTTTCAACTGTTCTAAGACACAAACTGTGTCTGCTAGGGAGCATAGTCACCCATACACTGGTTCCCAAATGGAATGAAATTCAGTGAAATTTCAGTGTGCTACAGGGATTGGCTTGATCTTGGCTGCCTTACTGACTTAAGCAAGACTCATATTTGGGACTGAACAAATCACATTTTTTTCTGCTGCAGAAGTGTTCAGCCAAACTACTGGTTCCCACTGCATAGAAGTAAATAAAATTTAAATTTAGAGTCTTATCATAATATCAGCTTTTGTACCTGTGCTGGATGAACAGATGGAGTATGGGAAAAATTTGAAGTGTTAATTGATTTTGTTTGAATCCTGTTAGCCTCTGTTTGGTGTGAATTGCTGAGTTGTCAAAACATTAAGTTATATAAGGAATGGAGCAGAGAATAAACAAAAATATAATTCTATTGACATCAGAGGTGTATCTTCAGCTAATATACCATGTTCACACTAGTTACCACTAAAAAATAAGGCTGCTAAAAAATAAGCAGAATAACAAAAGACCAATAAAACTAAAATTTAGTTTTGCTCTCCTTAGGAAAGAGAAAAAAATACAGAATTCCTCTTACAGGAAATTTGTGGAGTTCAAGTATTTAAGTGCATTTAAATAGGGTGAGAAATAAATGTACAGGAATATAAACAGTATCTTGGGGTTTCATAATTGCCCCCAAAAGCAATAGAAGGAGTATTTATCTTTGTGCTTCCCAAATATTACTATCAGAATTTAAGATCTAATGTAGGGGAAGAAATAATTTGCAGCTCCTGTGAAGTCATGTCACCTTCCTCAGATGCACAATAGAGGGAGTTTATGTGGATAAGGTTTAGGCATGATAGAGTGAAATCCTATATAGAAATTCCTGTATTTACATGAACCTAGGAAAACATCAGTGGGACAAACTAAAGCACATGGAAACCTCCCAAAACCTCTGACTGCATCCTATGAATCATGTATTTGATCACACGTAGTTCAGATTATAATCTGAAATAAAAACAAAATATCTCCACAGGATTACATGGAGTTTTCTCACGTCAAACACTCACACACTGAAGACAGGAAAAATAAAACAAGTGATAATTAACCAGGCTGAGATGAACACGTCTTCCACTGTCATGTCTAACTTCAGAGCAATGCAGTGTTCCTTTGACAAAATATTAAAAAACAGATTTTAGGCCACAATTTAGCTCAAAATTATTTTTCTAATTAAAAATTAAGTTTCCCTTCAGGAAACTGACTTTCTGTCTGAAATACTATAATGCTTTTGACCTACAAATGTTCTTTACACCATAAGCAAATAATGAAGTGTTGAAGGTAGAAATCAATAATGATGTTTGAGAAAAAACACTTTTTCTTTGGATTTCATCAATGCAGAATGACCATGGACAAATATGTGGATTAAAAATCCACTGTCAGAACCACCTCAATATTAATTGCACAATATAGAGCAGAAGTCTTTGCAAGGTAGCAAATCAGATGACTCTACCTTAGCAAAGCTCAAGCAAGAAACAAGCGCAATCAACAAAACATTATGCATATAAATTTTTAAGTGGTGAATTAGTGCAACTTCAGGAATTTTTCTTGTTTTTGTTGTTGTTTGAAATAGTTTTTTATTGTTTGAAGTCATCTAAACTTAGGAAGTGTCTGGGGTTTTGTACTATTTCTTGAATGCCCCCTTTCCATTGTGAGATCTTTCAATATTATTCATTTTAACTTTAATGAACAAAGAATTTGAAATCTGCTGGAAATTTTCTTGTTACCATGACTGAGACAATATGTTTTAATTAACTTTTGTATAGCTAGTTTTATTTTTTTTCCTCTGGAAAATGCAAAATGAGTAACCTGTGGATCCCAATTACATGGGAAATTTCAGCTTCAGGTACACTGGTTGGTTCATAGAAATTTGTGGAAAAAAAGCATCATTACAAAGTAACAAGTATTTGTCAATTTTTGTGGGTTTTAGTCCTAGTTCTGCATGTAGAAAAAATGCATTCATTCAATTGTAAGGACTGTTCATTTTCTCCATTTGTGTCTTTTACTCTTGAATCTTTTCCTTTCCAACAAATCTGTACATTGCTTGCAGTCTATAATGATATTCAGACCTTGAATCAGCTGATGAAGAATAGTGTTCATGGTTGAAATAATCCTGGGAGCAGCTGGAATTGCTTAAAGCATTTCATAACTAAATACAGAATAAATACACAAAAGCTTTCTATTACAGTGGCACTCTGAAAGAGAAGGTGAAGAATCCAAGGAAGGAGATCTTCATATAACAAAACCAATGCTGGAAATACACATTAGATAATCTGCTGTTTATTAGCATCTGTTTTTCTACCTCTCCTACAACAGCCACAGATATTTTATGCTTCCCTCCCTTTTTCTAGTGGCAGATCTACAATGGATTTATGGAAAGCAAACTACATTGGCCATACAACTCAAATACCATGACTCAAGGTACATATAAGAGATTCCCATGTTTTATGAAAACATGAGAAATGTAATTATTTTCCAAAGGAGAAGGATAAACTGTGCAAAATTTAGCCTTTCTTAAGAGTATTGTGGTCACCTGGACTGTGATAAGATAACTAAATTAAAATAGCTATTTTTTTCTTTTATAATGGCCTTGTAAAATTGTGCAGTTTAAAATTTTCCTCTTTAAACATCCATTTACATAGTGACATTTTATAAAATGTCATAACAGTTTGTTTAGTGTCTGTAATATATTGCTGGATGAGAAAGACAACCATTACAATTTTCAGTGATATAGGGGCTTGGCTTTTATGTTAATTCTGGCAACCATGTATTTTAAAATATTTCATCACAGCTCTTATTGCTTATGGTGAGACTGGTTAAAACTATCCATTTAAGAAAATGCTGAGACTTGGCAATAATAGGTTTTAAAAGAAACTTTACTGGCTACAGACAGATAAGAGTGAGTTAAATTCATCTGCATTGATAAAGAGCTACTGGTTTGAGTGGATTGACCAGAGAGATGAAGTTGGCCCAGGGTGATGGAGAGCAGTCATTTGCTCCCTTCTTGCCAAGAGAATGTCAGACCAAAATGAAGAAAATATTCCCCTTTATGGTATAGTCTGGAAATCTCCATAGATTTGGTAAGCACTCAAGTATCTCTCCCTGTCAATATTCCCTTTTCTCTGCCCCATGCAAAACCTGAAATACATCAAGCACAACAACTGTCTAATTACCAGTAGCTGAATGAAAGTTGTTCCCTGTCCCTAGTGCTAAAAATGGTCTTTATTTCATTTTTTTCTTTCAGATCTGGACTGGTGAAAGGAAGGATGAAAGTGTGCAGAACAAATCCATGTGAAATCTGGTTTTTAATCTGGTTTTATATCTTTATATCTGCAAGTTAACTAATAGCAGGTTTTCTCAGTTTGGGAAGATGAGTCAACTAATGTACTTTGTTCAGACACTGATTCCTATCCCAGATATTACATAAGGATCATTGCACTCTTATATAAATAAATAATTCTTACATTGTTAAGCACTGCATGGAAATTGTAAGATACAGGACATTTTTAAGGACTGCAAACATGTCTAAATATTTGTATAGCGTGCATCTTAATCTTCTCTCTTGAACATTCAGATGATACATGACAAAATTTGATTACTGGCAATCTGTAACTTGATTAAAAATCTTCTTTTCAAGGTTCATAATGTGTTTCTTTTTTTGTTTTGGTTTGGTTTTGGGTTTTTTTTAATGCAAAACATAAAACCCCATTATTCATTTGTTGCAACTAATTTTTATATAATTAATAATGTGTCCTATGTGTGCCTCATCAGCACTGATTTCATGAAGGTTGTTTTAAAAATAGTGAAACAAAAGGCAACAGCAGGTTTTGGTCAGCCTGGGAAAACATCACAGCTGCTGCATTACAATGCAAAGAGAAAAGCGGAAAAACAGGTTTGCCAGGAGTCAGTAATTGAGAAAAGCTTCTGCATATATCTGAAGGAAATGGAGAATCAAAAATCATTTAATGCCATAGAAAGTCAGATTTCCTGTCTTGGATATTGTCCCCTATAATAGGAGATATTAAGAAAAACAAAGGAAACAAAATCCTGCAGTTCTTTTGAAGTTGAAAGAGAAGGTTATATTGATTAGCAAAATGCCAGCCAGGTATTTTTCCCCACTTCTGAGCTTTGTCTCTCATCCAAAACATGACAAACCAAGCAAATGAAAATGTGGATGTGCCTTATCACTTTTGTTTCCTGTTTCATAAGGAACTCTAAATTATATTGGTGAGAGAGAAGGATGTTAATCAAGCAAAATAATCTATGGTAAAATGAACCTTTTATATCATAATCTGCAAATTTTGTTGTTGTTCTACAAATGCTGAAACTGAACTGCTCTTGGAGCTTTAGAAAACAGTTCAGAAAATAGCAAGTGCTCCTCAGACTCCACAAAGTTAAAATAACTGTAAAGTTTGATCCTTCTTCTATTGAATGAATGGGAAACATTACCTGAATTTCAATAGACAGAGCCACACCTTCAGTGACATGAATTGTAAGGCACTTCCTTGAAACTCTAATAATTACATTAGTGATATCCAGGGAGATCTTCAGCATTTGCCTTGATAGTGAGGATGTAAAAGAAGAAAGCTAGGTCTCAAAGGAAGTGCAAGTTTTTTAAATACTACAAAAGACATATTTTAGTATTTCAAAAGCCCAGGGAAAAAANCCCCGACGGACGAGCATCTCCAGTGCTGTGTGGTTATAAAAAAAAAAAAAAAAAAAAGAAATACAGAAATACTTCTTTCAAAAGAAGAGATTCATGCCAATTTTAATGTCCTGCTCACTGTGCCAGAGGATACTTTGAGAAATATATCCTTCTAGAACCTTTCTGTCACCTGCACAAAATGGACTTTCATGGCTTTCTGCCAAGGATTCCAAGTTGCTGATTTCCTGTGGAAAAGCTGTGTCCAAACTGAAGACTGGGGAAAGCTTGAACATGAACACATGGAACACTCTTCAGTTGTAAAAAAGACCATCCTAGTGGCTGTTTTCTGGCCCTCCTGTTTGATAAACTAATTCAGCTGTGATTGAAGAAGTACAAGGTGTTTAGAGTAGTCAGCAAAGTGCTGCAGCTAATGTGAAAACATGTCAGTAATTCTATAGGGAATTAATCAGTAAGATGAGAAATTAACAATAAGTTTTGCAAAAAATTTTGAAAGGATAAAAGTAACTAATATTCTTATATTTCATTATAAAGTGACAGAAAAATAGCCCTGAGAAGGGAACATGGAGGGAGTTAAAAGCAGATACTTTCCAAGAAAATAATTATAATTAAATTGCAATGTTGTAGAGAAAAAATATGCATTATATTTGATTTGAATGTATAGTACATACACTTTGTGCTTAATAGTCACCTTCAGTAATTAAAATAAACCAGTATAAAATATTACCTGAGTGCCCAATGAGAAGAGATTGTCTAAGATTTACATTAAAATATCTATAATGAAAAGGAATAAAAGGTAATAACATCATTTAGGCTTCTTTTACACTAACATCTGAACATTATTATCTTTTCAGATTATAACAGCTGCAAAAAGGATTTGGGCAAGTCTTCCATGAAGGGGTTTTCAGCAGACAAAGCAGGCATTTACTGATTCAGAGTATTGTCTTTAGATATGTCTGCACTGCAGTTAGGTGTCATTGAAACCTCAGGAGCCTAGAGATACCAAGAGAAACAAAAATGTGGGAAGTGGACTTCAGCACAAACTGCAAAAAGTTTTCTTGAGATCCAGAGTATATATTTGGCAACCAAAACCCATGCTGTTTAAATCACTTAATTATAGTATAACCATGCCCTGGGGTAAAAATACATCGCATTCACAAACTGGAATCTGCAGCAAAATGACTGTCAATCTACTGTATATTTGATACTGAAAGGGCACTGGGAAGTTTCCCTCACCTAATTTTAAGTGTCTAAATTTAATCCCCTTAGACTCCCCACGCAGCCTAGGCCCATGCAGAGGTGTGTCACTTCACTGCTTGCACTTGCCTGCATTGCAATAGACTGAATCCCACTCTGCAGGTATTTAAACCCCACCAACCAAGAAGAAAATCCTGGGAGTCTTGTTTCAGCCTTGGCTATCTCAGGGCAAAGCAGCCCCACACAGTACAAGAGCATAAAGCTTTGAAAATAGGAGTGCTCAGTAACAGCTGTACACTGGAAACTGGTGAGAGGGAATTTGGTTTTGAACTGAATAAGGCTCAGGAAGCTGTATAAAAGAGTTCAAATTATATTGTCACAAAAAATGCATCTGTTTAGTTGCACATTTCATTTGTTATGATGTGTATATAACTGAAATCCAATTCCTTTTCCTACAGCAATTGCTTCCTCTGCTGGGGGTTAATTATCTTATAATCACAGTACAAATTATCCAAGTGAGATGGTGACATGTTTTACTTTTCCAACTTCTGAACATAGTACCTGGGATGTAATCAACTTCACACAATGTCAGTGCAGTCCAGAGGATTGCATTAGATGTGTCTACTAACTCAAAAAGTGTTTTATTGGTGAACAAACTCTGACTCATTCAGTTCAGAACTGCAGATGTTAAAAAAAAATAGAGCATAAAAAAAAACATGGAATGTATCTTTCCAGGTGAGGGGACAACAAGCAAAAGGTTGCAAATATTGGCTTTCACTTTCAAAAGGTGATGAGTTCCAAGTTTAGAATCCATACATAAAGAGCAGGAGATGCTCTAGGAAGCACATGCAAAGAGATACAGATTAGTCTGAGGACTTGTATGTACTTCAGACTTGAGGAAAGACTGTATATTCCAAAGTTGATTAATTTTTCCCAAATATAGAAAGTGATCTAGTAAAAAGGTAATTCTTTCACTTGCAAATATTGCCTTTCCTGAAAATCTGTATAAGTGCTGTAAGCTGTTAGCTCTTGTAGCCATTGAGGGGTTACTTACCTCACCTGACCTTAGCCAGCAAAGAGTTAGAGATCTAAATGTCTGCTCTAAACTGGTATTTGTCCTAAACAAAGCCTGAAAAAGTGGAGGAAAAAACCAAATAAAATGATGACTTGTTATTTTTGGAGATTATTTTTCTGACTTCCTCTAGGAAAACTATATCTTCTCACTGATTTACACAGAGATAAGTCTATCATGCTGTTTCTGTGAAAATACAAACCAATGATAAAGTTTGAAAAAACTTCATCTCCTATTTTTGACTTCACAATCTTAATCACATATGTCCAGATATACTTATGAAATGATTCAGTCTCTAGTTTTATATAGTAATATGCATGTTCTAGTCTACAACAAGTACAAGATATATCAAAACATGAAATGATAGAATTACAGTTACAGTCAGAGCCAATATTAAGTGGTAAAGAGATGCACACCATAATAGTGATATGAAGAAAAAAGAGAAAATATTCCTTTCTTAATTCATTATTAAACCTCTCCAGCTGGTTTTCTTGGCGAGGAGTAGCAGAAGAAAAGCTACATGGAGGATGCAGCTTAAATTGACAATCCTGAAAATGTAAATCTGCTTGCAAAAAATGTATAAAGCCTATAGATAAACTGGATTCTGCCAAGTGATTCATTATTTTAATGACTTCCTGCTCTAATGCACTTCCTCTCCTTTCCTTCGTGCAAACTGCTCTAATCCCTGTTAAGGATTTAGCCCTACAATGGAGCTTTTATAACTTTCTGGAGCCTTGTTGTGTTGGCATATGGGTCATTCCCTTTATGCCAGGACAAGAAGAAGGTGAAGAACAGTTGTCCTGTGGGATAAGGAAAAGTTCAAAGCAGAACTGGCCAAGTATTGCTCTGAAATACAGAGTGAGTTGGTTTTTCCCTTAGGAGCTGAATGCTGGCAGGTAGCAAGCGTGGAGAAAACCTGAACGTGTTTCAATGCTATCTCTTCCAGCAGATGTCACTAAGAGGCAATGCTGTTTATAGAATGGCCAAATTGGAGACAAGCAGGTATTTTTAAATCACAAAAGTATGGAAAAGCTTTTCCTAGCTATCAAAGAAATGTTTCAACACTGAAACATTTTTTAGCTCCCAAATAGGACTTTACTTTGGATCCAGGTCTGGAAATAAACGCCTGGTTTCCACTACATTTCAAAGGTTATGGTAGTATATACTCTTTACAGGAAACTTCATGGCTATCAGGAGACAAGCTAAGTGCCATTGCTAAAGAAATAGTGAAGGTTTAAAAGAAAAAAAAGGTGTCTTAATCTCCATAAATTATGCATTTTCAAAGAAGGAAATAACAATAATTTTTGAATGCTGCAAAGATTTAAACTTCCTAAAGACGTATATTGTTGTTGTTGCTATTATGATTAAAAAACCCCAAATATTTGGAGTATACAAGAAGAAAAAAACTAATGGATTCCCAAGTGAATATCATGCTTGTGTAAGGTCTCTACGACAAGGAACACCTCTGCTGTTGGGCTGTGCAGCATCCAGCACACTGAAGCCCATGACAGTTTCTCTGTTGCTGCTGACACCTATTAACAGGGTCAATTGCAAACAGAAGATGAACCCTTACGTCAAGTTATGGATTAATCCCCATGTGGTTTTAATAAGAACAAAACAGAGGCTACACTTCTGTTTGCTGTTGTCCGATCTACTCTCCTTTGCAGGCACATCTTTTGCATGAATTGTTTGCGTGTTTCAGTTCATGGACAGGGTTTGAGGTCAGAAATGGGAGCAAGGAACATAAGAAGAAAGAGAGCAAAAAGGTTCCAAGGCAAAACTAACACTTTCCCCTCCAAAGGAGAGCCTGCAGCCCCAGCAGTAAAGGCAGATGCTTAGAGATCTGCAACAGAAACACCCAGGTAATGGTGTGAGAACAGTGTGAACAGATGGTGCTACAGCACTCTCATATTCCCTGCATCTACATCCACCACCACCTGCTGGCTAATCCCCTTCCATTATCCAGCTTCCTAGTAACAAATTATTACATTCTCACCTTCTATTTGTTTTTATATTGCATCAAGCCCATCTATGCTCAATCTGGGTTTATATTACAAAACTTTGTGTTGTTTTAGGATTCCTGACTTTCTAGAGCTGTGAAAGTCAGGCCCTCAGCTTCATTAAAATAGATATAACTTAATGTGCAATCTGCCCTATCTTCTGCCCTTTTAAAAAACAAATGAGAAAACACATATTAGAAGGGAAACAGCAAAATATAAGCATGCTATGCAAGGTTAGTAAGCTTACTGTCTCATTTGTGCTGTCTGTAGCCTCACAGCACTTTAATTAGGAACACCAAAAACCCTAAAGATGCCTTGAAGAATACAAATTCAGTTTCTTGGATTTTTTTTTTAACATGGGTATAGTCCTGACAAACATCTGTGTCTCATCAAGAATTTGTCTTCATAAGGAGGTCCTTAGTATGCCCGCAATTGTGGGTTATGATTGTCCAAATTCTGAAGACTGCAAATGTCAGCAGTTTGTAAAAGCACCACAGCCTCCCAATTTTAGAAAGGTCAGTAGGACCCTATTACAGTCAAATGTTCTCTGCAGGCTTCATAATTCAAACCTCTATTATTCTTTGCTGTCTATTCCTCTTCCTTATTCCTTTTCCAAACACCCTGTATGAATAAAAGGATCATCATTTCAGTGGAATGCAGCTACCCCTTGGATGGAAGAAATCAGTTCAGGGCCAGTAGCACTACAGTACACAACCATTTCCAGCAGCCAAAATCTGCCCTTGGACACAAGTCAGTGGAAACATTCACATTCAGTGGTAGACTCTGGCCCCAAAAGAAGAAGCAAAGAGAAACAAGAGTAACTGCAGCGCCTGAAACTGCCAGAGGGATTTAGGCTGGCAGAATGTATTTAACCTAATTTGGCACGGGGTCAGGATACTAGAAGATAATAGATCATTGCTTAAAAAAGCTGGTTCTTTGTTTAATACATTAAACATTAATATATTTAAAATGTTCATTATATTGTCTCCAAATGTCATCTGCTAGCTCCAAAATAAAAAGAATACCCAGTTTCCGTAATGTTAATATGCAAGGACACTTGTTTTGACTCACTGCAAATCATGACATCAATGAAACCACCAGATGCAGTTACTCCTGGAGAGTTGCCTGCTTGCTGGTGGGCCTTGAGACCTGGCGAACCTGTGGAAGTGTTGGTACAATATGGGTAACATGGAAGAGCAACCATTCAGGAACAGAGAGGTGCCTCTGATTCTGCCAAGCTGCTGGAGAAGCACGTCCTTACAGAAGAGACTACCCAACATTCCAAGCCTGGACAACATATTGCCTAATGATAAAAAATGACCGGGAATATTCATATTATTAAAATTGCAGCCTTAAATTCTTTTAATTTTAGAATTAAAATTGTAGCCTTGTAGGCTACAATTGTGCCTTGTAGCCTACACACTTAGCCTAGTGTAACATATACACTACAAAAATCCTGTTAAATTGGATAAAATAGGGGGGTTTTACTTAATAATTTTATTACTATATAATAATTGAGCCATATATTAATTCTTATTTTCATTATTTTTCTTCTCTTCTCTGCAAAGTAGCCATTATAATCCTCATTTATTTTAAGTCTCCACCATGCCAATGCATTCACTAGTATATGTGCTTACATCTGTGCATAGTCCCACTGATGTAAGAGAAAGATTATAAATATTAAATATGGAATTGGTTGACTAGGGTCTTCTGAGAATGTCTAGTATTTGGCTTCTGAAATATTTATAGCTGGTCATAATTTCTAATAAGAAGGATAGACTTTCTGAATTGAGCAAAATTTTCCTGGTGCATGAATATATGTTTCTTCATTCTTCTTTGAAGCAGATTTTTAACTTTGTGAATGACAGTACTGCAGTCATCTTAGACTTACGTTTTCAATTTGAAGAAATATAGAGTCACTTCTAGGAAAGTTATTAAAAGTTATTATTGTTATAGAAATCATCCCTCTTGCCTGAAAGCAGTCTTTCTGCAGCAATCTGTGTCTTCAGTGGAAGATGGTCTCTAACAATCTTCAGATTTAAAAGCGAGGAGCTTAGATTAAGATGCTAAAGGTGACTCTTAGAGGCAACTCATCTACTTGACTCTCAAGAGAGTGAAGGTGCCCAGTAATAAAACTCTGACCCTTTCCAGGGTGCTGGGTGCAAGCTTTTCTGCTTTTCTCTGTACTTAGAATCACTACCTCCTTAGTGCATCGCCTTTGTGGATCCCTTTTAGAGGTGTTTAATTCTTTCCATATACACAACACAGAATTGAAATGACTAGTTCACTTTGTGGAAACAGCACACCTATATATAACCTATAGGTTTCCTTGGTAACAGAAGGCAAAATTTAATACCTCCCTTTTAAAACTGAAAGACTCAGTTCATAATTTTATTTTTAAGTTTTTTTATGTGAGGAAATATTTGAGCAATTTGAATTGTTTTTTCTGAAATGTCCTTCAGACGAAACTTAAAATTTTGATGGCAAAGAAAATTTATTCCTGAATTTAAAACAGAGATCATCATAAATTGTTCAAGAAACATAACAGTGAGATACTAGTACTTGAGACAGAAATAATATAACAACTGACACAAAACACACAGTTGGATAATTGTAAAGGCGTACACACTTATCTTCATAGATCAGTTCCTAGATCTACAATGACAAATGTTACAAGAAGTTGAAGTTCCACTTCTGCCTTTTAAAATACAGAATTACAAAACTGAATCCATGTTAGAGGCCAATTCTAAATCTCACATTTTTCCTTACCAAGGACATATCTCGACCTCATTGTTGCTGCCTGAGACTTGGCCTTGATATTTGCTATTTAAAAAGCAAACAAAGAACATGAACTTCTTCAAACTCTGGGAATATTTCAGCCTACAGCTCAGCAAAAAAACCTTTATCTGAAACCAGTGAACTTCTCAGGTCCATTGAGAATTGACCACAGGGGCCAATTAGCTGTTGCAGTCTCACTGATTCTGTGTCAATAATTTATAAATTTAGAGAGCAGACAGGTTTTTACTGCTGGTTTAAAATTGAAGAGCTAGTTCTTACAAAGTCTGTGCCACTCAACTGAACTCTGTGGACCTGTACAGATATAAACCCACTGAAGATCTAACACAAATAGGTACATCATGTTTTCAAACATAAATTCTCCTTCCAAAATCAAAATTTAATTCACCATTTAAAAAATATTAATTAGATAACCATATTTTTTAGAAAATGAAATAGCTACCACTTTTTTAATCTTTCCAGTTTGAAAAAAACACAGATCAGTTTTATATAAAAGGCAGGCACCTAAAGAATCTGCTTTCTGCCTCACAGCAGCAATAGATATCTTAAGGCATTTCTGGTCCCCTTCATATTGCACCCTTTGTTTTTTCTGACTATCTAAGAAATAAACTTATGTCTGATGCCAAAGACTGCCTTTGTCTTGGCTAGTGTTATCAAATTGAGAATATTTAATTGGCCATAGAATATGAATGTGGTAGGTGACTGTCCATAAAGGCAGAAGACAAATACCACAGGTACCAGAGCCTTTATGGTCCCACTGAATTCACTTACTTCTACCCTCTGCTGAACAAAATGCTAATCCAGTTATTTGACAAAATTAGGCAAATTACAGTATATTCTGGGGTGCAAAATCTACCATTACCTAGCTTGGTTTTGGCAGAGATCACTAAGGGTATCTAAACCAAAGATTGTTAGACTCTGCTGCTCAGGAAATTTGCTTCTTGACTCCAGAGCTGACTGGGCACTTGGTACTTTCCAGCTGCTGCTAAAATCTCTAAATACACTTTTTTTGCCAGGGTATGTGTAAAAGTCCATCAGTCTTCCATGCTGATCACTTGAAAACCAATTAAAGTGTATTCATGCATTCCAAACATTGATTTTACATATGGACAATAATTTTTTTACCACTATTCAGGATGCTCTGCACTGACAAATTTGATGGAGGTCCACCCTTACGTCCATGGATTAATAAAAAATTAAAAATATTAAAAAAGAAAAAAAAATCCAGAAGTCTCATGTAAGAATTAAGGTAAATAAGTTCCTAGATTATCATTTATTAATATTAAATATCTGTGTATCTGTGTGTCTTAAAAAGACACTGCTGGAAGTAGTTTTCAGGACACCCAGGGAAGAGTGTGCCCCCAGACAAGAAGTTGATGGGGTCCAGTACAGTATAGTTGTCTTCTGAGAGAGTTTCCATTTCATATCAGCCAAGAAATCTTGGGTTTCTTTATGTATGTGATCCGATAAAAACTGATTTAGTTTGAAGGCACAGTAATCCTCTTCTGAAGCTACCTTATCTGAATATCTCTGGTGAACTGCCTGTGGTTATTATGCACAAGTCTAGGATGAGACCCGACTAAACTCATTTTCAAGAGGTGTAAAAATAATGTATTTAGTTCAGTGCACCACTGAAATCCTGGCATTGCTGACTTCACAAAGACTCAATTCATATTTCACAGTTAGAAGATAAATTTGCTTTAAAAATAAGTAGTTGGCTTTTTTAAAAAAGAGACTGATGGTTTTAAGGCTATGTCTTTTTCCATCAGAATCAAAAGTTAACTTGGAAACATATAAGAGACTGTAAATTAAATTTAGTGAATACCGTTTTATGATCCATCCTGATGCATGTAATTGCCATAGGTAGAAAATACATCTGTGGTGAAGAACTGGAAAATTGGAACATTATGGAGTTTCCACCAGGCTCCCTTGTTAGTGAATCTAAACTAATCTTTAGTGAATTCCTGAGAAAGCATGAAGAGGTTTCTTCTCCTAAAAAAAAGTGCTGTGCAAGTGAAAATGGAGCCAGAACAGACAACTCCGCTTTGCTTTAAGGATTTAGATATGTTATTTAATTTGATTTCTGCAGAGACAAAACTAAACAGTGATGGCAGCTGATTCTCTCTGGAGTATCTGGTAATCTATATTAAGTAAACTTAATACAGAATGTAAAACAAAAGTCTCTGAATGAAAAGTTGTTCCATACTGGTGGTCAAACTGAGTTATATGGAGAGATTCACAACACATAACATTGAGTTAAACTATGGCTAAGGTTACCTGCCTGCAAAAGCAGTATAGTGTGTCCATACGTGATATGATTTTAAATTAACCAGCCAAAAAACTGCAGCCAGTCAGCTTTGGCAGGGCAAAGCTTAGTGAGGTCTAATCGACCTAGGTGTTTATCCAGGCTTTTTGGACAGATTTTTCAGGCTTGCTTAATGCCATGCTACTTTCTTTTAACCCTTCTTTGATCAAGCTATGCCACTGAGTTTCCTAGGTGATTTTTAATATTATATATCATGAGTAAGGGCTTCAGAAGGACAGAGATGAGATCAAGGCCTGACACCACAGAAGATGGAAAGGAGGACAGAGAAAGAAGGTGTCTCCTTTTCATTGTGTCACCTCAGCCCTTCTCCTGCAGCACAATGGGACACTGTGATGGTCCCCAAATGACCAAGCCCATGCTGGGCAGGATGATCCTCTCTGGTATGAAACCACCAGAACCTAGACAGAGTCACAAATCACAGAAGCACTGTGACCCTCATGATCTACTAGTTCTACCATATATGAAGGATAACTGGAAGCTTTAGAGATGGAAGTCAGCAAAACAAATTATAGCTAATTAGAGTGCCAGGGGCTGGAAGTTTCTAACCCTGATTACCCATGAAAATCTCTCATGGATTCACAGGGCTTTGTTGTGATTGTATGTCTGTACCACAAAATTGTTGGAGAGATAACTGTTTCAGCATACTCGTTCAGACATGAGACCTATAATTTTATACCAAATTGGCTCTAATTGCCAGAAAAAGCACTGCCTGTGCTGAGGAATTCTCTAAGGGCTTGTCTTCACTGCACAGAAACTCAGACCCTCCCACTGTCCACAAAGTAAAGCCCTCTGACCTAGGGCTTTAAATATGAACTAATTTATCTGGCTAGGATTACCTGCTGAGAAAACCACTGAACACTAATGATCTGTCCTTTCCTCTTCCCAACACTGAAAAGCAGGCTGGGGAGCACGGGGCCAGATTCCAAGCAGATTGGGTAGAATGAAAGAAGTGGAGGGAGGTGTCCACAAAGCCACAGGGAGAAATTAAGATAATGGAGAGAGGCACCAGAATACAAGCTGCTGGTAGAAGTTGTTGAGGGGAAACTGTTCTGAGGCACCAAAAGATATATTTGCAGTTTTAAAATAACTTTTCCAACTGCAGGAGGGGAAGAACACTCCACTGGTCAGACCATTAGAGAACCTGGATTCAAGTAGCTGTTCTGTCACAGATTTTCCTGAGGCAGACAGTTGGCTTCCTTTATGCCCCAGAGACATGAAATATAGCTATATTGCCTTTTTTCACCCATCTGCAAAATTGGGAAGGACAGTTTTTCACTACTTCACAGAAAACACTAAAGACTTCAAATTGCTCTAACTTCATGGTAACAGGAGCTGTAGAAGCACCTAAGCCAACATGGTTTATCCTTCATAATAAATATAATTTCTTTTAAGAAAACTGCTTTTTCCTTTCCTATTCTTGAATTTCCAAAGAGAAGAGACCTCAGTGCTCATTAATACCTACAGAGTACAAGTTTTAGTCATCAACATTTTGTTCTAAAGTGAAACCGTAATAGTATGAAATTCTTTATTAATATAAGGAAACTACAGAAACTTCTTTTAAATATGGAGTCGGACACCCAAACTTCAGATTCTGGAAGAAATTGATGGTGACAGAACATGCTGCTCTTCATGGCAGCTTCCCAATGCTGCCGTCTCAATGTCAGCTACTGAGGATCACTGTCTTCAAGGTTTTCTAGAATTATCATGAATTCTCAAAGAGAAATAAGAATGATTTGACAATGTCATTATTTATGCTCCTAGTATCCTTGTGTGAGCACAGAAAGACCTCAGTTCCAATGAACAGCTGAGAGAAGGAGCAAAGGGTCTAATGAATAATGTTATGTTTCCTTTGGCACAGTCTGGAGTGTCAGAGAAATACAGGCCACAAAGCAGTGGTGTGACTGGGAATATGAAACAATTAAAGACACTGGGGGTTTTGGTTGGGTTGTTTTAATCTAAAAAAATGATCATATGCCATCTGGGTCACATAAATCCTGATTTAACGTTTCATTTTCTTAGTTGTTTGAAGACTCAATAGAAGGCAGCAAGGAGTACTAGGCTAGTTATTATACTTGAACTCTTGAAAAGTATCAGAGAGAAATGTAGATAAAATAATGGAAGAGGGATTTAGTTCTCTGGAAAACCATCTATTCGTGTGACTCTGCTTATATATCAAGAGAGAATAGAACATTACTTTCTGGGATGGAATGAAAAATAAAGTCTAACTAAATAATACGTTAAAGTGTCTCTTAAATGGGGGGTCGATACTAGGGCTCACTGACCATGCAAAACAAAGAGAACAGAATTTCCTGGTTTGGTTTTGCTTGCAGCTACTGGTGTCAGACAATTTGCAATAGTCAGTGGCTATGTGTCATTTCACTTGGAGGAGACTTGGATCAGGCATTAGGCATCTAAATTAATGGGGTACATCAACGGTCAATTTTGCCCTTGTGTTATTGGAAAATGGATTATGCCATTTAACTTTAATAACTCTGAAGTAGTTTGACAGCCCCAGATGAAAAAGAAATATATAAATGCAGAGGCAGAAGTATGAAGTGGAAACTTAATCAGAATTTCTGCTTTCCTTGTGCTACTGATTGTTTCTATCAGGCTGTTGGTGACCTATTATGTCATTTTTAACCATTTATTTTTCCATGACTATAAAAATTACAATCTTTAAGGTAACTTATTTATAATAAAACACTAATGTTTCTTTTTTCTAGATGGCCTTATTCTCAAATTACCATTTCTGTATTGTAAATGCCTACAAGAAAAAGGGGAATAAATGAAAAAAAATTCTTTCAGTTTTCACTTGTTTTTTTACCCCCTAAACTAAAATAAGACCAGGAAACAGCAGAAATCTGATTAAGTTTATTTCACTTTTGATAAAACCCTCAACTGCTTTCTGGTCAAAATTGAGCTATTGTATAGCTAAAAGGGCAGGAACTTTATCATGGCCAGTTGTAGAAGAAATAACCTTCCTGATTCTGCATTTCTCATTCTGCATATCATGACATTAGGCAAGAAGACATATCTTCCCAGAAATCCAGAGGTTGGAGACCAGATTAGTTACTGAGGCAGCCAGTGCTTCATGCCCTGGAAGGAAGCTCTGTGCTCCCTGGAAGTACATTTCTTCAGTCAGGTAAAGGTGAGTTTACACAGTTTTAGCTTCAAGTGCATCCTAAAGCATTGCAAGTGCTAGCTGGGAACACAAGGTTTTTCTCCTCAAGATACAAAGATGCAAACTCTTGTATGCATTCCCAGCTGAGGTGGCAGGACCCTGTCCTTCCTTACAGAATTACTGAAATGTGACATTAGGACCATAAACCACCCATTATTCTTTCACTTGTATTCCTCTACTTTCAGCTTCACAGACAGCTCAGAAACACAGGATCAGAATCTTTACTGGTAATTCTCTGATATTTATCACACTTAGTTTCAAACCAGGATCTGTCTGTGCTACAGCACAAAATTAAACTTCAGACCCTGGGATCCAGCCAACAGGCTGGATCAATGGGACAAGGCTAGTATGAGGTTAAAAAAGGTGAAGTCCTACACTTGGGTCACAACAATCCCAGGCAGGGGGAAGAGTGGCTAGGAAACTGCCCAGCAGAGAAGGTTCAGGGTGTGCTGGTTGACAGCCAGCTAAACATGAGCCAGTGTGGGCCCAGGAGGCCAAGAAGGCCAGTGGCATCCTGGCTTGTACCAGCAGGACGTGGCTTGTGGCCAGAAGGACCAGGGCGGTGATTGTCCCCCTGTACCCAGCACTGGTGAGGCCATATCCTGAGTCCTGTGCCCACTTTTGGGCTTTTCACTGCAAGAAAGACACTGAAGTCCTGGAGCATGTCCAGAGAAGGGCAATGAAGTTGGTGAAGGGGCTCAAATCCTATGAGGAGTGGCCAAGGGAGACGAAGTGTTTTAGCCTGGAGGAAAGGCCACTGATAAGAGACATTGTCACTCTCCACAACTTCTTGAAAGAGGGTTGCAGCAAGGTGAGGCAGGTAAGTAGTGATAGGGCAAGACAAAATGGTCTCAAGTTGTGTCAGATTGGATATTAAGAAAAAATGTTTTACTGAAACAGTGCCTAAGTATTGTAACAGGCTTCCCAGGGAAGTGAGGGAGTCACTATCTCTGGAAGTCAAAACAAGTCAAAATTGTCAAAAAACAAGTAAATGTGACACTTCTTGATATGGGGTTTTTTTTTTTTTTTGATGTGGGGGTATTCAAACAAAGCTTGGACTTGATGATCTTAGAGGTCTATGAGGTATATTGAAATTTGTCTAAGTGTGGAATTAGAAAATGTATTTCCACCTGATCTTAAGCCATATAGAGTCATATCTATATATGCTCTTATTATTTTTATTATCATAGAAGTTAAAATAAACAACTCTTCCAAGATATCCCAGGTTAATTTTAGCTTTACTATGCCACAAATTTTATTTTTAACAACCTGTGGATTACTATTGATCACATACACATTGAACTTTAAAGGTTGCATTTATAAAAAGTAAATTCTAAGGGTTATTTTATACAACAAACCCAAGGAACTTGGGAAAAAAAGTACTTATCATGAACATTTTCCTTTTCCATTTCTTCCTGCTTCATCCACTGGACTGCAGAGGAGATTACCCCCTTAACAGAAAGAAAAATCATATGTCAACTTACCTCACCCACAGAGCCTTCAGGCAAAATGCATCACTTTTTTGGGACTGTCAAGGATTGAATAAATCAAAGATAAGTGGGTTAAAATGTCAGCACCCACTGGGACCAAAATCAACCTGCCATATTTTTTTATCCAAGTGAAATACTATCTGCAGTACCACCAGCACTTCATTCATTCATTTAGGAAGATGAATTAAAATTCTTAATTATTAATTTAAATATTTTTTATTTAAAAAAAAAAAAAAAAACACAAAAAAGTTGGGGTTTTTCCTCCTCCCATTGTAATAAGCCTGTGAAAGTCATCTTGTGCAAAAGGTCAGATAAGAGTGATGTGAAAGATGGTGCTAAAAGGCTTTCAAACTTTGTTTATTAATAGATATAACCCTTTCACCTCTGCTACATCTGTCACTGCTAGGTTAAATATCATTAATCTTACTGGTCACCTGACTTCTTGTTATGAGTATAAGGAAATGCCACCAAAAAAAACCACTGAACAGTCACAAATCCATTATAAAAAAAATGCAAGAGAAGAATTGCCTGAGCCCTTCTAATAAAACATAACCTAACATGGAGTAACTAAAGACACTGTGGGTAGCCCCTGGCTTTAAAAGCATTCACTAGGCCATTGATCATTGAAGACAACATGCAGTGACCTCACCCAAACACAATGTAAACTCCCAAACTCATTGATGGCATTCCTAGCACTCTGTCTGAATTTATATTGCCTTTCTGTAAACTGTTTGACATAAGCAGTGAAAGATGGAAACAGAAAAGGGCCTCCTCAATATGATGAGCATACCACCAAATGCAGCTGGATGCAAGTGAATTAACTTGTAGCTTACTTTGATGTTCAAAGAAGTCTCAGGCCAAGATGTGTGTTAATGGAATTTTCTTAAGATTCTTGAAAGTATATTTTTAATTCCGAATAGTCCAAAAATATGCTAGAGCATAAACACTACCTGAGTCTGGTTTGAGGAGATGAAGAAAAGAAATGGGGAAAAAAATATACCGTGTTACTATGCATTTTTCAGGAAGAATGCTATGCCTATGTAAGTCAAATCATGCACTCAGAAAAGCATGTGGATGTATGTCTGTAGGTGTATGTGTGTCCCTCCTTTCTCTCCCTTTTCTTCCTTCCTTCCTTTTCCTTCCTTCCTTCCTTCCTTGCTTCCCTCTCCTTTGAGCACCAAGAATGTACAAGTGCAGGACTCTCCCAGTATTTTTCCACTCACTTTCACGGAGTGTGCAGAAAACACTAAATAAATGCATCTGCTTTATACTCTAAAATTATATAAATTAATTGTAAGGCAAATGTCAAAATGTGAATACACAGAACCAGAGCAGGAAGCTAAAGAAAGCAGCAGAACAACATCAGTTAGCATACTAACTGTTTAAACAAGTGTGGGGTGTTTTGTTTAAAGTTTTAATATGTTTGATATTTAAAATATCAAAGCTTGGATTACTGTAAATGGAAAGCTTGAGGATTTTTTTTTAAGAAGATGGTTCAAATTTTGTAGAGAATTTATTATGACATTTTAGACATTGTGCTCCTGCAATGAGTAAGTGGACAGGAAGCAGAGGCTACTGGAAAGTTCTCCCTTCTCTTTTTAAGCCATCCATAATAGCAATAGGTAAATTCTTTCCCTGTACTCAAAAAAAGGAATAAATCAAAGACAAATCACTACAAGACAGACAGAGATGGATATTTGCGAGAGCATACAGTGGCATAACAAGGGGAAGCAGTTTCAAACTGAGAGTAGGCATGGAATAGATATTAGGAAAAAAAAATTCTTTGCTGTGAGGGTGGTGAGGCACTGGCACGGGTTGCCCAGAAAAGTTATGGCTGCCCCACCCCTGGAAGTGTTCAAGGACAGTCTGGCTGGGACTTGGAGCAACCTGATGAAGAGGGGTTCTGTCCACGGCAGGGTGGGGGGGTGGAAGCAGATGATCTTTAAAGTCCCTTCCAACCCAGGCCATTCTATGGCATTTGATTCTAAGATACGATTCTATGAATGAAATTGTGTCTTAATGAGGTTTTCACCCTGCTTCTAAAATGGCATTGTACCTTTCTCAGGAGCTGATTGCAAAGCTTCATTACAGCTCATTGCTAATCAACTGTGAGACCCTACTAATTGATTAGTGCTAGCATGGAATGCTCTCTTGCACACTACAAGGAAATCTCAAGACTTTGCACAATTCCAACTGAAGGTTCCTTTGGTGGTTCAGCAGCTCTTTTTGGAGCATTCTCTAGGTTTTCATGTGAGGATTTTCCATCTAGTGGGATCCAGGCTTATATAAACAAGTATTTTTAATTTTTTTTCCAGCAGAAGTCTAATATTATTCAAGTAGGTCAACTAATCATTTTGACCCATTGGCTTAGGTTTAGTAACATAAAAGTTGCAATGAGAATCTGGGCAGGTAAAACCCCTCTGTTTTAAATTTCACTCCATTGTCTCCTGCTGGCCCTGGACCTGCCCACTGCTTCCAGAACCTCTTCTCTTCTAGAAGGACAAAGGTTTTCATCCTTTTCCAAATATCAACCTTTTGTAAACCTATCTGGTCTATTTTAACCACTTTTTCACAGCCTGTATCTCCCATTCTCCACTCATCCTGGGAACTCTAGTCATGACATATTCTTAATTAGCTATGTAGTGCAAATGGCTAGAACTTCTCATCAGGCTAGCTGAGCACCTTCAGCCCTTTCAATCTTTTGATTTCTATAAACCCATGAGTGCATTCCCTCCCACTTGAGGAAGAAAGAAAAGAGAGGGACTGAAACAAAAGAAGCAAAAAATTCATAATTGTATTTTCTTCCATTCACTGCAGCCTACCGTGTGAGCAGGGCCTGTCTGCAGCTGTCATATAAGGAGCTTTTGGAAACACAATGGAAATTATTTCAAAATTGCTTTGGGATAGAACATTTTCTCTGAAAGGGTTGTCAAGAGTCAGGTTTCAAGTATAACAGGACTCTGAGCCATGGTATTGACAGTGATTAATTGCATCACCAAAACTGGTTGGCCCTCTCAGAGATGTGACCAGGCACTCTGAAAGCAAGTCTTCCTGGGAGGTATTTAAATCTAGACTCTGATGCATCATCTGAAGGCATCAGCCACTGTCTCTGTAGTGAATCATAGCATGTATGCACTCCTCTAGCTCTGCAGGAGTAACACACCTTCCCCTGGCTGCCTTGTCAGCCCAACCCCTGGTGCTGTTCCCACTCATACAGAAATCACCGACATCTCAATGGTCCTTTGCCCTCAGTTCTTGCCTTGGCTGGACTGCTTGGCTTGATGCAGAGTGACAGAATGGCTGAGGTTGGGAGGGACATCTGGATGCCATCTGTGCAACCTCCCTGCTCAGGCAGGGACATTTAGAATCAGTGGTCCAGCACCATGTCAAGACAGTTTTTAAAATCTCCAAGGATGGAGACTCCACAGCCTCCTCTCTGGGCAACATGTGCTCGGTCACCCTCATAGTGAAAAAATATTTTCTGATGTTCAGAGGGCACCTCCAATGTGTCTGTTCGTGCCCATTCCCCCTTTGTCCCACCACTGGACACAGCCTGGCTCCATTCTATTTGCACGTTCCCTTCAGCTATTTACTTAATATTAGTAAGATTAACCCTCTTTGCCCTCTCTCTTCGCAGCCACGGTCTCTAAAAATCCCTTGTAGCCTTTCCAGTTCTCCAGCACTCCGGACACACCTGGACACTAGCACTGCTCCAGAAACGGCCTCACCAGTTCGCGGAGCGAAGCCACGGTCACCCCCTCCTCTCCTTCTGGCAGGGGCACCTTTCTTGTCTCTTTCGCAACACGGGATTCCCATCAGGACACCCAGGTCTGTCCTGCCGATGCGGGCGGACCCGGTCTGTGGGTGCTTCGCCTCTCCTGCTGCGGTACTCCTCCCGTGCCCGCGTTAAAACTCCCGAGGCTCCCGTTTCTCCCGTACGGCAGCACCGCCTCCATCTCTCTGGGAACGGCGTCAAAAACGAGTTTGCGTTGGCCGGGAATCGAACCCGGGTCAACTGCTTGGAAGGCAGCTATGCTCACCACTATACCACCAACGCATTGGTAATGACACCTCTCTACTTGTTTTCCTGGTTCCTCCTCTGCTTCCCTCTGTTCCCAATCTGTCCACAGGGTTTACCACCTGCCCTTAAGCCCAGCAAAGAGCTACTGAGGGAAGCATGCAAGTTTTCTCCACAGCTGCCAAAGCTACTAGAAAATCAGGAGCTTGTTTGCTTGTTTGTTTTTAAACACTGAAAAAACTAAGGTATTTTACAGTGAAATATTTCCAACGTCCTCATTGGTATAAAAGAAATTCCAAATAGAAGGATTGAAAACTTCAGAAAGGGGACTGTGGATAATAGCACAATTATAAAAAAAGGCTGGCTGGCAGCACACATCTGATGAAAGAAGCATCTTCATTTTTAATGAAAGACATTTCCAGCATTAATGTTGAAGGTGAGACTTTTATTTCATGTCTGAAAAACTGGGTGGAAAAAATTATAAAAAACAACCTAGGTTGTCCTTTCCATCAACGACTGCGTTTGTCTTCTCAGTATCACCCAAAGAAACTAAGATTACATGGAAAACAAACTAAATAGATTGGCAAAAGTTTGATATTTGAAAGAGGATTATCTGAAACGCAACACTAAAATGCTGAATCTAAAACTCAAGTACATTTTTATGACATAATGTGTGGTGAAAAGTTTTGTACTACAGTGGATAGAGCCAACAAACTACTTTAGAAAAACAAAAACTCAGAAACTCACATGCTGTGAGGATCTCTTATGAATAAGCCAGGGCATTCTTGGGTATCTGTGATTTCACTTCGGAGAATGTCCTGTTTACAAACAGATGTGATTCCTAATATGTGGGAATGATAGCAAGTTTATGGTTTAAAGAAGTATGTGCCAGCTCATAGGCTAGCTCTTATAAGTAGAGAGAACTTCATGTCTCTTTGAGGCTCAAATGCTCTGTCTTCAGCTTGCTGCAGTGCTAGTCAGAAAAGCTGCAAGACCTAACATTGGTCAGACATCGATCCATGTCTTGATTCCTTTCTGTCACTTGGCATCTGAGTAATGAATAGGTCCACAGCAGCTCCCCCAGCTGTGCACACTCTGACTGTTTTACAGTATTGGTATTGCTGAAATTTTTTGCACCCTTAAATGAAATTCTCTGGTGCACAGTACACCGTAGCAAGGAGATAGAGTCTTCTCTCATTTTCGTTTCATATTTTACTTTAAAATCTGCAAAATCAACCAAGAGCCTCTTTGGAATGCTCTGCAAACAGCTCAAGAGAACACACTGTTAAGGGTATTCAAAACTAAGATTTAACAAAACAAACTAAGAGGTCTCTGGTGAATGATGCAGAGTCTTTTTTGACTGCATGTGAGACGCAGTGCACGTGCTACTTTGCAAACTCAGACTTCAGTTATGTGGTGCAACTGCAAACCACTGCTTTTGGGAACCACATTTTCTGTGTATTTGTTGTGGAACCTTTCCACATAGGGCCTTGACCTTGAGCCAGTAGGCTTATAATTTAAAAATAAGTTACAATGGGACACACCAGGCTCATTGATCATAATCACTTCTGAAAAATACATACCTATTGTAATGATTGTCATGCTTTTCTACTAATCTGTAGACACTATAAATATTTTCTAGTAAAGTCATGGATGGTAAGCAAGCTTAGTGAGAGTTGTTTCCAATGTTACTGAAGAGTATTGTTTAACAATCGTTAAAAATGGCTATTTCTTACATACTCTCCTGCAGAAAAATTCCATGGAACCTGAAATTCTGTGGACCAACATTTGAAAATAATTACCTTATTGTTTAGGAAATTTGTACAACTTCAGTAAAGAAGTCAGCCTGGAGGAAGTGTGGATGTTTTTCTTATAAGAATATTTCTCCTCTTTCAGGTTCTAGTCTTAGCTACATGACCTTTATGAACTCACCATCCTGTATTTTAAGGTAATACAGAATGAAGGAGGTGATTTTAAAACACTGTGATAGAACTGAAAAAAGAGATGGGCCCCCATTGAATTGAGAAAAAGCACTGTATGAGGATTGCCAGCTCTGAGAAAGCTGGAAGCTGACGTGTATGGGCAGAGCAGGACAGAGAAGTGGGACGGGCTAAGGTGATCTCTGAAAGGCAGCCACCTGCATCTCGGCTCGTAAAGCTGCTTAAACAAGCATGACATTCCTAAAGTATTTAAGCACCAAAACTTGCAGATAAACTCAGAGGGCCACATTCCCAAAGTCGAAATAGTCTTATCCTGCTTAAGGAATTCTAGAAACACTTCTGGACATCTGTAAACACCTGGAAATCTGTTGAAATCTGACATCAGTGTTCCAGTCTCAAATGCAAAGCCTCCTAATCTTCAATAACTCTTGTATGTTCAGGCAATAGAAACACACTGCCATATCTGTGGCTCTGCATGAAATTTGTCCTGATTTTTTTTTCTTTGCCTCTCTCTCTCTCTCTCACTCATGCACACATATTCCAGTAACACTTGATGAACGAGCAGATCAAATTAACCCTTATTATGTCTTACCAGAACACGACAAATAAGCAATGGTAGCATTTCCTAATCTGATTTTAATTCACTAGGCAACAAATCTGTTGACTGTGAGTCTACTGCACACAGCTTCTAGCTGAGAGGAAATATTTTACCATGGCATAATTAAAGGAGTCCCTATTGCACATGTAATGACATGCTCTCTGCTTTTTTATTAAAGGTTTCTTTGTTGGGGCTTACACCAATTAAGTTGCACATGTGATTGTTTTTGCTGCAATATCTTCAGCTATGTAGTGCATCGCCACACCAACCTCTCAATTAACCCTTGCTTCAAAGGCTGCTCCATGCAGGTGCAGTATCGTGGCTGTCCTGGCAGGGGACATGCCTGGCTCACTGCTGGTGACCTCTGTCATTGCTGAGTACCTGGGCATGCTACACATGCTTTTGGTTTACAGCTCAAAGCCTTGGCTAACTGCATAATTGACATGCAGCAGATCTACAGCCTGTAGGAATCTAGAAGATATTCAAATGGAAATGATAAAACCTAGGTCTTGCCAGCACTAAACTTGTCCTGTTTTCTGGCAATAAGCTTCTCCTAAAAGCAGAGATTTCAATTTAGCTAGTCTGGAAGAAATATATGGTTTTACTGTAGGTCCAAAGGATCCCTTAGTCCTTATCATAGAAAAAGTTTGAAAGTAAGAACAACATATGCAAGGAGATTTCAAGACACTTCAGTGATACAATATGAACAGAAGGTTCACTACCCCTTATAAGTTTTATCAATTTCTCTAGAAGCATTTAATCTTCAAATTAAAGACATCTAAGTTTTGGAAAATAAAACTTCCTAAATATGTTAGGCGAATAGTGGTAAACATTACAAATGTGATTCTTTGGAAACTGTTTGAAAGTTGCATGTATTCAGACCTAATGCACCAAAAGAAATAAATATAAAAAGCTTTAATAAACAGGTTTTAGGATCAGCCAATAATAAGTTTAATTAAAAAAAAATAGCCAACATTTCTGGGGCTCTTGCTTGAAAATCTTACCTTTCTCAATTGCTATTCTTTTACACATAAACTGATTGTCTTAGTTACTGATTTCAGCTTTGCCAAATGCTCTAGTCAAATTGTTCACATAGTTATTTATATGCTTTTTTTCATCAAGGTCGAGATCCATGAGTGATCAGTCCTCAACATACAATAAACACCTGTTTATCTCTATCAAAGAAGACATCTGCTCAAATTTAGAAATACTTTAAAACAGACTGTAAAGCTGATGTTTCAAAATTCCTGACTTCTTGTTGTTCATCAAGTCTTGCACATATTGTTTAATATTTGTAACACCCGTGGACTTGGTTGCCTTCTTTTCTAACTGTCATAAATTACTTTTCCCCTTATAAAATGGCACGATTTTAGACTTGATACAAAATATTAGAAACACTATAATTTCTCACGATCATACATGAGGATTTTTATTAACACCTAGATATTTAATGTTTCAAAAATTAGCCAAGTATTCTTTTCTTTACCAATAACTACCTGAACTGTAATGGCAAGCATTAAAATTCTTTCTCTGGTGTATGAAAAAATTAAAACACTTTAATAAACAGATAGCTGTTACCTTGAAAAAATAAAATAAAATTTCCTGACAAATATTATTCCTGATTTGAAGGAGAACTCACCATCCCAGATGCAATGAAGCCCCAACAAGTCTGGCATGGTACAGTTAAAATAAAGCACTCAGCAGTCAGCTTTTTTCCTAGTCATTCCAATGATGAAATGAATTGAAAATCTATAAACTTTGCCCAAAATACCAAAAAAAAAAAAAATTAAATATCTTACATAATTTCTAAGCCATTATTGGTTTTCTTCTTTAGCTTTTTTATTTTTTAATTATCAGGGGATAGGAAATTTAATGAAAACCTGAAGTGAGACTTTTTTCACAGTCACTTGGCTTCAGAAGCTGGAACGTTGTGTAGAAATGTCCATGGGCATCTCAGGGAATGGTTCATCTCAAAGGCCATCACAACCTTAAGAGTCTAAAATAAGCTGGTTAATCCCCTTCTGGATGGACATCTTTCTACCAATGTTAAAAATAGGAAGTGGATGGCTCAAACTTAAAAGTTTTTCACACAATGGCTTTAATGTAGCCAGATTTTTAGAAGAAATGATAAATCACAGAATAACAACTCCCATTTTTTTACAGTCTGAATGGTTCTATTGGCTGTTGTGTTATGTTGAGATTGGGAATATTCCTGGGAAGACAAAACTTGGGGTTTTTTAATGTACGGATATTGATATTTTTGGGGAGAGTGGATACCAGTCATCCAGCAGTGACTTAGATGTTTCCAAGAATAACGAAATGCATTCCTCAGAAATTACTTAATATTTAGAAATGAGCTACTCAATTAACCAGACCTTCACTGGATCTCTGTGATGCTTCAAGGAAACAGAAGTCACTTAACTTGCTCTATTTCATGAAAATGCAAACAAACATTTTAAAAAATCCAACCCCAAATGAAGAGGATTATTAGAAATAAGGTGTTGGGTTTTGGGTTTTGTTTTTTTTTTTTTGAATTAAGGTGGTTTATTCAAGAAGGCAGCTACATACCCTCCTGTCACTATTCCAGATTTACCAACCTGCTAAGTTCTTAAGTAGGGAGGATTTAGTCACTTACACCCTTATATTTGCACCCCTTTTCATACCAATATCTGTTCTAGATGCTCAGTTTAATAGACACAGCAACAGACAAGAATATTAAAAGAACCTCTTTATTTGTACAGATGTACAAATCATGTACATTGTTAATGTCATATGTTATTAAAGACATTCAATGATTCAGTAGGCTATTTTTTCCTTTTTTTTTTTTTTTTACCTTTCAGAGCACTCCTTCATTCCCATTCCTCATTTTCTTGGCATGTTTCCTGTTCCTTGGCATGTTTTTTAGGCAAAGCAAGACACACCCATAGCATTCACCTAACTTTAGAAGGCATCACTGGAAGATTTGACAGTGAAGACTGAACACAAAGACCTGACTGAGAAAAGGAATATTTTTTTAATTACAGGAAAATTCAGACTCCTTAGAAATAGATCCAGATTTATTTTGTCACTTTATTTTATCATTTCCTTTCTTACTATCCATTGTAGGGGAAAAATTTCTTCTTTTTTTTAGACTAGGTTATCCTGATTGATTTTGGCCCCAGAAATAATTCATCTTTTTTTATTTATCCTTGCTATATTATTTATCTTTTCTTTATAATTCTGGACATGTTAACAGTGGTCTGGAGTCTAAGATTCTGGTTTTATTCCATCTCTAACATTCTGTGAGCTGAAAAGGCTGAAGGGGGATAACAGGGAATTACTGAGTTCTGCATCTTTAGGGAAATATGCACATGGAAATATATATAACATTGTGCTTGCATTTAGATATGTAGGGATTTTTTTTCCCATCTCCTTCTGAAAAGGTTGGCATATTTCATTTTTCATGGTCAGTCCAAAGAATTATGCTCTCCAGAACCCTGTCAAATGAGTATGATTGATGTACCAGTGCAAAATAAATATGGGGGAAATTACTCTGAAGTATTTATGCATTGAATAAACTAACATTCTCTATCCCAGAGGCTTACAGACAAATGAGCAATTAAGCCACTTGATTCTTGCACTTCCATGTAGAAATTGACTTCTATGGAAATGGAGAGCAGTGTTTAAGGTGGCTGTGGGCATTGGGCATTTTTCTGTGCTGGACTGTTTAATGACTTTTGTCTGAGGTTTAGCATGTGTGCTGTCTCATATGACCTATCCCTGGTCAGGACTGTCAGGCTTAGTGATTTTAGAATCATAGAATATTCTGCTTTGGAAGGGACCTACAGGGATCATTGGACTCCAACTCCTGGCCCCACGCCAGGCAGCTGGGCAAGTTTGCTGTAAAAACAATTTGGTTTCAAAATACATATTCATTTTAGGGGGGAAAGATTTTATTTTTTCCAATTCTTGCTGCAGTTCAAGAAAGCCCATTCTACAGTTCTGTCTTAATATGGTTAGGAGAGATTAAGACTGAAGTTATAAGCATAAGTGCATAAAAATAATTTTATCACTCATAATTAATGCCTTTTATTATCTCAGTGTCAATTTCCGTGCAAGTTAATTTGGAATTAAAGTTTTTCAGCTCAATACTCTGCATCTGAAGTATGACAGAGCTGCTCTGTCGTTTGCTTATGCTAATGTAGCTTTCTATACTGATAATTACATTATTTTAATCAAAACTTTCTGTAGAGACTCTTGAATAGTTCTTAAATTGGAATTTTATTGCATAACAATTAAATTAAATTAGAAGCCATACCAGCATTCTATTGGATTAGCTATAAGTGCTTGTTAGAACAGATTTGGGTACACTGGATACCTTTTCTTACCTTCCTTTGTTATGATTTGGTTTGGAATTTGATTACTTTGATACCTAATCCTCCGGCCAATCTGGTTCACCAAAATATCAGACATCAGCTGAGCTGCAGAATTGTTTGTTTGTCCTTCAAGAATTGGCCATTATCTGCAAAAGCAAGTTGTACTATGGAGCATAATTCATATTCACTGCAAATCAAGCTGACTGTGCTTTGCTTAGAAACAGAGATCAGTTTCCTCAGATCTGATATTTTGTAGTAGATTTAAATTATCATTATTGGTAACTTAAGACACCAAATCCTTATTTTTTCATTTCTAACTCTGTTTATGGGAAACCATGCATGTTAAGGAAAGAATTTATTGTTAGCCCTTCTAAAATCTAAATAAAATCAAAAAAAAGTTAGAATTAATAATCCAGTTATGCCAATTATATTAGCATTTACCAAACTCATCATACAGTTAACATCCTTCTATTCCAAATTCTCTGCTTAATAGAAATCAAATGCCATTAAAATTGTTAAAACTACAGCTATAAAAAAGAGTGTTTCATCATATAGTATTATCAAAAGACAAGCACAAGTTATGTTAATCAGAGAATAGACAGCTGCTATTTAGAAAGATATTACAGTTTAACAAGGAAGAAAATCACTCAAAACAGGAAAGTTCAGGCAAGGTCTGACAAGTCATGATACCAGTTTCCCCCATTCTTTAATTGCTCTATCATATCCAGCTTAGTGCTTCTGAAACCATCACTTTTCTGATATCTTTATGAGGAAATATGGGGGTCTCATGAGTGTATTAGCTGAAGATGGGCAATAAACCTCACATTGATGCCTTTTATCAGTCTCCTGGTTTTTCAAAGACACCAAGTCTCACAAACACCCCAGAGGAAAAGATCATTTTCTACAGAGCCCTGCTAGTAGGAAAATAGAGAGATTTTAATCCGATAGTTCTAATGAAGGCATTTTGAATTCTCATTTCCTTGCATGCCAACTAAATGCCTACTAAAATAAAACAGATGCTTTAGCCACTTCTGTCTCAAGACACCCCACCTTAGCCCTTGCCGTGCCTATTTTGGCAGGGGAGATTATCTGAGAGCCTTGTAGACATTTTTTTTTCCTTGCTCTTTGCCACTCAGTGCAGGTTCTGCAGTTCTCTTCATGAATGCCAAGGAAACAGCCTCTGACTTTTCCTGATAAAGTTAGTTTTCTTTGGCAAAATTGTCCATCTTAAGGGCCAGTATATCTCACATCTAGGATCATTTCTTGCAAAGACTTGGAAGTACTGCCCAATTCCTTTGTAAACTGTCAAATGAAAGTAAAATGTCTTTACATTACTCTATTTTTTCTGTTCCAAATTATATTGGTTGTTTGGGTTTAATCAATGTTATGTAGTTTTAACTCCCTCCTTGCACTTTTTCCATTCTGTCTCTATTTAGCATCACCCACTGTATTTTTTCCAAATAAGCTATAGCCAGCAAGTTGGTCATATGGAAGGAACAGTTTATACAGCATTAGATGAAATATCAAATGGGCAAGCACATTTTGCTAACAGACATTCCCTTTTTCCTCCCTCCTGAATCCACATGTGCACGTGTTTCCAGATAAATCCCTTTACTTCCACTGGATCCCTATTGTATTTGGCAGGCTGGAGAAGAGCAATGGAGGGGCACTGAGTTAATTTTTCAGAGATGCTTAGGATGCACATATTCCTCCAGAGTCAGTGGGAGCTGCAGGTGCTCAACACAGCCTGAAAATCTTGTCTTAGTAGGAAAGCTTGTGCTGTCCCCTAAAAAGACCATTATTTAAAAAAATCAAATAGAGACCTTCCATATCATCTGACCTTTCCTTCGATGGATTTCTTTATTATCCTGGAAACAAAAGAACGCCTAATGAAAGCAACGTTGTTTATTTAATGTTTTAGAGATAAACTACCAAAAAAGAAAGGTTATAAGGAAAAGAATTGACTAGGGCACAATCCCTGGATAAAAGTGAAACTTCTACAAAATATAATTCTGAAGAAAATAGTATTTCAAGAACATTAGAGTGAAGTGCTGAATGCTTTTCTGACATATTCAAGCTTGTACTCCTAAAACCTGAATAAATATAAAAGACAACACTAGGAAGAGTAGGAATGACAGAGGAAAATGAAAAATGGTTAAATTAAATTAAATGCAATTATCAAAAAGCAAACTTGAGAAGAGAAGACAAAGGAAAAAGTTCATTCCCACTGGGACTGCAGTTAACTAAATAGACTTAAACCACAGAAAACACTTGTCTTATTGTCATCGTGTTTTGAGTGTCTATTACTTTATTCTCTAGTTTCTTTTGGAAACCAAAAAAGGAAAAACAAAACAAAACAAAACAAAAACCAAAAAACAACAACACACACACACATAAAGAAAAAAAAAAACAAAACCAAAAACAACCAAAATCTATCATCCATAAATAAAAATTCTAAATAAAATTAGATTAAGGTCATAAAAAGAGGGTAATTATTAAGATCTCACTGAAACTACTGTTAGAAGTAGGAGCAAGAAAAGAAGGCATGAATCTGAACAGGGAAAGAAAACACAGCACAGCAGAAGAATTTATGAGGACAAATTTCATATTCCTGCTCATGCCTATAGTCTTCCTGAAAACAGTACAGATGGTAATATCATCTGTTACTCTCTATAATCAGGACATTTTTCAGTATCAATGTGCCAAAAATCTTTTGATACTAAGGTGACTATGCTGTATCAGTTTTGATTGTAACACAATCACTGGCTAAATCAGCTGTCCTTTCCCTCACAGCCACCAATTTCTGTAGCCAGTTTTATGCTGCAAACAGAATTGCACTTTTGTTATTCAGAAAAATGTGATGTATTTCACACAACACCTATAGCTATAATAGAGAGGATAACCTTGTACAGGTATAATCACAGGTATCAATACATCTTCTGCCTTCACTTATAGTATTTTTGAATCGCTATTTTTCCTAAAGTCCTAATTTCCTGGCTTTTATTCCCTCTTGCTTACAGGTGAAATTTGCTTCCTGAGAAAACTGCTTTAGTATGATGACTGTATGGCTTATTGTTGAATACTTAAGCACTTTTAATAAAAGGTCATTAAATGTGATGGATGGGGCCTCTAGAATCAGTGTCACCTGTCACTCTATGCTCAGCGAACAGAAACAGAAGAACAGTTGGTTTCAGTTTTCACGAATGTACCATTGCCCTTATTTCTGCGTCACATGGGATAAATTCCTTATTTCTAATCAGGCTTTTTAGCCACAGATTAAATACAAAGGAGAATTTATCCCTGACTTGATAAGTTTTGTCTAGGTTTCAGTTGAGAACATAAGCTATGAAGTTAGAGCATGTTTTTTTTCCCAGAATTTCTGTACCAGCCCATTTAATTTAATTAGGTAGAAGTTTGCAAACTTTGTTAAATTATGCAGTCAAACCTCGTTAACTCCTAAGAATCAAAAAGGCATCAAATGAGTTTGCTCTCACCTGATTGCAGGTTTATTTATATTATAATTCCAGCCTGGGGGGAAAAAAAAAATTATAATAGATCAGCTTTTAGAAGATATCTTCCAGATACGTGGTGCCTCATCTATCACATTAGTGAAAGCCTACCTAGCTAATTATTGACTCATTGCTGCTTAGTTCTGTGAGAACAAGCACAGTGTCAATAACGTGTCATTGCTCCCTAGACCCTGGAATAATGGTTAACTTGTAATTCTGTCATTACTATACCAAAATCTTTGAAACAAGTCAAAGAAAAAATAAATGCCAAACAAGAAAGAAAAAAAAAAGATTTAATTGTCCTAAGGAAGTCTACATAATGAAATAACAAAGAAAAAGCATAAAATATCCTCATAAAACTAACAAAACATAAATTAAATAAAATATAATCTGGACTTCAAAAATTTTAGTGATCTGGACTGATACTGAACAGGTTCACTTCATACATTCTACCTCCCCTAAAATGCCTTCCTTATTAAAGTGTGAAGTTACAGAACATTTGATTACCTGTGTTTGAGTCTTAATATCTGTAAGGTAGGGTTACCTGTACCTAGAAAGTAAAATTAACCCCATCTTTGAACAAAAAATGTTGCAGTGAGTCATCAATAAATATCAATGAAATCATTAATTAGTCAATAAAATGCTGTCTATTTAATTGTAAATCTTTATTCCTATATTATTTATTGTCTATAAACAGAGATCTCAGAGTCTGAATGAGACATAGACTTATTTATGGGGATGATGATGATGAGGCTACTTGTGTGGGATTACTATGTTTAAGATAAATCTAGAAAACTACAATCTATAAACAGCTAATAGTTTTATATTATTTATTTGCTGATCATATTAGCCATTAGAACTATACAAAAAATATTATATGCTCCGATTTCATTGAGATTTTTGTATCTGACATTGAATTGTCTCTTAGTTTCTTTGCTGAAGATGTTGGAAAATAATCTGAACATAAAGTAGTAATTCAATAGTCTTAGTTTTCCTTCTCCAAAAAGAGCTGAGAAACTGAAAATCATCTCTGATTTTCAGAACTTTAAAATCACATAAAAAATAAATCTCATGTGATAATATAGATTACCCCCCACCTGATCCAAGTCACAGATTTTCCCTGAATTCACAGAAATTTAGGCTTTAACGAACTCATTGTACAAAGGCCAATATAGTATTTGGGTCTAACTTTTGATAATTTATATAAGGTAACATTTAAATTAGACATTTAAAAAAAGAAAAAAGAAAGAAAAAACATAAATCCAAGTATTTTGTCTATAAAAGTTTTCAAAAGTGCCTTTTTGTTTGTTTTATTATAAAAAAATATAAAGGCATAGTCAGTATCCCCACCAAACCTGAAACTTTCCAATGCTTAGTCCATGAGCAACATCTCATTGATCACAAAGTGGTCTCTGGGATGATGATGATGATGGAGTCAGTGAAGGAATCACAGAACTGATCCCACACAAGACTTTCCCCACTCAGAAGGCATTTGTGTCCATAATGCAGATATGCAAAGCAGACTAGAGACCCTCCGTGCTGTTACGCCATGTGTCACAACGCAGGACATATTCCTTGCAGGATGCTACCTTAATTTTATGATGCTCCCCATCTCCTTCAATTCCCACACTTTCTAAATTGTCCCATCAGCTGAGCTTGCCTACAAACACAGCTATTCTCTAACTCCACTGTTTCAAAACACATCAAAACAATAGGGATGCTATTCTTCCAAACACTGGAAAATGAAAATAATCTGCGTTTGTTGTATTGGAGAGGATTTCAAAACTAGCAGTTTCCCTAACTCATCTGCTATCTATTTTTGGTTATACCTTCTTCCATTTCTAAATTTAATATATTAATCTTTTATGAAGAAAGAAGGGGTCCAACCCAAACAAATTCTTTCTGAGTCTTTCTGACCTTCTCTTCTTGTTCTGAAACTATGCATTATAGCTCAGATTCAGGGAGAGTACTGAAGAAATGTTTTCCTTATACTATTTACTCTTTGTCATAAAAAAGCTGGCACTGGAATTCAACCTTTGTCCTTTGATAGACTGGTATCCGAGTCTTTCTAGTAAGGGAGGAATCAGTGACAGGAAACATACAGATAATCCCTTATTTTATCTGTCAAGGCTCACCTCCCATAAAGAAAACAGAAAATTATTTAACCACCAAATTAAGCCCATTTTCCTCATACTTTAAACAAGGGAGACTGCTAAAGTCTTTCTGAACAATCTCCTAACACAGTCTGTATGATGGATCCAAATTTCGCAGCCTTGATGAACTATTTCTGCAGTGTTTGGTGAGCAGCTCCCTAGATTTTTCTGAAGTAAATAGGAATTTTCCTCTTGAAGAATCATGCTGATATTCCTAGGGACTGCAAGAAACTTTGGGATCTTATTGCAGCACTCCAGTGAATATCTGCCTGATCACTTGGTGGGAATGAGGAGGGACATCCTTTTTTCACAGCTGTCAATTCTCTGCAGGGAAGGGATGTGAGGGATGTTAGGGATTAGGAGTCCTGATTCTGTTTCAATTAGAGACAACCCTGTCATTTTCTCCACAAGCCCAAACCCCTGCCAGCATCTTTGTCTTTATCCAAATCCAAGTCTTTCTCCGGTACTGCCAAGATCATTGCCAATTGGCTCCAAGCATTTCACAGTGGCTTAAGAAAAGTAATTGGTCTCACACATACATTTGGATGTGGATGTGCTCCCAGCAGGATTGCCTGAGCTAGGCGACTACATGACTGCTCTTCCACGGTGTGAATAAGACACATGCCACAACAGAGAGCTCTAGCAGGGAGGAAGGTTTACAGCCTCTTTTACTGGACCTCCTCCTATTTTATATTTTATTCTGCTCTGAGGTGCTTCACATGAACTCAGATAGGAAGCCGAGACAAGAAGAGTGGTTAACAGCTGCCACAGAACATTTCACTCATCTGTTTGGTTTAGCAAGACTGAATGCATAATTTTGAAGTTAATTTATATGTAGTTGCTGTTCCTATGCACAACTGAGAGTATAAATAGCAAAGGCAGGATACAAGGAATGCAGCCTAAATCATCTGAAACTGTTTTAAAGAAGACATCTGGAAACTATCTGTGAATAACCCATCAGGGTAAGACTTAAAAAATAATGTTAAGGAACAACCTTTCCACTGAAGCAGAAGTTAGGAACCCTCACTGCATCAGATGAGGACTCAAGTCAAGTTAACCATCATGTTCATGAACTGGAAGTCTGATTAAAATTCCACATCAAAGATAGAAACAAAGACTGTAAAGCACATAGATTTGTATGATGATTGATGCGATTATGAGAACTACAAAGAGTAAGTATGTAAAATCTGTGAAACAAAAATAATGGTTAAAATGGCTCAAAGACAGAAAGAAAACAATGTGAAGACAGAAACAAGAGAGGACACAGTTTAATAAGTTTAGGTAAAAAGGAGCTAGGGAAAGTTTAAAAAGAAAAGAATGTGTTAATCATGATCTCATCCAAGGAAGAAGGTACTTCCAAAGAGAGCAATTGCAAAGTTCCTTGTAGAGCCATGAGTTGGATATAATGATATAACTGTCATTTAAACAATTTCTTTGAAAATCATGGAAAACTGAAGAGAAGAAAATTCTTTTGTGGTTTCTGGTATCAAGCCAGAACATTCTTTTTTACATGTCAGGGATGGAGTTCTTTTCCAATCTTAATGGTTTTATGATTCTGTGATATCTTGAAGTTGCCCACTATTATGGCATTTACATTTGGAGATGTAGAATTTGCTTTTAACTGCCAGCTGAATAGGAAGAAGATCTAGCTGTCTGCAAAATATCAAAAAAACTTGTTTAGTTTGGAAAACACCTTTGAAGTCATCAAGTCCAACTGTTAACCCGGAACTGCAAAGTCCATCACTAAACCATGTCTCCAAGTGCCACATCTCCACATCTTTTAAATACCTCCAGGGACAGTGACTCAAACACTTCTCTGGGCAGCCTGTTCCAAAGCCTACCAGCCTTTCAGCAAAGAATTTTTTCTAATATCCAGTCTTAAGATTCCCTTGTGCAACTTGAGGACATTTCATTTTGTTCTACCACTTCATACCTGGGAGAAAGGACAGACCCCCACCTGGGCACAGTCTCCTTTCAGGTAGTTGTATAGAGAAATTGATTTCCCTCAAGCCTCCTTGTTTCCAGGCTGAACTGATGTCTTAGGTTTTAACTTTTATATTTTTCAAATCCTGTACTACCCACTGTGTAACTCTGAAGTTTCTTGTATCCTGTTAATTTCTTCTCTCTTGTGCTGGGCAGACACAACAAAGCCTCTCTGGGCCTGCTCTTCAAGGACCCCCAGCGTCTCCTAGGCCCAAAAAGTATAAACCAAAGAGCCTCTGAGAGGGGGGCAAGCTCAGGGGAATTCCATTGTTAAAGTGAAGCTTTAATTGGAGAATTAACCCTGGATATGCAAATGAACCAAACTTATAAAGGTGTGAAGAACTCGTGCCCTGTCGCCCATCTTGGGGTCCATTTTGGCAGCAGCCTCTGGCTCCCAGGGTGCACCCTTGAAGGCCTTTCAAACAAATATCTACCTCTGTTCCCTTTACTCCTGTCTAGTCTCTGTTTCTAGAAGGCCTCGTAAGGCATCAGAACACCCCCAGCTCCCTCAGCTGCTCCTCCTAAGATTTGGGCTACCACCCTTCCCGAGCTTCATTGTCCTTCTCTGGACACGCCCAGTGCCTCAATGTCCTTCTTGTAGAGAAGGGCTCCAAACTGAACACAGGACTTGAGATGTGACCTCACAAATTATTATGACCACCTATTTATTTTGTTTAAGCACATTATTTTGTATTGTTAACAGTCTCCTGAAGAGCCTAAAGACCTAAGAGTACAAAATAGCTATACAGGTTAGGTTGTCCTAAAGAGATACTTTTTCATGTGAAAACAGTTTTTAACTTTCTTTCATGAAGCTCTTTCTTTGAAAAAATCTTTGAAAGACATTTCCTGTTAAGTCTCCTAGCCTTAATAACCTTATTTTTTAACAATGGTTTACACTTAGGGAGTGATTAAAAATTTTCTAACAAACCTTTGAAATCTATTGAAGAGTTTACAACATGTAATTTGGTTTAGTTTAGACAAATATTTAAAAATGAACAGTTGTCCTTTTTATCTATTTACTTATATATGTCAACCAGGAAGGATGGGGAAGTTAGATATTGTTGAGTTAGAATAAGTAAATATTTCCTAATGAGTGGGAAATGCAAGAAATTTTTAGCAATTTTATTAGCATACACAATCACTGGGATATTTAATAGTTAGCAGTTTTGTGCATGAACTCTAGTTACACAAACTTGAAATTCAAGATATTAGGAAAGTTGTTTAAAAATTCAAATTGCTGTTTTACAGAACAACTTTTATTATTCACACAAATTGGGAGATAATGAACAATTTTAGAGATTATGTTTAACAAAATTTGATTACAAAATAGCAAATGAAATTATTACCATTTCATTATTTTTAATTTGCTTTTCAACCAGAGCAACTGGATTATAAGATAGCTTATTTTAAATTAATTTCACAGATTCTGAAAGTGATTTATTTCTGTTTTATCATGTGAGGTACTCTGATCAACTTCTGAGTTGATTTGTCTGAACTACATTGTTATTGAACTTATTTAAATGTAATCTAGGCCAGGGAGAAAATAATTCCTTTTTGGTTTATGAGGCAAACACTGATTTAAGGATGTCCTTGTCATTGCTGCATGGTCACAGCCACTACTACAAATATTAAACTAAGTAGTGAGAGAAACTCACAGTGACAAATATATTATTTATCTGAGACAGAAACAGAGGAAGAGTTATTTTTGCTTTGTTTTCAGACTTAGGAAGATAAAAAACTTTCCTCATCATATATATGTTTTCTCTATGCTCATTTTCATGACACATATTTGTATTTTTTTCTGCTGAACTAAACATTCCAAACAGGGAGCTGAATTGTGCTTAACACAGTGGGAGGACACTAACTTGGACCAGCTGACATTCTGGCACAATTCCATAAGTGGTGCAGATGTGACCACCAGGTGAGCAAGTGCCAATAGCATCCCACACAAGCGATTGTGTTTTCTCTGACTGTGTGGTATAGAGAGCAATTGCTTACTTAGTATAAATCTTCTCCCATCCCACTAATCCAGCTGGGTGCTCACAAGGGCTGAATCAACTGTTTGCTGATCATAAAGATTAATTTCAGCTGGTGCTGCTTTGCAGTTTGCAAAGAAAAAATAAAAAGCAAAACAAAACAAAATTCAATCTTTAACTGAAAGTGAAGTTTCAACTCTCTTGTTCCATGCAGATGGTGCTGTTTACCAGTTATCTCTCAGAGCAGGAAGAAGACCAAAGCCTAGATGAATTACAGCTGCTTCAAACTAATGCAGGCAAAAGCTGAAGTTAATGAGGAGTAGAAAAATAATTTGTTTAATTCTGTGATTACCGTGATCTCAGAATTTGTCAGACTATAGCACCACTAATAGTCTACTCAGTATACAAAAATGGCATCTATGATACCCAAATTATAGTGTTGCCAAGAACATTTTCTGCATGACGTGATTACAGACCAACCTCTCTCTAATTACTGTTTGAAAAAAAAAAAAATACCTCATTTGTCCCATTGAGAATGAGTCACCCTTTTTTGCTTTTTAGGTAGGACCTGATGACTGACTGGGTTGATCCACTGCCTGGGTTGGAAGGGAAGGTCCTGCAGGAGTTGAAGCTAACCTGTGTTATGGACAGGGAGCTAACAGTCCAGGTATTCCATAATTCCTCGTAACAGAGTGTGCTTCACCTCATCCAGCCAGAGCCATGCTCTGTGCTGTGTCAGGAAGGTATCAGCAAGTGACACTTCTTGGTACATTTGCAGATGAATGCAAGCAGGAGATGACAACCATCACTTGCATCAGTCAGGAAAGGTCTAGATAGCTCTGTGTCATGCAAGGTATGTGCCTCTTCATTCCATGGCAGCTTGAAGGAAGAATATGGCAATTGTGCTGAATTACTGAACAAATAAAGTATACTTTGCCATGGATAAATGAATATAAAGTGGGGAAAAAAAAAAAAAAAAAGAGAAGGAGGAGTAAATAAAAGACCTAACTAGCAGTGGCACATATATCTGTGGTTTGTGGATGTAAAGGAGTTGCTTCTTGACTGTCCATATGCACTTGCTGGCGGCCAGCACAGATGTGTTGCAAAATAGAACCACATATGTGAGAATAAGACCTGCTTTTCAAAAGCAGCTTTTCTAAAGATATCAGACAAATCTCTTCATTTTCTATTGTTTAATTTGGCTGAGTGTGTATAAGATGAACTGCTATTCTTGGCAGTAAATTATTAATATTTTCTTAGCCACTAAACTATAAATATTGGTTTTGCATGAAAAAAGACACATGGATACCCATATACTTATTTTACTTCAGGTAGTCCACTGTTATTTATTGGGATCCACTCATAATAGCCCACTTGTTTGAATAGCCTTTTCTCCTATAGACAGAGAGTTTATAGAGTCCTTAACATCCACAATATTATTTTTATTTGACTAATGAAGTGAGGATTCATTATAATTCCTAGACTTAAATGCCATCACTGGAAGATGACAGAAGTCTGATTCACACTGAAGAAACACATGAGAAATCTCACAGTGATGCAAGGGAGCTTGGACAAGAAACAGGAGTAGTCACCTTATTGACTTCCAGGCAATTGCAAGAGTTAAGAACACACAAAGATTAAAAAACCTTCTAGTACCCATTTAATGAAGACTAGGTCAGACAAACATCTGTCAGGAATCATTGATCCTGCCTTCAGGCAAAGCAGTGGACAAGATGACCTCCAAAGGTTTATTTCCAGCCCCATTTTCCTGTGGTATTGTGATGAGACTTAAATTCCCTTGGGAGCACCAATTGATAGATCACAGCCTTTCTGTGGAGTTGTGCATAAAGGCTGGGAAGGTTATTTACATAAATTCCACTCTAAACAATTTTTATTAAGCAGAGTTATTATTACTCAATTTTTTTTTTCCCACTATGTCTGGTTGCAAGACTATGATGAAAACCTTCGGGCAAGGTAAGTCCTCAAGGACAATGTTAGAAATCTTACTGGATCAATGAATAATTTTATGGAATTTTTTGCTGCCTGCAGATGAGAGCAAAGTTTTTAACCTCAGTCATACTGAGTCTGAAGTACAACTACTTTATGAGTCTACAAGTGATAGGAAGCAAGAATCCTATTTTTAGGGAGATCTGCCTTTTCTTGACTGTGGGGTATCCACATTACAATGTAGAATTGTCTGATTTTAATTTCCTATTTTAATAAAAACCAAAGATCCAAGGACACACAGCTATTCATTTATCCAAAAGGATGTTGATGGGGAAAAAAAAAGTGCATGTGCACTCACACTCACACAAATCATAACAACGTGTAAAAGACCATGATTTCCTGAAAAATGTAATTTTACATCCTCGAGTTGTGTTCCTTCATAAAGAATTAAAATGTTGTCTTTTCTTGATAGGCAGGGTGATTATTTGATAAGATTACACAGATAAAGTGATGCTCATCATTTTTCACACATAACTAAATCCAACAAAAGTAATTTTTAAAATAGATAAGCAAGCCCACAATGGGTGATTATGTGTATGGAGCTTTCTGTGTTACAGTGTATAGTTTTTAATTAGACTTTAAGGGACAGTGCAAATTTACTAATCGTATGTGCAAGTCACAGCCAACGTTTCATACCAAAGTTCCAGAATCCTGTCTACGTCTGCATGTAATTTGCTTATTCGTTTAAATGCACAATTTCAACTCTTTAACATTCAGTTTTGATTGGTTTTGCTATATTAATGGGATAATAACATCATTCATAATCAATGTTCTCAACATGTAAATTATTTTAATTGTTCGCACATAATAGTGTTCTCTATTAAAAACACATACTGATGCCTCATTGAGAAAATTAATTTGCTGTGTTTGTTACTATAATGAAATAAAAGTTGTTCCAATTTAATGAATTCAGCAGTAGATTTCATAACTTCATTATGAACACAAACTCAATTTTCTGGGGGTAACTTACTATTAGTTCAAATGAAAAGATTCATGCTCTGAAAAATTCAGGAGTCACTGGTTCTATTTCTTGGGGTCATTCCAATTAATAAAATGAGAAATCTTTAACAATGCTACAGAGTGAATATTCCAACATGCAGTTGAAATAATTCTTCCTGCATCTTGAATTTCAGAGTTTACCCAGCTGAATTGCTATTTTTTAAAAGTTTCCCAAGGGAGGAAACAGAAAAGGATAGTGACAGCATCATTTAACTATTTCCATACTAAATTATTTAAGTTCCTTTTGTAGCTTTTCTCATGAACTTGAAATCTATGGCCCTGTTTTTGTTCAGTAGATCAAAAAAATTGCAAAGCTTATCACCATTCAGCTTGAAGAAAATGAGTTACCACATTGTAAAATCAAATACTTTTAATGCACAGATGTGGAAAACATCAACTCTGAGGCTTACTTAATGAATACCACACCTGGTTACTTCACCACTACTGGGTGTAAAGCAGTGGATGTTCATACTGAGCTCTTGCTCAGTAGTATGAAAAAGATTATGGTAAGCCAAAATTGACAATAAATTTAATCTGATAACTGACATCTGATGTCTAGCTTTGGGGCCTTCTTTTGCTATGTCTTAAAACCAAGTTACTAATCTTTGGAGCTTAGAGAACAAAATCTTAGGGCTATTAGGAAAGTAGTGAGAAGGCATGGATAGAAAATATCTTTTCTTGAACCCTGATATCTCAAATATTCCTCAACTATTATGTCTGTTTCATTTCCAGGTAGGTGGGTTTTTCCATTTGTTTGGTTTTTTTGGTTTCTGTTTTTTGGTTTTTTGCAAAGATTAATTTCTACACGTTTTAAAATACATCCTGGAAAATAGTTGCAGCTCAATAGAGAGTATATATCTTAATTAGGAAACAGTCTAATATGTGGGGTTTATGGGTCTTAGCATTTCTGCTCACATTCACCATTCTGTGCTTTTCTGGGACATGTAATTTAGTTCAGTAGGAGATTCCAGGCACAGATAAGATACAGTTTATGTAGCAGATCAGGATTAATCATGTAATGCTGTCCTCAGGCCTTCATACAAAACTATGACTTTCACAATCATAATTAATTTGTATCTAACTATAAGCATATGGTTCTTTCTTCTTGAAATCAAGGACTACAAAATCCCACCTCACTAAAATTTCATTGCCAAACTCCAAGAAAAAGTTAGTTTACTCTGCTGATGTGATCATCTTCCTGTGATTCAAGAAAGGTTTAAACTCTGTTGGATTTAGTGAAGAACATTAAATACCAAACTTAGAGGACTGAGCTATGTAAGTGTGGAAAAAGTTGATGGGTGGATTCAAGGGAAGAAAAATATGGCACTGTTTTCAGCTCTGAATGTGATGTTGGATAGATAGTTCACAAGGTACATCCTTCTCATTCATGTTTCTGAATTCTGTGTCCAGTTTTTAAAATTCATTGACTTAGGATAATTCAAATAAATATCCTTGTATTTTAACATTAAGCCAGAGTGAATGGAAGCTTCAAACTTTCTTTATAATAATGCTTAAGAAAAATGACACACTCTTGGACACCCTCCAGTTCTTGGGTACTGTGATAACATTTTTCTATTTATACAAAACTGATACCACTTCAGTATACTACCATAAATGTATGTGGTATTTTCAGATTATTGCACAGAGGAGTCATGTTCAAGTATCTGCCAGTTTTCCATAAAACTCCAGTTTTCCATGGAATCTGTTATTAGCACCAAAGCAATGTATTAGATAGCTACATATGAATTTTATCACACAGTGATCCAACTTAATAGCTGCATAATTAAATGAATATTGATCCTCTCCTGAGTGTAGTCTAAGGAATAATATTTAAAGTTACGTTTGAATCAAAGAACAGTCTGCATTGAAAGGGACCTTAAAGATCATCTAGTTCCAACTCCCCAGCCATGGACAAAGACACAGAGAGCAGGTTGCTCAGAGACTTGTCTAACATGGTCTTGTGCACTTACAGGGATGGGACATCCACTTCTCTGGGCAACCTCTTTCACTGACACCACAGTAAAGAATTTCTTCCTTATATTTAATTTAAGCCCACTCTCTTCAGTTTAAATCCATTACCCCTTGTCCCATCACTGCAGACCCGTGATAAACGTCCCTCTTTAGCTTTCTAATGAGCCTCTTTTAGCCACTGGAAGGTGCTATAAATTCTCCCCAGAGCATTCTCTTCTTCAGGCTGAACAGCCCTGACTCTCATCGAAAGAAGTGCTCTGCCCTTCTTGATTATCCTTTTGGACTCCTCTGGGCTCACTCCAACACATCCTTCTTATGTTGAGGGCCCCAGAGCAGGACACAATACTGCAGGTGGGGTCTCAAAAAACCAGAGGAGAGCAGGGCAATCACCTCTCTCAATCTGCTGGCTGCACCTCTTCATGCACCTCTTGGGTCATGCTGAGCTTCTCCTCAACCAACACTCTGCTTGCATTACAAATTGCATGTATGTCTAGAACATGATTTGTCCCAGGAATTTTATGTTATGTTTTCCCCAAAACACCCAGAACTCTAGTTCTTAAAAATAGCAAATAGAGTCTTGGTGACAACAAGAAAAATAAAGTTGCTTCTAAAAGTTTCCTGTTTGTGTTGCTTATATACAATTAGCAGATAAGGATGAGGGTAAGTAAAATCACAGATGGTGATATAAATAAACAAAGAATGAAGAGCTAATTCCATAATGAGAATGTTAATGAAATCACTGGAGTTTCAGATGAGAGTAGAAATATATATTTTTTCCCTCTTACAGTAGGATTAGAAGCTAATCTTTTGCATAAGCAAAAGCCACTCGAACATGAGCCATCCTTTGTAATACTGAACTTTCCAAGATTGATTTACAAACACAGGTAGAAGTAAATTTAGATATTATGCTTTGTGCTTCTTTGCCTTTTGTCTTTTGGGGAGTGGGAATCATGCTCCAGGCTCCAGTGGATTTTCAGCTAAACTCTACAAAACTTTGTAGTACATTTTAAAAGTAAGTTTTGAGTAGGATCTATAATAAGTCATTTCAGGTCAATTCATTAACCAGTTCTCTTAGGAATGCTCTAATTACAGTGCTCTGAAACCAGAGGGAAAAATGGTAAATATCGTAGAGCCAACAGACCAATATTGCTAATTAATATGGATTGCAAGAGAAAGTGTTGACTAAAAAGCCTTGGATGAAATCTCAGAGGGATAATGAATTATGATCAAGGGGGATTTATTAAAAATAGACCTGCTAACAATACTAAAATTCTGTGCACTTTCCAACATCTTTAACTAACTTACAAACTTTATGCAAACATTAATTAATTTTCCAAACATTTTACTAGCTTAAATAACTAGTATGATCCCAACTAAATAGTCTGACACTTTTTTAAATTGAGAAACTTTCCCAGAAGGCAACAGTATATCTATGGAATACTGGGGAAGAGATATCACCTCCTTTGTTGTTTTTTTCTTAGTCTTAATACATCAGACCACTTTCCTTTAGGGCATGATCCAAAACCTAAAATCAGCAAGAGCCATTCAGCTGACCTCATGGGGCTTTGAATTGCCCAAAGAGAGATATATCAGATTTTTAATCTGATATTTTTACTGCCAGTAAAAATTCAACTCTGCAATGGTGGAAAAGTCATGGCATTGTGGGCAAGGACTGATTGTTTCTTCTCCTACTTTAGGGTAGCATTTGGATGGTAAAAGACAGGGGGAAAGCCCAGTGTGTGATGGTTTTCCCCTGCTGTACTGGATCAGTGCCTCAGTGTGGTGTGACAACATGCCATAGGCTTTTTCATTATTTATGTATGAAACAAATAAGTAAGTTCTTATTACTAAATGACTACTTTTGTGAAAGTATTGATGACAACTCCAGCTACCCAGCTAAGTTACAGCTATTTTGTGTCTCCTTATTTTACCTCAAAATTTTCAAACTGGTATATTACTCATTTTGTCACTCTTTTATGTGTATGCCCATCTATATGCCACAAAGAATTTGGTTTGCTCTTCTCTTTCTGCATACTGTTTGAATGGGCAACAATTGACTTCCAAATGTGGTTACGCATTGGTTCTAGTGAGACCTCCAAACATGAGACACAGTAGGACAAGATTTTCACGTGTAAGAGACCAATTAACTTTTTCAAATTTTGATACATAAAAATGAGATATTTAATGATCTTCTGGTATGGCAATTAGCTTACTTTTTGTAACATAGGACATGCTATTATTGTGGCACAATTCTTGTACTTTGACAAAATTCCTTTTGTGTTGAGGAGTTATATTAAAGAGCTCACTTAATAATTCTTTCCCAATTTTACCTTGTTTGATGGGTTCTACATGCTTTTGTTACAGCATCAGAGTAGAATTGGGAAACCCAGGACAACTCAGATGGAAATCTGTCACATAGATATGAATCTAACGTACAAAAGAGTGTATAGACAACTAGCCCTACTTCTGTTTGGGGGTTTTTATAATTTTTTTAAAATAAACTATTCATTTTGCCCAAACTATCACTAGAAAATCATATCAATAGTACTGGTACAGTCCTGATACCCAAAATGCTGCAGCCACTCTTGTAAAATGGAGCTCTAAATGGTCACCAGAGGGCACAAAATGCCTTTGAATCATGGAGGGGAAAGATGTACACCAACGTTCTCATACGTGGCTCCTGAAGCTATGTTTAAATGGAAATTTGTTCAGGTCGTAGTTCTTGTTTGAAACCAGATAGCAATTTTTGCCATGGTGGATAAATCCAAGCTTACATACATAGAAAATTTTGCTCTGTTCTTTTGTTAGGGAACTAACCCTCAAGTTAAAAGACATATCTGTTGCTTTAAGGTATTCATGGAAAAATTCACTAGATAATTTCAGCCCAGGAAGCCTATGAAGACCCATAAGGTTGTGTCTCTACTTGAGGGGCAAAAAACAAAGAGAAGTTACTCAGGTGGTTAGTTCCCTTTCCCTGAGGAGCAAAGATCCTCTGTCACATGCTACTTCCAATGCAAGTTCATAAGTGTCCCTGCCTACAGCCTCCAGCAGTGCTGATCCTTCATGTTCCATTTTAGCTACCCAGAACTAAGAGCAGCAGCCTGATGGGCTCCAGCAAGATGCACAGCTTTTCATTCAGCTCTTTGCTTTGGGCTCCCTTTGGTCAGCAGTGCTATCCAAGCCCAAGTAAAACTCTGGGTCCATAAGTGATAAAATACATTCCCTGACAAGGTTTGTGATGGAGACACATCATAAAATGTTTGAATTTTAGAGTATTGCTTATCACCCTCCTTCTGGTACCATGTCTGTCACTACCTAATCAGACAGAAATCCAGTATGCATAATGTACAGATTTCCCCCTGTCCATCTGAAAATGAACTGCAGTAAAATACAGTGAGATCAGAGGGTAAGGATTTAAACTATTGTACTGACAGTGAGATCTGCGGGGAAAAAAAAGTGGTAAGTAAATAAGTGTAAATAAATCCCCTATTGAGTTCAGATGAAAGCCTGTCCAGCAAAATGTCAGGTTAGAAAAATATACCAATTCCTTACTTCATTAATAAACTCTTGTTGGGAAAACAATATGAGCAGAATCATATCTGTAAAATGTGAATACATAATATATTGCTTTAGTGCTAATGATTGTTTCATTGTCTGTTGTTGACATCACCAGCATTAACAATTATTTCAAAAAGTTTCTCTTCAATGTAGCTGAGGCCTTTGCTTACAGTGCTGAAGATCCAAGGTTCAATCAGCCTATGGCTCTGGCAGAGGCAGTGTATTCCAACACACATGTTAATATCAGTGCTATCAGGTCAAAGAAATGAAATCCTGATGAAATATTTTTTTAGCTTTCAGTATCAAATACTGCAATGTACTACAAGGCAATTCCCTAAGGTGACTAGAAAAGTCTTCCAAATTAAACATGCTGTTTAACTAGATTAAAATGACAAAAACCAGATAAGTCAGATTAAAGTCTGATCCTACTCCAACCTTAATTCACACTGCTGTAAAATTATATCATTACAACATGCAGAACAGTGAATTAAAGATCAAGTGCCAGCTTTAAATTTAATTTCCTCACATTTGCCAGTTTCAGATTATCTAGTGCTAACAGCATGACTGACACTTCACAGGCATGCCTGAAAATAAATTCCTCTAATCCAGGACCTCTCCTGCCAACATCTCTGTTGTCTCATGGGGTCTGCTGAGTGAGTAGATTGGGAACCTGGTAGAATAGAGGGATGTTGGAATATAACATTAAAACTGAGGACTGTTAAGGCAATCACAGATTAAAGATGGGGAAATAGACAAACCCAGATCAGATGTGATGTCAGGATAATGTCACTTTGGTCCTACTTTAAGTACCACCTCAGGAAGTGCTGCCTGAGAGAGAAGCTGCCTGATCAGGGCTAAAAATGTGGGGCTGTGTTTCTGTAGTGGCCTGAAAACCATGGTAGGGTATTTCAGCACACATGGAAAGATGTCCTGATGTGACTTTCTCTTGTTGTAAATGCACATTCACACAGAGGAAAAGGCAAGGGAGTTCAGCTACTGCCAAGTGCATGTATTTGAGGCACTGACTGTGTTTATTCCTCTGTTACACTGATGTGCCTTGGTACATTATTTTTCTTCCTAGACCTTGCATAATCTCCCTGCGTCACTCCTTGGGTCAAACAGTCTTAGCTGGACTGCAGTTCCATGTTCAGACTTTCTACAATGTATAGCCCATTGTGGAGGCTGTTAGAACTTAATTCAAACCCTGTGTTTAGCTGAACTTTTCATTGAGACACTCAAACTAAATGGTAAAACACCATTTTACTTGTATGTGATGGCTGCTTGTATGGGACACAAGAGATTTTTAGCCTGTGGGACACCCATATAAATGAAAAGACTGAGTAAATAAAGTAACCACAAACCATGTAGGCTATAAGTCAAACACACAAAGAAGTCTCGCAGTCTGTAGAAGACTGCAGATGAACTTGGGGATAGGTTGTTGGAAGAGCATTATTATTGGTCATCAGGGAAGGCATCACACCCCACAGAGATTCTTTCCTCAGGATATTGTCCTTTTGATATTACTTTAGACTGGTTATTAGACTGGTAAACTGAAAACAGAATTTTAGCCTAAACTGTTACATAAGGCTAAAATAATCAAAAAGAAAAGGCAAATATTCCTTCTAAAGGAACATGCTCTTTCTAAAAGAAGGAATATATTGAGTTTACCTAATCAGTAGCCATCTGAACCTTTGCTATTAAATTTCTGAAATGAGGAATCAGATTTTTCGAAGGATTTATTCACTTTCTTAACTTTATTTGTATGAGCAATGTTCCAAATTCAAGACTTAGTTAATAGTGAAATATTAAGAATATACAAATATGTTTTAAAGCAGATGATTTTAGAAAAAAAATATGCAATTTAATTTACATGCTACTAGGGTAAGAACCTTATTTTTTATTCTTAATAATCTTGTTATTTAGGATAACCGACATTAGCCACAGAGTGAATGAAGATAATTAATGCCTGAGAGGGGTGTATGTAAAACCATCCTGCTGAGTTACCTGAAGTAGCTAACAGGCTGAGGAGAGGCAAGAGGCTGAGTGTCCACCTTAAAGCAGATTAATAAGATTCTTTGGCCCAGCACATAAGAATAGTGCCCTGATCAGAGATGTAGTCACATACCCTAGGAGCAATGACAGAAGTCTTTCAGATTTTGTCAATTCACCTAAGTGACCATAGGTGAATGACAGCATTTTAAAAATTAAAGAATTTGTAAGCAAGAGTAGACAGGGGCTCTGCAGTCTTCATCACTGAACACTGCTATGCAATATTTAAATCTAGACAAACCTGTTTCTAAGAAAGCATCCTAATCACTGCCTTAATCAGGAAATTTGCTAGAGTCCCTGATTCTCACAACAATTTATAAGGCAGGATTAAAATATTCACAAGATGCCTGACGTGTTCTGAATGTTAGAAATCGTGTTCAAATCTCTCTTGAGTAGAGAAAGAAGCTGAACCTGAATTTTTAATGCCTCTTTTGAGTGCTCCCTTTGCACAAACAGCTGGCAAAAGATACATTAAAAAACAAACAACCCTTTCTCCTTCTATGTTTTCTATGAGGTCCTGCCTACCAAAGCTGTTTTGAGAGAAGCTTCTACAAGAGAAGCTTCTGTCTCAAAGCTCTTAGAAGAGGTGAATACAAGGATGCCTGGGAACACTCACCTGCACCACACTGCCAGGGCAGGGGCAGTTCTGGATAGCTCCTTTGAAATCTGGCTTCCAGGTGTAGGCAAAGGTTGAGTGTCAGATTTGGAAAAATCTACACTTTGGATTTCCACCTTTATGTCACTTTGTACTTGATCTTTAATCAGTCAAGCATGAGAACAGAAAACCCAGCACAAACTAAATCACAGTGTGTGTTCTTTAGGTGGAGCAGACCCAAGAGAACAGGCTTTAGACCTCAGTACCTTCCCATGCCCTCCCTATTGCAACCAAAATTGGTATCACAGAAATGAATGAGATTGCTTAAGATGAAAGTAACATTCAAATAACATAGGAAAAAGAGAACAAAATGCATGCATTTTCCAGCATTTCAGCATAAAATCTGAAGTGCATTCAAGTGAAGTGTTGTTCTTTGTAGCTGCTTGAATGTAAGCATACCAGCTCTGATACACAAAACAAAATGCATTCATTAGGAGAGACATTTGTAGTCAAAAAAGAAACTGAAAAGTGCCATCTTCCCACCTTTTTCTGATGTTAAACCCCTTGTCTCTTTGAAAGGTGGTCTTTCGATGAAAGTGAGTGGGAAAGGGGAGAAGGATTTGTGAAGTTGTTGCAGCCTTGCACAAGATCAGTTGCCTCCCTACCACAATATGAACAGTGTCCTTATTTATCTTTTTCCTGAACAGAGAACAAGAAAACCCAGAAGTATTTAAGTAAAATTGTAATTGGATCCCACAGTAGTTCCAAAAACAATGGGAGCTAGAAGGGAAACATAATGATTCATTTTGGCTACTCTGTCATATCATTTGTTCTTCCTTAGCCCTATAAACTGGTACATAATGACTTTTAGAAATATAGGAAAGTTAGAAACAGAAACCAGATGCTCAGAACTCGTAACACCTTTCCCTTATTTCCTCTGAGTTCAAAAAACAAAACCATCAGCATTTGTGAATGTAACCTTTTAATGTAAAAATGAAATCATGTGTTCTAGTAGCTGATTGTGGCAGTAACACTTCATTTCCACCTTTCTGCTCTCAAGTGGCAAATTGACATGACACAATGCAGAACCATTTTCAAACACACAGACTGAAAAGCTTAAAGTGCAACTGTAACACATTAGTTTCTGAAAACTTAGATGTCTATACAGTGTGTCTGGATCTGTAAATTTCTTCAAGAAAACTAATCCAAGCAGATTTGAGCTAACATCTGTCTACAATATCAGCTACTTAAGTCAGTGGATTGGTCAGGACTCTTTCTAGGTTATAAATTGAAATAGATGTGAAATCAAAATGAATAACAATTACAGTAATTCATATAGAAAATTGTTTTCTGATCTTTAAAAGTCTAGTAAAATTTTTGGTTCTATTACTTCTTTCTGTTCCCCTTCTTCATTTTGTGGTAAGTTGTAACAAAAAGAAAGGATGAACAATTTTGGCTTGTAGAGATATTAAAAATTTTAAATCTTGTCTTTGTGAATAAATTGCATACAGTTTAGACTAAGAATTTAACAAATTACTAACCAGGTCGGTGCTAAAAAATGGAGAATTTTTATTTTTACTGGATTAGAGTTAAAATGCAGCATAGATTTTTCAGACATAGCACCAGGATGTGTCCTACCAGCAACTCACAAGAAACCTTAAATTTCATACACCAAAAATATATTTTTAAAAGTTGGTTAATATAAATAAATGAAGCTCATTTGGCTGCCGTACCTTACAAATCAATACTGTCACATTTGACCAGGTGTCAATAAGTTCCATTTCCACATAACTTATTCTACAAGTGGCTCAAGCACATAGAAAATGTTCCAATTGCCCAAGGATGAAAAAAAAATCATTTACAGTTGCTAATATTTTCTGCCATGAGCTGTAATGACCTCTGCTGTGATAAGCAATACCAAGGTTGGATAGTCACAGCTTGAGGAAATAGTCTTTATTTCAGTAGCATGAAATCTGTGTGTATTGCCAAACAAACACAGAGACAGATACAATCCAATTCTGACCAGAGGCTCTCTGATTAGAGTGGCCCACAACATCAGACAGCTACAGCATCTCTAAACCCCAATGAGCACTGAACACTGCTTAACTGGGGAAGTTAAGCCCAAAACATCTCACTTCCTTCTTATCTCCACCTGAAATTTCTCTTTTTTCTAGGGGACTTCACATGATAAACAGATCATCAATATTGTCTTTTGAAAAAACAGTCTAAATACTGGTAAATGAACAATTGTTTTTAGCTGACTTGCTTGTTTTCAAAGTGATTTAATTTCTGAAAAGTATTTTCATCTTTTCTTAAACATTTGAAGGCATAAGGTGACTGGGTATTTTGGGCTGGGAAAATAATATTTATGTAGAAGAAATAGATCTTTTAATGGATTTCTTACTGGAAATTTTCAAAAAGTTTAATTTCCTTACTCTCTAAACAAAGTATTAAATATTTGTAATCAAATTTCACTTCAGATTTTTCCTTTATCCCTCCTGTGCTGTTTCATGTTTTTCTCCAAGTGTTTTCTGCTAGCTGAGGTCTATTTCTGGTGCTCAGAGAGATGAGGTAAACATTAATCTGACACAAGAAGAGAGATGTCACTCTCATTCCCCTACTGGAAACTGAGTTTCACTGAACAGATTTCAATTCTTGTATTTGAAGGGGAACTTGTGACTTTTTCTCTCTCCCAGGGAGTGAGAGGCATCCCCATGGAGAATAAACTACTCCAAAATTTCCAGTCACCTCTGAAAACCACATGGGGGAACCTTTCCCAGTCTGCATGCTCCTGAATGATCTGATGAAGGAGAAGGATAATCAGGCTCAGGAACAAATCAGATTTCTGTATCCACTGGGAACTTTTACAGCATTTTTCATAGATCTGATTTTATTTCTGGTTCACTCCAGTAACGTCCCCTGTCACTCAAGCTCCTGTGACTTCAGGGGGAACTTTTATGAATGACCATTTATTAAACGGGAGACATTTAGAGACTGATTATTAGTAAGAAGAAATGGAGAGGAAAAATAGAGAGCAAGATTGGATCAAATGAGGATAAAGATAGTTTAGCGAGGACTACCTTACTTTGCACCTCTATGAGAATTTTAAAAGTAATTAAACAGATCAAGTTTAAGATCTATTGAAGATGAAACAATATCACTAATTATTTTAGGCTGCCTTATAAAATAACCACTCTGAAGTCTGGCTTCTCTGTGTGTTTCTTGGAGTTTTCTGGTGTAGATGTGAAGCACTGCTGATACACTGTGTTATGGTTTGAGTGTATTTTGGAATGTTACAATGTTATTATGCAAGATCCAAAATAAATCAAAAATAGAATATCTGAGTAGCAAAGACAGAATTTATATCCAAGAATAAGGTTATATGTATATCTTGAAAGATTTTAAATTCAGTTTATAATAAAAATAAAATTATTGATATTTTCCTTTCTTTTTTTTTCTTAAGGAAATAAAATAAGTTTCAGTAAATGCAAGTAAGCATTTTTGTCATGTTCAATCTTCAGGCCCCTGAAGGTATAAACCCTTTCAGTGTGTAATTCAGGAGCTACAAAACATGGACTATTGACAGCAGACCCCATTGTCTCTTGCAGAACCATTATGGTCTTCCTTGTCAACGAGAGTTTGCTTATTTTAAAATAATATTCTGTGTGTGAGGGATATGATTCAGTGGGTGAGCAAAATAAAGACAGATGGATTAACTATGGTGTACTTAATTCCAAGGAAGACTTTACAGTTAAAAAGTCATGTACTCTACACACTTGATGAGAATTTTCCAAGTTCTATGAAGTATAAAATTGTCTACATGATATGTAATGAATCGTAAAGTCAATGGATATAAATTTATCTCTACATCAAATTCAGTACCATGCTGTTTTATATAAAGGGGATTTTGAGAGCATTATGTAAATGTACAAAGAACTCTTTCAGTAAAATTAAGCCTCTATAAAAATATTGATGTATCACTTTGAATTCGCTACTACTAAAAATACATAATTGAGCACATAAATAAATCAACATTTATTGGCCCTATCTTTTTTCTTGCAATTAAAACAGAGAGATATTCCCCATTATTCTGGCAAAGAAGAAATTGATGGGTTTCCTGTAGAGTCAAAGTTAAGATATGGTAAGCTGTTCTCTTGCGACAGGAGATCCTAAAGGTATGCTCCAAAATTCAAAGCACTGAAGAAAACTGATGGGAAGGGTTGCTCTCTTCAGACATTTCAGACAAACAGTTTCAGTTAGTTTATTCTTATTGATGAATCTTATAGGTATTAGAGGGGAAAGTTTGCTTAAAAGAGCACTTAAGGCAGTTTCTAAATATGTCTCTTAAAAGCCAAAAGCTGTTTAGAAACAGCTTTTCAGGAATTCTATTGGCAGATTGGTGCTCTCTGAACAAAATTTTTCAGTAATGTCAGAATGTCCAGGGGAGGATAGAATTCAAGGCCAGCAGACTCCTGTAGCCGATATTTTGTATGAGTTCAGAGGTCTGACACACAGTCTTGACTGTGCTTTCTGTTAAGATATGAAACCTTACAGCAAGATTTGTATCAGTGGTACTTTTATGATTATTCAACACTGATAGGTTTCTCTGGGAGTTAAGTATTTTTAAGTTGAATCCTACCTTTTACTTTCTCTCACCAGTGCTATAATTTATGCTTCTTCATCTTCATATATATTCACATATATTCATGCCATTGAATCACATAATTTTTACTAGAGAAAAGAAATACTACATAATAAAAGAGAAAAAAAAAATTAGATGTTTTCTCAGGAAAAATGGTGCATCATGCCATTATTAGATCATCAAAAAACAAATAGTAGTCAAAATAATATAAGAAAATATATTATGATTCTCTATATTTAAACAAGCTCCAGGGAAAAAAACCCCAACATGTATTGGAGGTTATTAATAGGGTACTCAATGAAAAATGAAACATCAGGTTAAGATATACAATTAATAGACCAGTGTCACATTCCATTTAAAAAAATCTGCCAAGAATAAGCATCACGCATTTATCCATGAAAATTCACTAGGGATTTTAATTTGGGAGAAATGCTCAAATTTAGTGGCTACACTTCTTGAATGAGACAAAATGAGACAAAAGCAAGCTTGTAATTTCAGCTGGTGGAAAGCAGCAGAACTTTTTCATGAGTTTTTTCAGGAAAATGAACTGGAGGGGAGGGAACAGTGGCCGTACCTTTGGAGTGACAGTAGGGGCAGCAAGAATAAAATGCCTGAAACAAATAACCACATGCTAATACACAAGCATTCAAAGGTGAATACATTGACATCACTTTAAATGAGGCTTTTATGTAGTTGTGCAGTTTCATTTTTATTCTGTATGATAATTTGAAGCCAAAATTAGATGAGACAACATTTGTCTTTATGGCCTAAGTACCATGAAAAGGCTAAACTGCGTTTTATCACTTTAAACACTTGACAGCAACACCTCTCCCTCAAGTGCCAGTTTGATTTGATTGTCTTAAATAGATTTACAGTATATGAAGTTCTCTTGTCATTCAAGTGATAGTATTGTTTTTGCTTTTCCTTTCCTACATAGTATATGTGCAGATATGAGAAAAACATTAGCTCTTTTGCTTTCTTTTACAAAATCCAGAATATCTACCTTCTCTGTCCATGTTAATAAAACATCATTGAAATCTTTAGAAGAAATATACAAATAATTAAATGACGAGCACTGTTAAACTCTACGTCCTTTGCATCTAATCTTATTGATGTGGTGTGTCCTTTCCATGTACTGGCATACTAAGCAGAGGGGAGATGTAAAAATTAAACATCTTGCTGGGTTTTGCAGTATTAGTTAAAGATTCATTCCAGCCCAGCTGAGAAAAACTGCGTAGTTAACTTTGAAGGGACACCTTAAGAAGGAACATAAAAATACCACTGCAGCCATCCAGTCTCTCAAAATAGCATTGCTGTAATTGCCAGAATTATAGCTTGTGGTTACCTGCCACATTCTTTAGTGCTCAACTCATGGTTATTGTGCTACCACAGTTTAAAACATTGGCTCAGAGCTGTTTTGCAATCCACATAATGCTATATCTACTGCACACAGTGCAGTATCAAACAACACACAGCCCTCGAGACAAAGTGCGTTGAAACATACCCACATAACAAATATCATTTTAGATGAGCAGAAAATGCTGCATACTTGATGTCGTTCCAAAGGACGTGTCTTAGCTTTTGGTTCTCAACCAGAGTGCAATGATAGTAAAAATAAACAATACTTCACATCTTTCAGCTTCTGAGATCATCAAAAAGACTAGAGAATGGCCTATTTCCCAAGACTTTTTCCCCAGATCTTTTTGCCACTGATAGTGAAGGCAACTTAATAAAAGTTGTGATAGGGATCATATTCACATATAGGCCAAATTTGTCATACTTTTAACCCCATTAAATGACTTGGTAATTGCAGGATTATTAAATGTATTAAATTCTTCCTGATTAGAAATGGAGTACTGATCCATTTTTTTAATTTCCCTTTTTCTTTAGAAATGACCAAAGTGGGGGAAACACAAATCATGATCCTGTAGGATTTTAAATTAAAGTGTTGCTACTGTTACTAGAATTAAATCAGACCATTCAGAAAACAGAAAATAGTTTTCCTATACCTGTTTCAGAGCACATTTTGGAGAAGTCTACCCAAAGGAAGAGACTGTTTCCCTTTTTCCAAACACATTCCAGAGAAGAAAACACTGATGTTTTACAGCCCTAAGCTTATGAACTTGTTCGGAACATGGACTATCTAAATTAAGACCCTTTTCATGCTGATGTCCTTCAGTATGGTGGTCCAAGTTTGTCCAAGTCTCAGTGTTTCCCAAGCTGCTTTATAACTGGATGTAGAGAGGGGCAAGTGCTGTGACATTTTTCTGAGTCCCAAATTATTGTGTATTGACAGAGAATAATTATTAAATTTAAAAAATTTATTAATAACTGACCAGCAGACCCATCCTGGAAACGTGTCAGACTTTAGCAGGAGATTGTAGCAAGTGTATGTAAAAGTGTTTTGCTGATGGTCTCGTAATGCCTGTACAGACCTGTCACTGTTAGCTGGCAAACTGATCTGGTGAATCCATGTGTCCCAGACACCACAAGCATTATCTTCTCTTTTTTTGGACTTGTACTGCCTAACCTCTGATTCTAACCAGGTTCATAACTGTCATGAAGAATGCCCATCAGAGCATGAAATAATCTGAGATAATTGTGCAAATAATGTAGTCCTTTCCATCTGCAATCATGGAAATCTTGTCTGGTATCAGTGTAATTATATAGAAACAGAGTGAATGTTCTGCATCTGCCATGACGCACACAACTGTCTTGGGTTTGCTTTTTGTTTAGCACTGTGTGTATGACATGGAAACAGAAGCAAAGCTTTACCACCCCAGTGGTTCACCTAATGCTTGAATCTCTTTTCATACTTTTTTATTGGCTATTAGATCAAAAGTTTAACTGAAGGTACAAAATATTTTGAGTCATTAAAATTTTTGACGGTGATTTAGCCAAATCATAGATTGGTTCATTCTTTTGTGGAGATAGCAGTAACTTAATGAGTAGAAGAGTTTATTTCCATGGTGCATGTGGAGTAGGAAATCAAAGTTGAGCACTATCAGTATAGCTAATGGACTAATTATTTTACTGAGATAGCTTCAACCATTTATAGTAATACTATGCAAAAATAGCAGGAAACCAAGAAATTTTGGGTGTACCAAAGCAATATCTACTGTCAAGGAAGTTTATTCAAGAAACACAGTCTTTGGTTCATTTTTAAAGTATTGGACTTCTTCTAAATTGTATGGCATGACTTAAAATCAGTTAAACTTTTATGGTGGCCACTAGTGACTTTTCTTGACAATGCCATGGTCATTGTGTCACTTTACACCAAAACATTTCCATCCCTATACTTTCATTTATGCAAGGTCTGAGCAGGTTGGTGTAAGGATACCTGAGCTGATGTATAACTATTCAGTCTGGATGTCATTTTTGCCAAGGCAATACAGAAATCCCACCAGGTAATGATTGTGAAAGATTCTGTATTGTGTAATAAATGGACAAAAGTAAACAAATTATGACAGATGGTGTGTTGTCAAGAGGCAGACTTCATCTGGAGAATAATGAGGAATGCTGAAAGTTTCTGCACTGTGGAGAGAGGGGATTTCACAGCAAAGATGATAAAGCGTAGCATATTTATATTTACAGAACATCAATTTTGTTCTTTAACTAGAGAAATAAAAAGGAACTAAAAGCTAGCAAAAGGCAGAAAAAACCTTCTAATCCAAGAAAGACACATTTAAGGCCACAGTAAAGGATGACATTGAGCTATTTTGTGTAAGTATTGATAAGAAGGCAACATATTCCTCAAGCAAGAGTGCCAAAGTACAGGCTGTAACAGAACCAAAATAAACATTATAAACTTATGTAAATCAGTTCTAAACTTGAATTTGGAAGAATTCCAAATGTGTTAAGATAGAAAGACAGTCAAAACCACATAAGCTCTGCTGTTTTACAAGGTAATGACCCCATGAAATAACCATGCAACCATGAATGATGGATGTTAATGTTTGAAATCCCAGATGCAGTTGACCTATTTTTTTTAATCCTGTTTGATATTTTTCTTCTTATTTTTCCTACAAAGTATTTTACCAAAGTAGAACCTTGAAAATCAGAAATTAATCTTATGTTCCACTGTACAATTTGTATTGTTTATTTAGGCTTCAGCCATAATGACAGATATGTGTACTTTTAGATTTGTATCAAATCCAGCCACTCTTGTATTTTTCCCGGGGATTTGTGTTTAAAGATAAAGGTTTACCAAAATGAAATTATAACAAGGAATGTCAGCAAGAGGAATAGCAAAATATCCTCCAGATACTAATGAGATTCATTCATTGTTCAAGTCTAGATGCTTAAAACATTAAAATACATATGTTTCTTTTCACAAAGCTAAAATTAGGCAAGAGTTTCAATTTTCTTTTGAGACAATGGTATCTCACTCTACCCTCAATAGAAACAGAAAGATAAGAACTGACAATTACTGACTTTTAATTAAAATCAGTTGCACTAGGATTTCACTTCTTAAATTAAAACATAATTTGAAGGAGACTTTCCCCCCCTTCTAAAAAGAAATGTAATTTAAGAAGTCTGCATATTTAGGACTCTGCAGAATCATAGAATCAAAGGATATTGCTGAGTTGGAAGGGACCCACTGGGATCATCAGGCCCAACTCCTGGCCCTGGGCAAGACAACCCAAGAGTCATGTGTCTGAGAGCACTGTCCAGTTTATACTGGGTAGAGGTGGAAGAATCTTATCAAAACACCACCTCTGCTGGACCTCCACCCACTGCTCAAAATATTCAGAAATATGTCTTGTCATTCCTCATCATATAAGAGCCCCTCTCTCCCCAGTACAGAAACTTTCAGCCTCCATTATTCAGGACATGACGCCTGCCTCCTGAAAACACGGCCGTCCCTCAGAACTGGTTTAGCTTTGCCCATTCATTACACAACTTCCTTCACAAAGAACATCTTCCCTGCTACAGATACAAGCTTCACTTACTGAAAGCATCCAGCACAATTTAGGAACACCATGAAACTCTTACAGGATGGTATGTTGCTGAAAGAATTATGGGGTTTCTTCTACAGAAAGAAATGTATCATTAATATTTAACAACATAGGTACTTTAGTAAGGTTTAGAAGGTTCTACTAATTTACAGTAAAAGACTACTGTCAAATAATACCTTAAGCCAAGAATACACGTCGTGAGATATGTTTAGAATATATATTACATCTCCAAATAATGGATGTGTTTCTGACACTGAGGAATGGTGCATTCTGTCAAGAAGGAAAGCTTTCTCTTAACCAAGGTACTGTGAAATTACATTTCTGTTTCATTATGAGATAAATCATGCACTCTTCTTTTACTTGTAAAACTGGTTTTGATGACATATTAACATTAATAACTGAATTAATTGCAGAGTCTGTAATTTATCTCCATAAGCCAACATCAGAATTTTCCCCCTAAGAAGACACTAATACCTGGGAGTTTGGAATCATTCAAGACTACCATCTGATAAGCACCTGAATCAACCTTCTACCATTCATAAAAACTCATCCAACTAGAAGATGTCATTTGTCAGAGAATTCCTGGGAGAATCCCAGAAATGTTTTGTCATATACAGAGATTCTTGTATCACTAGTGAGTGATACTTTTCACATTTGTCCAAGCCATAGCTCCTGAAAACAGAGAAACAACAGCAACAAACTTTGGAGGCCAATATATACCAAAGAAAATTCTGCTAAATGTTACTGAAAAGCCTCTTTACACTCAGCACCTAACAAAATTAACAGCAAAATACATAAAACAAGGAATAGCTTATGAGATCAAGTCCTTCAGTTTTCTTGAAAAACAACAAAAAAATGACATCTAGACAAAATGACTGGTGTCATGAGACCAAATCTGCATGGTGAGTCTTTAATTTAATTCAGAATGCCTCAGGAGACAGGGGAAGCCAGAAGATATTTGTCCCCAAGCCTTATTACACATTGGCTTTGTGCTGATGTCTAGAGCATGCCAGCAGAAGAGTGCTCCACAACTGAAGAGGAGAACATGCTGAGTTCTTCAAGCTCCTATAGAGATAAAGGCTCCCTTGTATCTAAATATGTCTCTATTTTCTCTCAGAATTAATGGGTTGAAATAAAGGGTTTGTGTACACAAGGAAGAAGACTAAAAATTGTTTTGTTTACAACAGTAGAAATAAATAGGCAAAATTGATCCACCTGTAAAAACTGAATGTAATGTAAATATGACCAAACTATTAATAAAAATAGTCTTAAAATCTTTAGCGAAAACATTTTCAAAGATATTTAAAGCTCTTTCTGTCTCCTGTTAATCTGTTCAGCTTCTCAGTTTGAGGAGGTACTTGGCAAAAGTGGTTTTTCTTGGAGTCCTTAAAAAAACCCATGCACAGGAAAAGCATATGGAAACTGCCCACAGGAAACTTATATCAGATAAACATAGGAAGTAATTATTCAGCAGGAAAGTTTGGAGGAAATGGGTTGTTTTTCTGTCAGTTCTGGTGTTCCACAAATTTCAGGACATCAGCAGTAATGAAGGAAATAGATTAGCAATTGCAGGGCAGCTATTGTTTATACAGTGTTGACACTAAATGTCACTCTCTTAGAATTTACCTTGTGAAAATAATTTAATATTGGGGGAAAGAAAAGCAAAGCTGTATTTCTTTTATTCTAAAAATATCACAGCAGTTGGTCTTTACATCTCTGCAATGAGAAAGTTTGAGAAGAAAATAATTCACCTGGTAAAGTAGTAAAATAAAAGAAAAATACATTTGAAAATTTCAAGTATTTATTAGCCATGCTTTTTTTCTTGCTTTTTAAGATGGTAAACCTTTATTTTGGAATAAATCAGTAGCACAGGAGCACCACAGATCCAATCTAAGAAAATACAAGATTTAAACTGTTGCTTTAACTTAATTTAGCTCTTCACTGACCAACAAACACCTCGGCTGAACTAAGTCATGAAGTCATCAGGAATTTTCACTCCTGAACCATCTGATTAACATAAGGCAACAATATAAACAAAGATTCTCTTTCAGTTAATCCAACTAAACATCAAGTTCTATCTAACCACATATACATTTTAAAAAATTTCCTAATGAAAGGCTGTGAAAGGTGCTGTGCTTTGTACAGCCAACAAAGAGGTGAAAAAAAGTAACCTGCTTTATACCCTGATGATGCACTTCATAGCAAGCTGGAGAGAAAAAAAGGACAGGACAAGAAACAGGACAAATCTTCAGAAGTAGCCAATTTAAATACCATATTTTCATTCTTGTATGCACAAATGTCTACTCAGGACAGCAGGATTTCGGGATGTCTCTCTTCCCTTGGTCCCCACATCAGGATTGCAGACATCACCAGCCCCTCCTGGTCTCCAGTAGAATCGAGCCAGCTCTTGCTCAGTAGCTCTCCTGGTGCTACCAGAAAAGACAGAAACAGAGAAACTCCATGTGGCTTCTTGGATGCACACTTGTTCCAGCTGTCATCAGTCCTGTGCAATTCTGTGTTTTACTGGTTTATTGTGGTTTTAATTTTCCTGTACTGCTCTCCCTTCTATTTGATTTAGTCAATGATTCTGGTAACTATTTCACTTTACGGCTGAAAATATTTCAGTTCAAATTACTTAGAATATTTTTCTCTAAGGATTTTAATGTCTTAACTTTTTTTAGCCATTCATGATCATAATACTGTATTATAAAGAGCTTACCTGGATATGTAACAGGCTGCACTCTTAGCAAAGTATCATAAATATTCTTGAAAAATTCTAAATATCTCTTCAAATTTTATCAGTTGATAAATTAGCTAGAGCTGACCCATTTTTGCAAAGAATTTTAGCTGCAGTAAAAGAGCATTTCTTGTACATGAAAAAATGAAATAGGTATGCAAAATTGTTCATTAAAAAGTTCTTGACATGTTCTGATTAATTTTGTTTATTAAAATCCAAGCACATTCTTTAGGCAATAATATTCTATCAGATATATCAAAATTCTATCAGATATCCAAATAAAAGGATTTCTTATTACTCATTTGAATTGTTTCTTATGTGTATGTATTTTCACAACAGCTTAACTTTGAGAAAAAAATTACATTTAGACACTCTCAACATTGTATATGCTCAGTTGTCATCCAAACAACCTTTAACTTCTGATCTTCAAATAAACTTTCTTGAATTGATTTGTTTCCTACATTACAAACATTGATAAGTTTGAACTTATATAGTCCGAAGGTTTCAAACTGATTTTAAGAAAAACAAGGTTAGAAAATTCAACCCTTCCATTATTACACACAAAATTTACAGCAGCAGTTCAATAAAAGTGAATAAGTGATCTGAAAAAACTCCATCTAGTGTTAGAATGGGCAGGTAGATTAGTCCGAATCCAAAGTAAAAAACTGTGCAGTGAATCCCTTTGCCAGGAGAGCAGGCAAAGCTGAGACAGATCCCTGCTTAGAGCAGAACAGTGAGAGCTCTGGCAAAGACAGCCAACAGGAAGGTAGTCTGGATCTGAAGATTCTTGGGAAACTTTCACAAAGGCAACTTTTTGAAAGGGGAAAGCAAGATATAGGGCAGAGGTAGTTGCTGCAATTGTTTTACCAGCTTTGTCTCCAAACATGTCTGTCAGTCTTTTCCTGAGTATTTCTAGTAGGAAGGCTGAAGCAGTGACCATTTTTTTCATCAGGCATCATGAAAAGGTGTTAACCAGACATTTAATCCTTTTTTCCTTTTTCATATGATATCCTAAATGTTACCCATTCAAATTCTCTAAATCCCTGTTATAAGAATGACCTTTAAGGTATTTTGACCACAAATTAATTTATTCTTTTTATAGAAGAAGCAGCAAATTCGTAGTCTTCAAGCAATTTACCTTTGTCATATTATTCAGTTCATGAAAATCACAATGTGAATCAGACTTGTAAATGCACCATTATTTGAGGGGAACATTGAACAGACAGTCATGATCTGTCTCACTGGCACAAAAAAAACCCATTTTTTCCAATGTTTTTATACAACATTAGAGTCTCTGGAACAATCATATTACAAGGAATTAATACTAAGAACAATATAGAATAAATTCAATTTGGGGGTTTGGGGGAAGGGTTTAGCCTTAGGTTTGGTTGTTTTTGTGGAGTACATGTCTATCCCCTAAACATTTATTTGTCAGGCTAGAGATTTTGGTTATCAGATTCCAGAGCTTTAGTTCTTGCCTGCAGCTACCTTTTAAAGATTCTACAGACCTCTTGCCTCTGGGTATTCTGTGTTTGTTTCTGACTTTCAGAAAGTTTTCCTTAAGAATATTTGTTTGCTCTTATTGAAAATCAGAGTGATAGCTTATTAAGAAAGAGGGCTGAATAAGCAAATCAAATCTCCTTTTGAACTGGTAAGAGAAAGTAACTGAAAATAAACAGTGTGACCCAAAATTACTTTTTGTCTTCAACATCTGATTTTCTCTCAATAGGATTTTCATGTAACAAACAATATAGTTTAATCAGTTCTTTGATTTATCCTATGATCCCTTGGAAAATTAATTATATTTGTAATCGTGTGCTTAGAAATTACTGTTAGAAGCAACATTTTCAGGGTAAAAAGCATTTGTTTCACTTCTTTTTGTTGAAAATTTAGGGCATAAAGTCCCCTGGTGCAGTTTCTTTTCAGGAAGCAGCTTCCATTTATAGCATTTATTGAAGTGGGAAGTATCACTGCCAGTGTTATAGATGAGGACAATGTGTGCATTGAATAAAAAGTATCCAGGACATTTGACTTAAAATATAAACAACACAGAATGGTTTTATAGTGATAATTTTATGAGAATCAGGGTTTTGCATCTCCACAGGCTCCCTGGAAAGCCTGGATCTTGTGTGTTTTCCAGATTTTTCCAATATTCTACATCCTATGAATTACCTATAGCAATACCTTTACCTATAGCAATCTATTGTGAGTTCTGGGTCTCCTTACACACAGTAACTTCGAACTCTTTATAAAATTTAGCATGGTTTTCGTTGTCAGGGAAATGTAGATTAAAAAAATCCATGAGAAAAAGAGGTAGATAAAATTAGCTGCACCTCTGTCACAAGCCATAAATGGCTGACATGGTCCTAAAGCTGACTGAGACCTGTTTTTATGGCTTAATTCCACTCTTGGAACTCTGCAATTTTAGATTATGGCTATCACTTTTACAACCAGAGGGAAAGTTAGATCAGCATAAAGTTAATTCCAGTTTAAGCAAATCTGAGAATCTCTGATTAGAGAATTATAAATTCGAGTGACATAGTCACTGATCTGAAGTTTGTTTTAGCTCTCTTCATCACATCTTTCTTCTCTCAGAAATATGGTCTTTCTTTATTATCCATTGGGCTGGTTGTGCACTCCTACACATGATGTTATTTAATATCAGAGAGAGTAAGTGGATCAGTGAGGCCAAACTGAAGTAATTTTATAGCAGTTATCACCCAAACACATTTACATGGAGATGCTATATGTGGACAAACTGGACATAGCCATTTGATGCAGAGGCACCTTTCAGCTTTCAGTCACCCCACAATATAGAAGTTTTTCTAATATATGTCTTCAAGACTAAAATTCATTTTCTGGTAAATTAAAACAGAAAGAAATCTCTGAAAAGTAGTCCAGAGTCATTATTTTCAGGAGTTGAAGCACGGTCAAAATGCTCTTTTAGTGTGAAGTCTATTTCAAAGTTTAGGTCTTTATTACACTCTTAATAACTTTGAAATTAATTAAAATTCATGATAATACTTATTTTCAAACAATTGACCCAAAGTTAGGGATTTCTAGACTAAACTGCTTTCAGTTTAATTCTTTTGAAAATATCTTTTTCTATATGCAATTTTAGAATTGTTATTCCAAGCTTCACACTCTTCCTTTGTTTTTTATAGGTACTATTTTTGCTTCCTGACTCAAAATCACTACCTACAGGAGTTCAGAAATACGTATCAGACTTCCTCTTGACATGCTAACACTGATTTTAAAGATATTGTTTGGACCTTAAATATTGAGTTACATCTAGTGCCCTTATAGGATGTCTTTTTTAATCTGGCTATGATAACAATAACCCTTCTCAAATCTTGGTACTGTAAAGGAATCAAACACTTTCAAAGCAGAACCATCCCATTATAAACTGATATTTAAGTAGCTCTATTACAATATTTTGGACAATTCTGCTTGGGAGGAAACAGTCTCATGAAAGGAAAGAAAAAAATTTATTAGGATTAGGATTAGGATTAGGGTTAGGGTTAGGATTAGGATTAGGATTAGGATTAGGATTAGGATTAGGATTAGGATTAGGATTAGGATTAGGATTAGGATTAGGATTAGGATTAGGATTAGGATGTTGCTATTGTTTTGTTGTTAAGAAAAAGAAGAAAACTCTTCTGAAATATGATATTTTTTTTTATTTTGATGATTTGGAAACATTGCTGGAGTGCCAGTGCAAATTTCTCTTCATACTTTTGTAAGCTTACATTTTTTCAAAACTACTTAAACTCCCAAAATTCAATTACCATCATAATCACACCCTGAACAAAACTCTGCTGAAAAAAATCACGATTCTGTAATCTGTGCAGTTGTGAAACAAGATATAGTCAGGAAAAGGAAACGCTTTCATATATGTCACTGCCCACATGGAAATGTCACATCTATTTCTAGCAATAACAGTCTGCCATTTCATTCACAGAAACAATAGATGCCCTCTTCCATCCACCTCCAAACTGGTGAGATCATCAAAGGTTAAAAAATCAATTACTTCACATAAAAAATAGTCATTATTGAGGACAATGCTTGGAAAAAAAAAGGAACAATCAAAGGACAAAAAGTGCAAAATCAAGGAATCAGAGGGGTCTCCTACTCCTCAGGCAGCAGTGGACACACCACCAACAATGTCCAAGACTCCCTGAAGGTGTCTGGGAAACTGAAGGTGCTGGCCAGTCATTGAGGTGTGCTAGGACCAGGGAGCCAAAGCTTTCCCACAGTTGCCAGAATTCCCCACAATGTCCCAAATTTCTGTCAGGCTTTCCCCAGAGGTACTTCTTGCCTCTCGATCCCAAGTCACTAAGATCCACAGAGGGTTTGCTACCCACTCAGGGAAGACTCAGTATCTGTGTGTCAGATATCAGTGTCAGCCTCACGTGCCTATGGGCACCGCTTAACTGAATTTATTCCTGCTTTAAACCCCTCTTCTGCTGATCAGTATTGGAGACTGGAATAATTGTTGAAGTGAACTCTTAATTTGACCTAATGCAGCTATTGATTTATTCATATGAGTGAGCATGATGAACCACTCCAAGAAGGGATTTGTTATTCTCCATTGTGAGAACTCTAAGCAGATTGCATTTACATACCTGACTTTTCACTCCTGTTAATCAATCTCACATCTTCTTGTCACAGTGGCTTGTTATATTGTGATTAGGCATGAAAAACAATGAACTACTATAAAATATATCCAGGACCTTCTTTATGCATTTTAATTTTCTGTGTCCCCTGCTTCCTTATTTGATTTAAACAGTGTGCTTTCACATTTACATTCCCATTAATCAATAAATCTGCTTCACAGGGTAGTATATTAATCAATGTGAGTGAAAATCCATACTCCTGCATACTAACAATTCTATTTATTTACTGTAACATTATTACATTATTTTCTTCTGTTTGCTGCCAGAAAATATCATCCTAAAAAATCTTGATTTCGTACAAAATATTCCTCAAGAAAGTCAGAGTACTTAAGTCAGAGAAGACAAAAAAAAAAATTCAGTAATATCTACTTATACATAATCTTCATTGATAGAGATGACCAAGAAAGTTGAAAGGGTTTTTCAGTGGTTGCCAGGATTTTATAATGACTGAGTTTACCACCTGATCCTGAGGCCTCACAATTTACAAACATATCCTCTGAGTCCTGAGGCTGTCATAATCAAATTGATCATGTCAAGAGCATGCTCCTTTTGCCAGTGTGATCAGTTTTTGTCAAGGGACTATATGCGTAAAAGTAATATTGTTACTGGGGGACTGTATTTCTATTGCTTTTGCTTTAGTCTAATTCAGACTTATTTATTAAAGGCACTGAGTGCAAGTTCTACCACAGCTCTAGTGAAATACCCCATTAAGGCTTATGAGTGCTTTGAAGGAATATTTCACATATTAAATGTTGAGCTTCACTGGTTTGTTTCTTTCTTTGTTTCTAATTGAGCATGAGCAACCAGAGTAGAGCCAATGAATCAGATTAGACATGCAAACCAGTATCTGTCAAGATTTATTCAAGTCAAAAATAATCCTGGTGATTCACTCAGCAGAATTTGATTCTTTTTAGCAGTGACAGGATTAGGCATCCTAAATTATAAACCATAGTGGAAGAAGGCATAATTTCTCAAACCAGAGGTAATAATTGTACAAATATGGTGGAGTAGTGAGGAGCAAAGATGATCCCCTAATGGAAGACATTTCTCATCAACAGTAAAAGATACTGATAAAAAACATTTTAATCCCAAGGATGATTCCTACCAGGCACCAGAAAACTTTAAAGGAACATTTAAAAAAAAAAACCCAAAAAACGTAGAAGCTCTCCTATGAAATCAACTGTGTGATTTGGCTCACTAGGCAGGAAAAACTGTCTTTTCATATTAAGTTTTAAAAATTACCTGGAGCCAATGTCATTTTCCCAGAAATTCCAGGAAATGAGTTCACTTAGAACCAAAGAGTAACCAGACCTCTCGATTACCTGTGCTGTCTGAATATTTGAATAAGTGTTTTTGTCTTGGTTGCAAGCTCCTTGGAATATTGTAGTTACATATTTGATGGTACCTTGGTTGTTACTTGTCTGAATGTTCTTGTACTGAGGACTCTGCTTGGCTGTGAGTTTTGGCATAGTAATGATGGTTTATGTTGCTGGTGCTCTTCTCAGCATCTGGGAACTCAAGAGTTTCTAACTTTCTTTGTGTCTTGTCACAGTTAATAATAGCAATAATAACTTAGTTACATATGTGAAAATGACCATGAAATAAAATATATGTTGATATTAAATAACCTGATTTTATTAAACAATGGTGATGTGGAATTCACATTCTTAGCCATTTGTGATACCTGCTGAAATACAACTAGTTCTGATGTAAAACAATTAGTTCTAATCAATAGACTTCATCTTTGGAGCTCATAATGAGAGGCACACAATACGATGTGTTGCCTGAATGGAAAAGTTTTAAGACCAAATATAGTTTTTATCAATGAGGAAACAATTATGGAACCCAAAGCAATGCGATCAACTGAGGTGGCTGTGTAGAAAAGAGCAAAGAAGAAACTGGTGTAGTCTTGGAAGCCCAGACAATGAGCAAAACTAGACTGGATGTAAAAAAGCCCATGAGGAATTGGCCAATGCCCCTGTTTAACCCCTCTCAATTTACAGACAGAAACTGATGCACAGGAAGATCCATCTGAATCTGAGGAAGAACTTCTTTACTGTGTGATTGACCACACTGGAACAGGCTGCCCGGAGAGGGTGTGCAATCTCCCTCACTGGAGATATTCAAGGACCTTCTGGTATTAATTCTCTACCATGTTCTCTAGGATGACCCTGCTTGAGCAGTGAGGTTGGACCAGATGACCCACTGTGGTCCCTTCAAATCTTACCCATTACGTGGTTCTCTGAATTACATTTGAATGATCACAGCAGTCTGGGGAGATTCCTGAGGACTGGAAGAAAGAAAGGTCACTCTTAACTGCAGGAAGGGCAAGAAGAAGAATCTAGAGCACTCTGAGCTTATTAGCTTCACCTCTATCCCAGGGAAGGGGATGGAACACACAGCTCTGAAAACTATTTCCAAATTTATTAAGGACATGAGGGTTATTTGAAACAATCAAATTCCAGATTTAGAAACAGGAAATTATGCCTGATCAATATCATAGCCTCTGGTGACAAAATTACTAGCTTGGTAGATGAGTGTAGCGCAGTGGATGTTTCTCTTGATTTTGATAAGGGTTTCAGTTTTCAACACTCTATGGCATAGCATTTTCATTGACAAGATGATGACATGTGGGCTAGATATGAGGATGGTGGATTGGACTGCTGAGCTGAAAGGGTTGTGCTCAGTGGCACAACGTCCAGATGGATGAATTACTGAATACTTCATTAACCTGTCAGATAAGCACAAGTTCTGCTGGGGAAAGTTGAATAACCAGTAGAAGATGTTCAAAGATTATAGAAAAATTCAGTTTCTTGGTAACATATGCTGGCAACATTACAAATCTTTACTGACATTGTTCCATTGAGCTTTCTAAAGTTCCTCTTTTTTTAAAGTCTGAATGTACACGTGCTCACAGATTAGAAGGTATACATTATCACAGTGTCACTGTCGTAATGGAGAAAGGATCATCTTTTTGATCTAGATTATAGGGACTCAGAGAACAGACAAAGAAAGAAATTTGAAGAATAAACCAAGGGAATGAAAAATGATAGAACAATCAAGTGCTCCCTAAAAAGCTATATCTGGGAAAAACAGTTTTTAGTAAAAACTTAATTGAAGATTCCTAAGATTCACAGACTCCTGCTTCCTTGTGTATTTGTGTGCAAGCAAAATTTTCAAATATGCATTAAAGAAAAAGCATTTAAAAAAAAAAAAAAAGAAGGGTTGAGAGAAGTGGTGGATGGGTCACTATTCCACTTCTTAATTTCTTAACCATTCAAACTACAAGACAAGAATAGTTATTATGCATGGTGATCACACACCAAAGAAATTGAGCCTAAATAAAATAATTCTCTCACGTGCTGTGCAAAGCTTGTTTTTGTTATTGTACTGGTTTGCATTTCCAGTGCATTTATTATTGTTAGTGGGGAAAAAATTGTTTTTCTACACAGCTTTATTCTTCCTATTGCTAATTTCTTATGACACTAGAGAAAAGATTATAAAAGCATAAATAAAAGGTAAAAAATAAATCCAGAAGGTTTTTATTCTTAGGTCTCAATTTCTCTGTCCACTGTGTAATAAATTTCTCTGATTCAGCAGTTTGTCTCATAAATTTGTGTGAAAAATTAAACATGCAAAAATTTCAGCATTTTTGTGGAGATAAAGAACACATCTTTACTGTTAGAGGAAAGAGCAGAAAATTAATTATTGCCATGAAAAATATTAACAGAGTTACAATAAAGGTGAGTTAGTTTTCCTCCATTTAATACTGCAGGAGAGTTTAATAAGTCTTTTTAAATACCTGCTCTGTGAATTCATGTGTAGTTTAAAGGAAGTATTTAACATATTATTTTTTAAAACTCCTATCTTCATGGTGCTCAGGAAATAAAAAGATGCAAATTTTTGATTTCAAAAAATATAAAGAACACTAACGACACTAAATTCTTCCCCACTCCCTCTTTTCTTGCTCTGCTTAATTAACTTTTGCAGGTTCAGCTTAAGAATGGCTGGTAGCAGAATGGTAGTAAATCTGACAACATAATTTTTCAACATTTAACCATTTCAAATCAACATCCTCAACATTCTGTATTTTAAGCATACATTCATCTGAAAACTGCTGATGAAAAAGAAAATACAGTTACTTAATGCACTGAGACAAAGAAATTATACAAACTGCCTGGGGACCAGCATGTATAAGAAATGTCAAATTTCCATCAAATGTTGTCTTTTTATTTCTGTTAAGCTTAATTTATATGCCACAAGTTTTTGCACTTGAAAATGTTGGCATGAGATCTCACAGGTACAAATAAAGCAAGATTAATGCTTCCTTGTTTTCTAGTGAATAGTAAAGCATGCACTACCAACTTGCACTTCAAATGAATTGCCAATGAGGTAGATTGGGAATTGCAATTAGTTACTTAATGTGAGTAGGTAGTTAAAATATCTTTAGGAGAATTGAAGTGTAAATGAAGCTGTGTGCCATTCAGCTAACCTGTACTTTCATTCATTTCATTAGTGTGCCATTTCAGAATCCTTACAGAGCTAGGTGATTTAAAAACTCGCCATCATCATTGAACATATGCAACATACAGCTGTTCCCATTCTCATGCAAGGGGTTTGGGCTTCAAGATCCAATCATGCTTAAGATTCAGGTTGTAGTTTTCATATCTTTCAGTAAATTGACATAATGGACTTTGTACAATACGTAGGAGAGTTAATATCTAGGCCAGCACAGGTCTCTCTTTCAGGGTGATCTGCATAACTCTACCAGCCCAGTGACTATTGACTAGAGCTCCACTGATAGTAACAGGAACTTAGGCACCTTGTGAGATACCTTAATAGATATTTTAGACACCTTGTTGATATGCAGGTGCCTGAATCCTGATGCCTGCAAGCAAGGTGGGGGTCAGCCGCTTCTCCCAGGCAACCAGTGACAGAACAAGAGGAAATGACCTAAAGCTGCACCAAGGAAGGTTCAGGTTGGACATCGGGAAGAATTTTTTCACTAAAAGGGTGGTTAAGAATTGGAATTGGCTGCCCAGGAGGTAGCTGAGTCACCAAGTCCAGAAGTGTTCAAGAAATGACTGGCAGTGTTGGTTTAGTGCTATGGTATACTTGCAAAGGTGGTATTTGGTCAAAGGTTGGATTTGATGATCTTTCAGGTCTTTTCCAAGCTCAGTGATTCTATGAGTATATGAAACCCCACCCTCAATTTCTCTCTTTGTTAAACAGCAAGATGCTTAGGGACTTGTGAATACAATGTTCCAGAAAAAAACAAAGATTAATTTTATGGTCATACTTCAGCTTAGTTCTGATTGATTTGTAAGTACATTGAAGAGCGGCATTACACGATGTGTCAGCATGTACCATTTTCTCACTTGAACTGAGAAAAAGTAGAGACCTTTCACCCTTTTATCCTCTCTTATTTCTTTTACATTAGGAATTCTCTGTTTATTACTGTTACTGATATATGTCAGACTTCAGGAAAATAACTGAGAAATGATTTGGGCCCAAAGTCTGAAGCACACCCATTATTAACTCCCTAAAACAGATACAAAAACAATGAAGAACATAGAATGAACATGGAACTGGAATTCTCCACTCATAATGGTTTTTTTGCACTACTGTGCAAACATACTTCTCTGCATCACCCACCTGAGGAAAATGGAACTGGCACAGGGAGTGAAGAAAAGAAATTTCTCCAGTGTATCTCGATGACCTTGGCAGTGTGGAGCTCAGATTTCTAATCACAACTGAATGCTGGACCATGATGTTTGCAGCTTATAGAATGTTGAAGCCATGAGTACTCTTGATTTTAACAGGGCCATATAAGAGTTGAACAGATAGTTTCAGAAGTTTCTAATAGATACCATGCATTCATTGCATCTTGAAATCTCTTTCCTTGATGTGAGACAACAGCTCACAGAGACTTGTTTCTTCCCCCAGAATTGAAAGGTGACTGGAAGGCAAAGGCCTCTGCACCATAGATATTTAACATAAGGTAAGAAAAAACCTACTTTTTAGATTATATGATGGATCTTACTTTATACAGCGTTACATTTATGCAAGTATTATCTTAAACAACAGATGACATGAGAATCTCAACACTCAGTTATAACCAGCACAGTAGAGGGATAATTCAGGAAAGGGATACATCATTATATGGCCATAGAGCTGTGTCCTCTATGAAACATAACCAGTAGACTTAATAGGTGGATATGTGGTTATACTACAGGTCCTAAAGACCAAATAAATCCCTATATATATGTGTGTTAAAGATTCTTCCCTTCCCCCATGAAGAAAATATTAAAGTAAAAAGTATTAAACAGGTGTCTTGAGAGAACACAAGGTATCTGATAATGCTCCTTTTTGTCTCTTTAAACCTGATAGATGGCACATCAGGTTTTAATAAGATCTTTGTTTACTTGTGATTCACATCTGCAGTTGAAAAGGAAAGCTCTTCTCACGCTATTTTAATATCTGCACTTACTTAGATTCTAAGCAATTTGTTTGTGTCTCCCTTTAAATAAAAAAAGGTAATCCTAGGGTTGCCCAGGACTGTTATTTACAAATGACTGCCCATTACTCACACAAAAGAAGTTAGTAATAACTTGGTCACTATTAGAATACATAGAATTACAACCTGTTTACTGTAGGCTTGGTAAATTGCCCTAAGGTTGATGAGCTGATAATTATATGTTTCTTTCTTCAACTGATGGCACAGGGGATACACATAAGTTATTTGCTTTAGCAATTAGGAAATTGTTCAATTTGTGCTCTAATTAACTAAATTACACCTGCAGAGGTCTAAAGAATTTCATTATCACCTGTGTGAAAGCAGCACATTTCCCCTATTACCTACATCTGGGTTTTTTTCTATTTTAACCCCATCATTATCAGTTCTATGCATATGACCACAATGAAACTGTAATAATTTCCAAGCTTTAAGCATATTTTTTCTTTGAATATATGTCAACAACTACAAAACACAGTCACTCCCACTTTATGCTGTTTTGTTCTGTTTTCCTTTCCAAGTTTCAGTTCCAAAAGATGCACAAATACAGTTTACTACCTAGAGCCAAACACCAGAAGTAGCAGCAAAATAAAAATGTTTTCCTAGAAAGTCATAAAATGCAAATTCATTTCTTTAAACAAAATGTAAAACTTGTAATTTTTAGGAGACAGACATAATATCATTTACCTAGGAAAAAATTAGACCTCTTAAAGTTACATCATGGTATATGTTTGATGGTTATTTTTGAAAGGTTAATTTATATGATACATTAATTAGGACAGGCATCTTTCACATTTGAATAACATTATCTTCTGGGGTTTGCCTTGGGTCTTAAAATAACAAACACAACAAATCAACTGAACTGTATTCATCTTCCTGAAAACATACTTTTTATGTCTCTGTAGTTATTTCAGAATAAGTCTATCAGCTGGATAGCCATGGACTACTAAAATTGTTTCTCTTGGCATGGCTCTTTCATGGACTAAAGAGCACTAAATTAACTTCCATTTAAAACAGGATTATTTTTTATGTTTGTTCCATCCAAAACTGGTCAAGGAAAATTACTGAAACAATTTTTTAATCTGTTCATTGCTCTCATCCAAAATATAACTCACATAATTCTCATGTGTGAGAGGCAACTATAATTATCATACAAAATTTCACAGTTTACCATCATTTTCAGCTGACTCCATCTCTTCCTCTGTTCATGAAGGCTCACTAGGGCCACACTACACTGGTGACTCACAGAGTGGTGCTGGACCCTTTTGGGAGCTCCTGAAGACATCAGAACTGTAACAGTAGTCATTGGTTAAAAGAACAGGGATTCAGGAGCCTACACAACCTACATCCTGGCTTCATATTCCACTGGATGCATTGTATATTCTGCCTCTTCCTGCTACCACTGTTAATGGGTCTTCTTTAGTTGTGCAAATTGAGAAAGGAGACAGATAAACAGCAATAAGTAGAAAACAATAATAAAAGATCAACTAGTTGTTACTGCTGCCTTTTGGAGCCATTTCTAAGGAACATATTACTTCTCTGCTACCTGCCTCATGGTCAAGTAAAATTATCATTTGCTTTCTTCATGTCTGAAACACATGAGGTCCTCAAGCATAGATTTTCATAATCTATGGATAACTGGGAGCTTTACTTTCCACAGTGTTTAACTGACCATTTTATTTTCTGGTACACGATCACTGATTTTCAGAAGAATTCTGCTTGAGGACCTGCAGATTAACTGTTCAAATATAGTAAGAATGACCTAATTTGCAGTGAAATACAAGATAAAGAAAATTAAACCTACAAGTAATTTTTAAACTTCTAGAAAGTGTGTGTCAGCAAAAAGCTTTTTAGTAGATTTAGTTATTAGAAAGTATGGATAATAGCTTAGAAGCAGTAACAACAGTGGTTTTTCTTAGTACTACTTTCTATAATGGTGAAATGCTTCTTTCACTTGTGTCCTAGTCTTACGTTGTGGTTTGTATTTGCATATGCTAAAAGATGCTGAGCATAATGTCTCCTTCACAATGCTCTTTGCAATGATCTTTTGGTTCCCAGTCACGATCTTTAAGTATTGCAGAAACGATCATGACTTGACATAGAGGTGTACTGTTCAGAAAACTATCAAGAAAACAAGTCATTCCAAAGATTGCGTTGAATTAAGTTGATTTTCTAAGTAACTCTGCCACCTGCAGCACTAAAGAACAAATGTCTTCATGATGGACGGGTCAAACATAGTTTTTCATAAGGTGCCCACAGCTGCTCTTTCTTTTCCTAGTGAATTAACCACTTCATTGCTGTTCATTCATGCATGTGTCATTGTAGTTTTAAGGAGAATGTGAATGGAAAATGTGGCTTGAAGGTCTGGTCTTACTGAATCAGCCTCATTATCCTGAACATACTGATATGTCTTTTAGTCCTAAAGAAAGTCTTTGCGCCTTTCACTACACATATATGCAAGAACACATAACATTACTTAGGAGAAAAAATCTGAATTTTGAATAATTGGGGTTGGCAATATCGTCAAGAAAAGGTAACAATGTGGGGGTTTTTGTAACTAAGCCATATGGCCAATAAGGTTGGATACAAAAAGAAAGTTAAAGAAAATGTTAGGTGATGAAAATGAGACTTAGAGTTACAAGCATTTTTTAGCACAGTTTCAACTGAACAAAACTAAGAACACATATTAAAGTTATGAGGTAATCTAAAATTAATATAGTTTACACGACAGAAAATGTAATAGGTATTAGCACTGTGTGGGTTATAAAATACAGTTCTCTGTATCACTTGGACCAGATGTTGGTTGGGTATTCATCTACAATTCAAGTTCCCCATAGTCATACCAATACAAGAAAATATCTATTACATTATAGAATGTTTGAATATCAGCTAAGGCTACTTGTAGAATTCCAGACATAATATGGCAAAGAAAAAAAATTGAAATCCTTAAGCAATGAAAAAGAACTAATTCAGTATTCCAAGTGCTATCCAGCTGTTACTTTGCTCTGTCCTGAAGGTCTTATGCTAATTCTAGGATGCTGTCATGAATGGTAGAGTTAGAGAAAATGGTTAAAATCTTTTTAATGGATTATTTCTAGTCTTTGCAATTGAACCTATTTTATTTGTTCACTTTCAAACTCACTTTCATAATATTTCGGAAAATTCTTTGAGGTTTTTGGAGGTTAAATTTTCAAAATTTATATCCAGTTATAATTACTGAAATTCTTCCCTTTACCTGCAATTCCAAGAGATAGACAAAACTTACAAGATCATAAACACTGCATGGAACAAAAGAAATTATTACTTATAAATTATTTTTCATATACAAGAGGGAATATAAAATCTCTCTTATTACAAAATATTTGGTTGTAAAATTTTGTTTAGCTTCTTCGAAAGTAAATCATCCACTAGGCTTTAAAGTGAAAGAAACTAGGCTTGGAGATTCTTCATTTCTCACTTTGCTATTTACAAGAGTGTTCAAGAAGTTGTCAATAATAGGGTTTTCTGCAAGTTTTCCTACTGCACCAGATGGAAGTTTCCATGGAATTTTATGAAAGGCTTCAATTAAGGAAGAAAAAAAGAAATATGTCCACTTATCTGACCTAGCCAAGTATTTGTGGAATAATACTAATCTCTTCCTCTTAAACTGGGTTTCCTGGATTCACTGTTGTTGCCCTGAAGTCCTGACCTTTAATGAATCTTGCCAATGGTTTGCTGGTCATTCCTCATCTTCTTTACAATCCCTACATGCAAGCAGTGAGGGGTTATGAGTCCAGCTGCCAACAAAAGCCTGATAACAACTGACTGAACACGTCGTTTTCAAATTCTATACCCAGGCTTCTTTCCACAGATACTGGGTCCTATATGAGAGTCCAATGCTGGGTGATGGGAATCACTATGAAACTAGCAGAGAATTCAGTGAAAGCAGTACCAGATCCAAATTACAGAGCAAATTAAAACCAAACAAAGCCAAGTAATATTTCTGTTATTCCAAAGAACAGTTCAGAATTAAAAGGTTTCCTGTGGTATCAGCTGAATCACCAGGTGTTTCTTCAATACCCAAACTGATGTATTTACAGAGTAAATAATGTGCATTGTATATAATTGCATTTTAGACTTAGAGAGAAAGACCTTTTCAGGTAATTCACAATTTTTACATTTACATTTAAGCAGTGAATTTTTTGCAGTGTACCTCAAGGAAGAAGTGTCTTGAGTTTGAGTTGTAATTAAAATACAGCTTCTTTTATCATCTTTAGTATAGCCCACAGTGAATCTGAAGAAACAGCAAGTCTGTTAAACAAGATAAAATATGGTAACATACACTTTTTCTGACAAGCATGTTACCAGTTTTCATAATCTTGGATAAATAAACCCAGAAATCCGTGCCAAGGCTTGTGGACTCTTTAATGGAATGTGAAACCTTCCAGCAGGAGTAAGCAAGCATGGTAAGACAATTAACATTATTGCTGTCTTTGTTGACAATTGCCAAGATATAAAGAACAAATTATTCCAGGTAACTCCTTCATAGAGAGATCAAGGACTGTTGTGTTTCCATTTAGCCAAGCTGAATATCATTATCTGCATTTAGAAAAAGGCCATGAAACTGAAGCAAGCAAGTTCTTTCATAGGCTCTATTTTAGCAACAACTCAAGAATAGATATTTCAGATTGAAAAATTTAGTTATAAAAGGAGTACACTTAATTATCTTGCATATGTAACACTTCCTGAGAATGAGATAAATCATTGTTTTACACCTTTTTATGCATGCTAACATAAAAACTTGAGTAGTTTTTGGCAAATGTTGGGCCACACTCAGTTTTACTTAAAACATTTTTTGAGTCATTTCAGAGGTTTTTATCTACAGTTTTCAGAAAATTTTATAGACTAAGAAAAAACACATTTATTACAGCATATTGAACTAGATTCTTTGATGCAGATTGATTTATGTTGACTAATTCTTGATTATGCCAGCAGAGGCTATGAGACCTCTTCACTTTAGGACTGACCACAAAGAGGCTACTGAAACACAGCCCACATCTGTACAAAGTTCTACTCAAAATTATTGTTGACAAAAATGCACAAGTTGACTTAAAACCCAATTGCTTTGGGTTTGTTTGCTTATTTATTCTTACATTCACTAGTTCTGAGTAATCACTGAGGTTTTTTAACATCCTTCATTGCCCAACACAATGAGAGTAGTTAGTTTAGCTCAGTGTTGCCTTCACTGATATCACTTGTGTTTCAGGGTAAGTAATTTGGTAAGTAATTTGACCCTTTTAAAGTGTCTAATCCAATACATACGATCTAATGGAGAGTTAAAACTGAATACATCTACAGGAAGAATTTGGTCACGTGGAATAAACATTTACAATATTTTGCCCACTTATGTTCACAAATGGGGAAAGTTCTTCAGGGAAAAGATAAGACTTTCAACAGATTAGGGGTAGAATAGATAGGGGAAGAATAGAACTTCTAGACAGTTTGTCTTTTCTCTAACTGGACACTACACTCAATTGCAGCAGAAGAGAAGGGCATTCAATGTAAGGCAATGTTATTGTTGTTGCTATTATTACTTATTATTATTATTATTATTATTACTATTACTGCCAATCTTCCAACACATCTAAATAGCATTAACTTTCATCTTTCATTCATTCACTTTTAAAGGTGAAGCTACTTAACAAATTCTCAGGTTGGGCTTAAACATATTTTAATTTGTTCAAAATATATTTTTTTCAGTTAATTTATGTTACATTCCCTTTGTGACATAAATAGATTGGTTACTCTGAAAATGTTCCATTATTCTGCTTTTTTTTTTTTTT
>VXAC01000324.1:330806-410991 GCA_013399225.1 Rhipidura dahli | reverse complement strand
TTAATTGGGTCACAAACTCATAAATTTAAAGGCGTACTTCCTAAAATTTCCAGATGGCTGTGTACCTGTCTGTCCTGGATGTTGTATTTCTCAGGGGATCTCTGTGGGTTTGGCTCTTCCATTTCTGGATTTCTCAACACTTGGCAGACAGGGTTACTGTGGTTCTGTTTTGTTTTGTAATTGGACAGAGTGGCTACAGAAAGTCTTGTAACCAGTGTGTTGAAAGGTTAAAAAAATAGACACAGCTCAATCTCACCCTCTTTCTTGAAGCTCCTGTGAATCAAGTTTTCTCTAATTTGTAACAGTCTTTGTGAAAAAGTGCCTTACTTTAAAAGACATCTGTCAAAACAGCATTTTGGAGCTCCATGAGGTTTTGAGTTTACAACATTGGCAACTTCTCAGAGAGGATAAACTTTTCAAATTACCTCTTTCCATGACTGATTAGGGAAGTGGCAGAAGTTGAGGTATTGATGGTTTATACCTTGGGAAATCTTGCGGGGGCATAGGAAGCCCATGAAGAGGTATCTTCTCTACCCTTACTCTTTACCTCCTGCTTTTCAAACAAAATTAAGGTCTCAGCCTAAAAAATTAGTAGGATCTGCTCTTGGCTGGGTAAAAATGTGAACTTCTCTACTTCTTCTGTGTACAAGATTCATTGTCTGATACATCCTTCAATATTTTAAGGCAAATATAATAATGTACTGAGCTAATGTGAACATGTTTTATACCTTTTATTACTATTTTTATTCTTGCTGGTAAACCTGCTTGTCATTGGACTGTTTTCCTTCCCAAGGAGCCAATATGATAAACCCTTTCAATGAAAGGCAAAGCACACCAAACTTAAGCACACAATTTCCCCGCATGTCATTTCCCATTTTCCAAGGAGATGAGCTTCCCCAAAAGAGAATTTCTGTTTAGCTCAAACTTGGATAAAATAAATGAATAATGTTCTCTGCAGTTTAGACTGTGTGAAAATTCAGATGACTGCCAACATTTAACAGGACTCGTAGCAGTTAACATTACAAATACCCCAAGCTACTGGCTAATATTAAATTCTGTAGTAGACTGATTTTTGTATTACCAAGAGGCCAGAACTTGATCAGCCATTCCATCTCTGATATTGTCATTTAATTCAATAATAGTTAACTTAAATATATTCAATATGTTTTTTCAACCTTTCTCACATCTTGTGCTTATCTGGTGATTTCATAATGAAAATAGATATGCTGTACATTTGATACGAAATCTGTAATAAACCACAGTTCTGTCTTTCCAGAAATTAAAAAAAAAAAAAATCTGTTTCTAATTAATGTCAGTCCTTTTGATGGATTTGGCACTACTACCTTATGTTGATCCTGGCAAAATTTAGTCACAAAAAATGGGATTATAAACTGTAATCAATTTTATTTACACTATAGTAGTGTCTAGAAACTCTAATCAAGACCAGATTCATATTAAAAGAGAATCATGACCAGACTTGTATTAAAAGAGGGATTTATATGAAGTATTTCAATTAAGTGATTCCGTGTCCTGAGTCAATAGTTAAATGCAGGAATTAAAAGAAACAAGGAAGTAAATTTTGGGAAATGAAGTCACACAGAATGTCCATGGCCAAGAAAAGAAAAGTCTCTGTCTGAAATCTTGTAGTGTGTTATCAACAGGGCTATGGTCTTAGGGTAGGGTATCAGTTATTGTTAAGTACAACCTGCAGTCAAAACTTCACGCCCCGATTTTGTCGCCCTGGACATCGTATCCTGTAAGGCCTTCCCAGGATGGAAGTCCACTCTCCCAAGGCACAGCCCACTTGTTCCACACAGGGTGTTTAGACACCTACAGCCCCCGCACAAGTGATCTGCACAGTGCACACACGCAGGAGGCTTTATCTCTATCCTTCCTGTAAATAACTGGAGAAATTAGGTAAATGGGCCACAGTGACAGCTAAGGTGCTCATCTAGAAGCTTGGCATGATTTTTATAGATAATCAAGATTTTTGATGACCAGGAATTGGATTTTTTTGTTACATTAGGTACTTACATATGTATAGAAGAACTCTGAGTAGGTAGGTTCTTAAAGTGGCCTGGCTTCATGCTGGGTAAAAATAACATGTATCTTAATATCACCACTTTAATTTATTGTGCTTGCCCAGTAGGTGCATCCTCAGGTTGATCTAGCTTCTACTTATTAATTTGCTGCACAAACTCAGCACTTGAATAAACAGCATAGTAGTAGCAGTAGTAGTAGTAGTAGTAGTAGTAGTAGTAGTAGTAGTAGTACTACTACTACTACTACTACTACTATAATTATAATTATAAAGCCAAAGATACATGGTACCTTTCACCCTAGATTTACTGTAAATTTGTCTTGGAGACCCAAATCGTAAACCCTTCAGATTTTCTTTTGAAGCGATCTGGATACACAAAGTGTTCTAATTTACAAAGGGGAAAAAATAGGATTAGAAGCATTTCTGCACACACAATTTTTTCTTAGAAATGTACAATTAAAAATCATTTATTATGTACATTAGGAATGTAAAATAAAAATAAAATCATTTTTAATTAATGAAAATATTGAGTAAAAAATCAAAAATTATTTCTCACCAACCATTTTTTTAACATTTTTTACTTAATATTTTAAACTACTTATTCTTAGGATGCATAAGTACTGTTGCACAGGCAGATGCAGCAGGGTGTAAATCGGCAAAGAACTAGGACTTAAGTTCCACACAAGTCTCCACATTCCCATATGTAGAGTGTGGAAGCAGTAGATCCATATTTTCACAAAACTATGCCTGAGTCATCAAACCTGACTAACAAGGTGCTGAATGAGTGCCTGGCCACCCACATGAGTAGTACCCTTATTTCTGACTGGGTTGTACCTATAGTGGCCCTGCAACCTGTAATTGCTTCTGCTACAACAGCACACTCAGGGGTGGATTACCATTTGATGCTCCAATCACTATGAGAAGTATTCTTCATCAGGAACTTTGGGCCACTTTTTATTTCTGAGGCGATGTATATTAGCAAATAATAGAGTGGTTAATACTGTAAGACATTCAGGACATGTTTACAGAGGAGAGAAGCAATGTATCACAATTAACAGCCGATACTGAGCCTTTCACTGCCCCCCAGACCTTGAAAGATTGTGTTTCATAGCTTTGTTGTCCCTAAAGAGAGGGCTGGTATACATCACATCAACTGGATCGAGCTTCTGACATGTCTTATATGGTTATGTGTCAAGCAGGAAATGTTGAAAAATAGCCTAAATTACTGTCTTAAAGTACTTGTAGTTTGCATTAGCTGTATAAACAGATGTGTTGCTGCTGGTGTTCCTTTTATTTTTGTCACGTTTCTGTTTACACAAAATGATACTTAACTGGAATTCATTCTGGGCATCCATTAATGTCTTTCCCTATAATCCCAAACTGTAACAGATGTTATTAATCTTCAAAAAGGATTAGAGAATTTTTCTCACCATAGACAAAAATGTTACACTAGTCTGGGCAACAATCCCATTAAGAAACCAAAGTGAGCCATACAGCCATGACAAACTGAGGGGAATAGATGCAGTTATTGATTTATTGCATATATAAAATATATACTATAAAGATGACCTACATGTTTTACAGTAAAGTATTTCATTGTGGTTTTAGCATTCTCCTTATGAGAAATAATGATCTAACATCTGCTGTGCAGCCAGAGAAAGCTTTCTGTCACCTGTTCACTATAGTATTTGTCACAGTGTGTAGTTATTAGGAATAGTTGGAAGAAATCACATCCCTTGACTTTAGGAGCTTGACCTTGGCAATTCAGTTCCTTACACTCTGTGAAGAAAGGTGGATATTTTCAAGGGGCTATTCAGAATACCTGAACTAGGCAGCAATTAGGATTCCTGCTTCAATTCTTTGAATCACCTTTAAGTGTAACTGGAGTGTTATCAACACCTTTCTAACTACCAATGCAAAGCCCAGCACTGTGAACTCCATCTCAGCCAGACCCAATGCAGTGACATTTTCTGTTAACTGTGTAGGGAACCTAAAAGTGCTCAGACTTGAAATGCAACCATCATTCTTCAGCTGCTGCACTGTTTCAGTGGGGCTAAAGGGAACTATCTGAGAATGAACCTTTTTAATCTCATGCATGATGTTTTCAGATGGTAAATAACACTCTTACAGTTTAAGAAACTGTCAGTTGGTCTGATTTCTTTCTTGGGTGGGTACTTCTAAAAGATATGTCTCTAATCTTTTTTATTCTGATTTCTCTGATTTGACATTCATGTCCTTTATAGACTTATTATCTATGTAATGGAAGTGTAAGGAGATCGATTGGATTCATAAACTCATTTTGCTAAGACCACTACTGAACATGAGAATCACTGCACCTCTTTGAGCCAATGCTAAAACTCTGTTCAGTCTTACCAAAGTAATGCAGTAAATGTTTATCTGGTCACTTAGAAATACAAATATTGTTACAAAGATATTCATTTTTGCACTTGTCCATAACAAAAATATAAATTTCGGGGTAATGAATGAATGAAGAATTTTAATGTCTAAATTTAAAAATTCACGTTAAAATATCATTTTAAGAGTTACTCTATGTAAATCTAAGAAGTACCATCAAGACGTATGTTAAAAGTATATATACAGTCAAAATGAATACTTCTTTATTCTGACTCTTGAAATACTTGAAAAATCTTCACAATCTTCAGTATCTGCTGAATGAATTCTGGAAAATAAAACAAATTCTGTGTTTTTAAAAAAATTTCAACAAATTAGATATGTATGTGAAATTACTCACAACTTCATACACATTTCCTAAATGGTATCTCACAAGCAAGAGAGAGAACTGCTGAAATTATTGAGTTTACTGAATAAGCTGAAGTAACTGAAATCTGTAATAAAAGTGTTCAGTCTGAGAATAAATATTTGACTTCTGTTAAATATGAGAATTTGTGCAAACCTAGAGTCCCCAGTATGTGCAGTACTGCAGTGTTGCAAAGACATTAACCAGGTCAAAAAGGCTATAAAATATTCAGTATTAAGACTTATGGCATTACTGTAGGAAAAATGGTTTATCTATTTTAGAACTTGGAACAGGCTGTACAAGAATTTTCCCCCCTCTGAGCCAGTAAACCAGCACCATCTAACACCAAATGTAATTAGTTACAAATTGCCTGTTACAAGTTAATTAAACTTCCTTGCGTCTCTGCTTCTTAAGCAACATGTAGATTCTTTTATGCACTTGCCAATTAGTGCATGGGGATTCTGCTTTCTAATTGGATAAAATAGTAATAAACTGAGCAGTGTGCTGTTGATATCCAGAATGACTTTGTTAAAAAAATAGTGGAGACAGGTTTAATGCTTCAAATATTTATCTCAATTGAAATTGATTAAAACAATTTGAGGTTCCATTAGATATAGATACAATCCTTTTGTTAACGAAGTCCATCTGGTCTTGGAAAGAAAATTAAGATTCACTAATTGAAATTTGGAAGCTTTTTTCCAAACATGCATAATTCATACTGACAGAAAACAGAAGCTGCAATTCACCACAAACTGTCAAGTAGATGAATGTTTCATTTAGATGGAATTTAAGATTTCACCCAGCAAGAATCTACAAATGCTTATATTAAGTCGCAGCCTGAGAAAAGAAAATCTGTTCTCTTTTTACTGGCTCTGTATTAAAATCTCTTTTTCACTGTGAAGCCATTTTAACCTTTAATGGCATCACATTTGACCTTTTTCATTGCCAGCACTGGAAGGACCTTTCTAGATGATGAGCATTATTCAGCTGTGCAATCTTGCAACTTCATTAGCAAGTGATTCTCCTTTTTTTAACATGTCATATATTTACAGAATTTTGCTTTTGTGTCAGGATGCAATTCCGTTTTATAAGAGGGTTAGATTTAATTATTTCTCTCACTGGTTATTTTTTTTTCTTCCTGCCTTGTACTTTGTCCCTCAAAAAAACAATCTCAGATCAGATCATTTTTCCAGTCTACACAGTAGTGCCACACAGTTGCATTAATGGAGCTGAGCAGACTGCAATGAAGACTGGGAACGAGTAGCTGCAGAGAAGAGAGGCCGGGAAATTTCAGATCATTGTGGCCACCACACACTTCTCATGGACTATGGCAAGAGAGATGTTAGCATGAATCCTCTCTGTTTCACCCTGGCATAGACCTTACCTTCTTTTCTACCACACATGACACTTACCTTTATTTGTCATTTTTGAGCTGCTACTTTGCTGTCTTGACATGCTTGAAACATGAATGAAGCTGTCACTTTTCACTGAAGTGTGGGAAGTATCTTGTACCAACCATTTTGTTCAACTCAAATGATATTTAGCTTTTGATGCGTTTTTTTTGCAGCCTCATAAATACCCACAAAAAAAAAAAAAAGAAAATTTGGATTTCACAGAAGACACTGACATTTGTATCCCTGGTATCCCTGCCGTTTTTGGTGTTGTGTTTTGTTACCCATACACAAGTCACTGCTTGTGAAAAAAAAATTGGATCTGAAACACAGTGGTTGTCAAGTGGTGATGGGGAGAAGAAACTGGTGAAAGATATGCTATAATTGGAATTTTCCCTTCTGCTTTGCAGTATATTCTGGATGAATTTTGTATCAATAGAGAGCTTTGTTGAGCCAAGATAAATAATCACACAAGTCAATGTACTCAGGCAAGAAAAATCAAAGCCATAGGCATTCTGAAGGAAGCACAGGTGTTTTCTGTTCTTAGTGAACCACATGCTCACAAATACATACAGTAAAGTAGCAGAAATGAGGTCTGGTTTGATGATAATTCAAATATGAAAAAAATTATTAGGAAGTCAAGTATAAATAAGTGCTGTGAAACTTCCAGAAGGTCATATAATAGAGTGGAAAACAATCCTCCTTCGGTCTACACAGCTACAGTGAGGCATAAACACTCGAAAAATATAATGACACCATGGGTGCTGAAGAGTAAGATATCAGCCAGCAGTGATGGGGAAGGTGCCTGACCTAATTCAGGCATCTGCTGCAGCAGCCCAGCTGCATCCACAAAGAATTCCATAGTGGCTAATTTAGCCTGTTCCTTAGGTACCTTGTCCTGTCTAGAAAAACTTATTTTATGCATTCAGGATATGAGAGAGTCGAATCTTTTGGGTTTTTTCCTCCCCTCTGCTGCACTCAGAGGATGGATCTTTTCAGAAACAATAAAATTAAATCAATAACAGTGACTTGTCACACACACACACACACACACACACACACACACAAAGTTTATCTTATTTATGAAATATTTGTGATTATTATTTTTTTTTACTAAAAAGGGTAGAATTATTTTTGAATAAATATTGTGTTCAATGAGTATACTTCATTCAGAATTGAGATGCATTCATAGAGCTCCGAAGGGAAAGCTGGAAGATTGCTCAAAGCAAACCTACCCCAGCAAATGAAAGGGGTTTTCTGCTTTCTCAGCTCGCAATTTTCTCTGGGAAGTGCTATAATCCTCCATTAAATAAATGTACAGGGCCAAATTCAGAAACATATCTTATAGGATGCATTTTAGATTTTTGTATTATGACTATTTAAACACCGCTTCACCATAGTTAGAAAAAGAACTTGTTTGGTACAATCCACAGATCAGAGGAGCAGAGCCTGTGTTAATGTGAGCCCCCACATTTCCAAAGGAGAGATAAGAGGTGCTAACTCAAAACAGCCTTTATGTTCTGATTGTATGTGACATACAGCACCACATCAGGAGGGCAGAACAAGCCTGCATCCCATGATGCAAGACTTTGGGATTTTAAGTGGGAAAATATTGTGTTTATCTATTAATTTAATTTTAGATTCCACTAATCTTTTCATGTTTTCCGGCTATATTTTTGCATTAGTGGAAAGACAGTTTGCATGACCTAAAAGCCAGTTACACTCTTCTACTTCTCTGAATAGAAGGATGTTTCCAAGGGAACCACTTGCAGTCCTGTCATCTGGGCTGTAGCCATTTAGCCACTGCTACCTTGAATATATTTAAATATATTTCCTCACTCCTTGCAAATTCTCTGAAAGGTTTCTTTCCTTTGTGCCCTTAAACTCACTCACTAGCCACCCACCCTCCTGCTCTTTTTTCAACAATTTCTTGCTAATATGAACTCCATTACAAAAAGCAAATACAGGCTTTTTCCACCACAAGCATGTTTTAATTGCCACAGTGCTGTCAGGCTATGGAAAACCATAACTGTATTCCTACTGCAGCCTTAATGAAGTGAGAAATGGCTGAGTGTTAAACTGACATCACGATTAACTCCAAGTGGTGTTATTAATGGAATATACAAATACAGTTTTCCCACTTCAATGCATAACTATAGGACTGAGGTTAATCACCCATTTTTCTCATTTATGTCTTCATACACTGGTCTATTTATAACTAAGAGCTGGAACCTTAGCCCCTTCACTTAGCAGTAAAAAGAAAATAAACCAAATATTCAAGAGTTAAACAGCTAAAACAGGTTCACTGAGCATTCCACTTGTGACATTCCACTTGAAGTTCTAGTTTCAATGCTTGATTAAATATACTTTCTTAAGTAGTTGCAGAGACCTGGTAGATGGCCAGAAGGAAAGCTTTATGATGGGACAGTCTTTCCCAAAATATGTCTTCCCTCTGCTACTTACCCCAGCAGCTGTCATCAGGGACAGATTCCATTTAGTAAGCTGCAGTCTGGGCATCAGCCCCTAGTACCCCAAGAATTGTCAGATTATTCAATATGCATAATACCAGCACTGACTGTGCTTAAAGTCTTCAAAGCCAACTGAATTCCCCTGTTCACCTCAGAGCTTTGCATCAGAGCACAGATGTGATCCTGAAAGAGTGCAAACATTTCACTAAACCTAATGAGTGACTGAAGTTCAAAGTGCAACTTAGAGTTCTGCTGGATAAGGGCTGCCACCAGTGTTCCTACAGAGGGACAGTGTTCCTACATCAGTGTTCCTACAGAGGCTGTGTTCCTACACAGGGCTCCTACAGGCTCACCATGTGTTCCTACGTGCATCCATAGATCCCACAACAGGCAAAGTTTCAAGTCATTTCTCAGGAATAGCATTGGTTATTTCCACACTAATAAGAAGAAGGTTGTAAGAAATAGGCCAAAGTGTTTCTCAGTTCCCTCAGAAATCATTCCTTAGTGTCAGCTAAAGATATGACATGATAAATTTCTCCATGGCCTCATCTTCAAGAATTTATAAAGTTCAAGTGTTTCTTCTTGGTAGCCAGAAAATAAAGTCTTGCAAAGAATAAGGTAACACTAAAGGAATTATATTTTAAAAATCTTACATTAATATTTACCTTCAGAATTATTCAAAGCTGACCAGATTCATCCAATTTTTTTAGCAAAGATAATAGAAAATACCTCAGCTATAAAAAATGGTATGGCTAATCCTCAATTTTCTCATTTTAAAAGTTAAATCTCAAGCATCGTAAAACCAGTTTCAAATGACACTTCTATTAGTTAATTTATACTTGTATTTGGGAGATTAATTGGAATAGAGTGAATAGTTTGTAAACAATTTATTGGATGCTAGAATAATTAAAGCACATGAGATACTTAGCAATTTGAGTCCCTGTGAAGACCAGTTAGACCTACTTGCCTAAATCTGTTCACAGCTTAAGGACATCCCCTCTCCCTTCAGTGATACCACTTTCATAAATCATGTTTAGATTCTAGCTACAGCTTTTTACCTATTTTCCTATATAGCTCTCCCTTTCAATATCTTTAGTCTTTCTTTCTTTTCCTGTGGGACATTTTTGTCAGTTTTTGTCTTATTATATTAAAATGACTTGGCTAGATTTCTGTTTATTGGGGGAGTTATTAATTCTAATTGTTTGTGAATTGTTAAAAGAATGTTACACATAGTACAGCACAGAAAACAGATTTTACGCAAAAGTTTAACACTTGAAAGAGAGTTATTAAGAACAAAATAATTGAAGAAAAGCTCAATAATAGGGTAAGGTTTTTTGTAATAATCACCTACATGAAAGTATTGAGGTGAAATATGAATTTACTTCATAATTTTATTGCTGTGGGGTGGAACCTTATCTTACTGTGACTCTATTTCTACCTTAAATATGAAATATTTATAAATATACAAATATCTGTATGCGAGCCTCAGTGAAGCCAAATTCCAGGTCAGGTCATAGTGGATATTACTGCTGTACTTCATACACTGAGGAAGCTGTGGAAATGGTTGTGTACACTTCATTAAGGAGTTGTGGTTATATAAGGTACCCAAATTATTTTAAGCAGCTGTTATGTTTCTTATGAAATTTTTAAAACTGAAGCACAAAGTTAGCACTGTGGACTTTATTTATGTAGAGTACAAAGCTGCCATGGCTCAGCTCCTGATGGGTCTAAACCTTGTAAAGCAAAAGAAGCTGAAGGCTGCTTTCCAGCTTGCAAAAATGGGTCTTGCAGAAGGCACTGTATAAATGCATTATTAACCCTAAATAGTTAACTATATTAATACCTGTTCCCACTCTTTTGTCAGGTATCAGGCTGTCAACAGATCAAGTCTTAATACTTAGCAGGGGACCTGTGAGTCAGTTATCAAGTGTTTTTGTATTTACAAAGCTGTGCTGAACTGACATACAGCAACCAGAGCCCCTACATGTGGCCAGCCTCAAGAATTTATTGGTTTGGCTTAAGATGAGAAAAATTAGAAGAACTGAATTAGTACCAGATTATCAGAGAGAGCTGACAGCAACGCTACTCTTTGTACAAAGATTCTGAAAGGAATGTTAGGGTACGAGAAAGAATAGAATTCCCTGTGCTGGTGTGACTGACATCCATTGGAATCTGTGAAATTATTTAAGTCTAGGTCAGAATGTGCAAGAGTGCCAATCTAATGGAGCCACATATTGCTACTAATTGGAGTCCTTAAGTTTTGAAGGCTGTTAGTCACAGCAAATGAAAAGCAGGATCAGAAGAAGTTCTGTCCTGGACTAGATCAAGTCATATCGCATTGTCCTTGTGAGTAAAGATATTTTTATACATACATACATACATACATACATATATATATTTGTATATAAATATTTTTATATAAACATAAATATAAATATAAATAGAGATATACATATACATTTACATATACATACAAATAGAAATATAAATATATAAATCTTGCACAGGATGCTTGTTCTTCTTCAGTCTAAACTCTGACAAGTTGTGGTAAATCATGACTAAACGTAATAATGTTAGTTCAAACATTTTCAAAAAACCTTCAGGGGTAGTCAGTTTGAGCACTTGTTTTTCTTCTTTAAATATGGTCATGGTCATTTCAACAGTGTTAGGCAAACTGGCCTCATCAAAGGCATATAAAAATCACCAATAATTTATTTCTATGTGGCAACAAAGTAAATCTGGTAAATGAAAAAAGCATCACTTGCTTGTTAGTGAATGAATGGGACAAGTACATCCTGGATTCCAGACCATATCATTAAGACAGATTTAAAAAGAAAAAAAATGACAAAAACAAACCAAAGGCAGTGTCCATATTTACTCTCAGAAAATCTCAGCTTTATTCTGCTTCTGTGGCAGAGCACGTGTCTTATTTCCCAGTTAAAATCCAGGAGAATAAACTCTTGTCTTTTCAGCTGCTAATTTTTTTTTCTGGCATTTCTAAATAAAAATGAATCTTCACATAGGGAAATTGACAAAGTTCCAAGCCCTGATGCAATTTCCTTAAAGCTTTATTGTTGAAATGTAGCTAGGCATATTACAAGACTGAACATTCATGGAGATTACACAGCATTATTGCATGGACTGAAAATATCATATATCTTATTGTAAAATATCATATTGTAATATTTCTTTCTTCAGCTTGAGCCAAGTACAGAAGCACAAGATATTTCTCTAATGTGGACAGTTTTAATCAGCCTAAGGAAAGGATGAGGCTTAATTTTTTTCTGTTCCAGAGTTTTGCTTTGAACAACTGGGTAAAGTGATGGTCTTGGGTTTTCTTGCCTTGCAAAACTAAGCAGAGCTGACTGATGTCCTATTCCTCTGTACTTGTGTAGGACCAGCTCATCTCCACGGGAATTATGTACCCATTTATGGAACATGGCAGTCCCACAGACTTTTTCCTGGATATCCAAGCACAGCTTTGTGAAGGTGTTGAATAACTGGCATTGCGCTGCTACCCCTGTACACCCTCACAGCAATCCTGCTTGAAGGGAGAAAATTATTTAGCAGGAGGCTGAGCAGCATGAATTTGCCTTATTGAAATAATGACATGTGTTCTCACTTTAAAACAAAATAAAACATGTTCATTTTACCCAACAAGACAGGCATCTGTGTTCAGTAAAGACATACAGATTTTTTTCTTCATAGCCACTGCATTGCTGTGAAACATTTATTCAGCTGCCATTGCTCCACCATTGCTTCATAAAATTCCTCTGTTTAGTTGCTGACCAGTAACTGCAGTAACAATTAAGCATGTTCCTTTTAGTTGGATAATTAAATGCCAAAAAACCTCACCACTCAATATGTAATTCACTCAACATCTTGTTGTTTGAAGGGACCAGTGTTCACAGATAGGATGGATTGAATTCCTAACAACATCTGGCATGAGCAATGGACTTGGCTGTCTCAGTAATAGCATTACATTCATGGTAGGAATGACAGCTAAATGTAGAGAGATGGATGGGCCTTTTCTCTGAAGTGGCAGATTCGTGGTTGCAGCCTAATGAATCAGTGTGTTGTAACCCCTGGCCATGTACATAGTGGCCTGTTGGTAGTGACAAGCTGCATCAGGAGCTCCAGAGCAAATTGCAGTTGTCAGATCTAATGGAGAAGGATGCTGGCTTACAAGTTACTGGGAAAGCTGAGTATAGTTTCCATTCCAATAATCTGGATCAAAACACTTCCTGATCGCCTTGGTCAATTTATTCTGTCACTTAATTAAACAAAAAGCATTACAAATCTCCACAGCAAAAGCAAAGGACAAAAGGAGACTCTTTAACCTTGGGAAAAAAAGTATCTAGATGTTAGGTCTTAAGTAAAGTTTCTTTTTTCATAGGATCCAAGTTTCTAGCAAGATTTAGAACAACTATGCAGTTTTTGTTCTTGGATGTCCTAATTTTGTAAAGTGTTTTCCACTTGAAACCATTGAAAATGAAGGATGCTTAGAGAAATCCAGGCTCTCAATAGCATCCTTCAACCAGACACACAAAACACTTACTTAAAAACAACAATTCTTCTAACTTCTAAATGGATAAGATGATGATCCGACTCCCGAAGGAAAAATTTTGCAATTAATAGATTAAAAATAGTATGTCTTGGTCCTCTATATGGTTCTGATAGATTGAGGTGGGGGGGGGAAGGAAACACTGATAAAACGACAAAAGAGAAGAGGGGTTTTAATTTTTTTTTAATTGTGTTCTGCTTAGCAATTAACTATAAGTGATTGCTGGACTTGGGTTTTTTTCAGGCCTCCAAGGACACAGAAGAGAAATAATAGATGTTTTAAATGTACACTATTGACACTTATCAATATGATCCCTTCCACCTTTTCTTAAATTTCACTACATTAATTAGCTGAAGTCTAGAAGGAAAGATGCCTGAGTATGCTGGGCTCAACAGACTTTTCCCTTGAGAAATTAATTCAGTATATAAGTGTCCATCATTAGCATTTTCCTGCCTCACTAATATATATTGTGCTCTACATGAAAATACCTAAAGCAGAAGCCATTATGCTGCTGACCATAATATATTCTGCAAGGCTCCAAAGACTGCATTTTAACCAGTCTTCTGTTTGCACAATTTTTTTTTGTGTGTGTGTCTGCTACTAATGTGTGGTCATTTAACTGTACCCACTAATTTCTCTGTCTATGAGCACTCTTAAAAACATGATGATTTTGCTCATGAGAAGTAATTTTATGATTATATATGTTTATTTATTTATAAAATGCACATAAGCTCTTGAGGAATACAGAAGCTGTTTTCAAGGGAAGTCTCAAATCAAGAATCTATATTTTCAAAAGATGCAGGCTTGTGTATTAGGTTTGACAGTGATGTGTCCTGTAGAAGACAATCCTGTAGCAGACTTTAATTTATAAACAGTCAATTGTGAGTATATGCAATTGTTCTGCATGGTCATTTATTTCAATATAAAATTGTCCAAAGAATGGGGATTCTTGTGTTTTGCCACTGTGTTCTCAGAGCCAATAAGTACTGTAACTGGAAACTTTTAATTTTTTTACAGAATGTGTCTGTTGGATTGTAAAATACCTGTACAGGGTCTTCTTAGAGGGACTTCACTTCTCACAGTGCCCGAAACAAGACTTTGTTAATTGTTGAGAAAAAGACAAAAATAAATAAGAAATATTAATCAATAATCTATATAATAATGGAAAAACATATGTAAATAGCAAATTTGAGGTCATGACCAATGTCTAAGAATGGATTTTCCATGTATTGGAGAAAAAACCCCAAATTGTTTTAAAACAAAAAGTATCATTTTTGAAGAAACTGCATATATGTCTGTCTCCATCTTATCAGATAAAAGTGCTTTATTGTGAAAATATTTTTGACATAAAACACATTTATGAAGGAAAAAGCTTTTTCCAAGTAAAAACAGAAATTGTCTTTCTAATTGGTCAAAAGAAGTTTTATTTCTTCTCTCTTTTGTTAAACTGATGAAAATGCTTTGCCAAAATACAAAATCATTTGACAAAAGATTTTTTCATATAAAAGCCTTTGACAAATACACACTGTGTATTTCCACCTATTGCACATGTAATGATGAGTGAACTCATTTGGCTATCACTGAGTTCTGATGGGAACTGAAGGAAGAAAAGGCACTTTGGCAGGGTCCATGAGATGGAAGTAGTCCCACTGATTTTATAACGAGTGTTATCACAGGGAAGCTTTTCTCACTCTTTCTTTGACACTTTACAGAGTTGTTGCTTTTGAACTCTACCCAGGTCTGGATAGAAGCTGGAACAGATTTGTCACAGGACACTCTCAAAATGGAGTTTAACAGCTTTTGAATGGAGTTAAACAGGATTCCCTTCTCAGTGTGGCTGATCAGGAGACAGATTAAAAACATACTTAAAACATGCTGTAAAAACGTGCTTTCTGATGTATTTGTTCTCACAGATTTTTGTGAGGAGAAGGATAGAGGTAAGACACTGACCCACAAAATTAAATAATTTGCACTGCTCTTGCTGAAAGGACTAGTGGAAGTTCAGGACTATTGGCAGGTCCAGCCTGCATCTTTCAAAGTTGCCTGCAGATTTAATTTGCTAAATTCCGTCTTTTCATAAAGGGTCGTTAGAACTATCATCAAGGCTCTTTGTTTTAGAAGTCTGGTGCTCAATAATTATCAGCAAGATGTGGAAGAACAAATAATATTGATAGAAAGGTGCAAGACACATCTCAGCATGGAAAGGTCTGTTCACCGTAGCAATGAATGAAGATGAATAAAATGGATCTGCAAAGCACACAGGCCTTGACTGGGAGGAATGGCAGCTGCAGATAGGAATAGACAGATATCCATAGGACTGGACTCCAGGTCACTCTCACATAACAGGAGCTGGAAGTTAGGAGGTAGAAAAGCTGTGATCCTAAATGGAACGTTATTGAAATGTATTTGTTGTTTATTAAGGCAAAACAGTTGCACATTTTGCCCTGACTTTAAGATGGCACAGTACAGAACACCGGCTGATGGTGGGGATGTGGGGGGATGAGGAGAACCTGCAAGATTTAATGCCCATTTCAAAGCCTGCTCTGCCAAAAAATTTATCCTGAATAAATGTTGTTTCATGATTACCATTTCAGAATAGCAGCACACACAATATAAAGAATACACAGGCAATTCTCACAATGTTTAAGACAACATTTATCTTTTTTTTTTTTTATTATTAAAGTGATATTAATATGGAAAATGGTGAAATAGATCACCACCATTTGGAAACTACAGAAAAAACATTGATTTAACATTTTTTAAAGCTGGTGTGAGTTCACCAGTCTATTTTGTTTTGCTAATCCTTGAAGTGGATTGTCAGAGTATTAAATGGAATGGCATCTTGGATTATGTTAATCGAGATTTTTTAGTTTATTGAAAATGTCACATCATAGAAACAAAATATATAAAGCCCAGGAGCACAGTGAACTTCTGAGGAGCTTATACCAGGTGCAAGAGGAAAATAATATCTGGAACAGAGAGATCGTGAAGGAAAGAGTGAGTTTCAAGTGAAAAGCTTAAATGGAAGTTTGTTGTACACTTACTAAATTTAGCAGCTAAATGGTCCAGGAACAGAAGACATCCTGAGATGGTACATCCAAACCATTTTCCCTCTATAGAAAAATGGAGATTGTTTTTTCTTACATCTAAGTAGTTTTTCTTATGCATTTATTTTTTTTAACTATGATTATTGTCATTACTATTTGTACACTTCTGTATTGTCAATAAACTTTCCTGCATGTTTTAGGAAATCATGAAAGTTTTTGATGACAGTGATGACTTGTCCGAATTTCAACAGACCCTCAAGAAACTTGGAGGCTGTTTCTGAGCTCTTGTGAGGATTAACATTTTCTACAAATGTGTTGACAAAATGCTATGAAATAAGTTCTGGGTTTATCTTTTCCTTATACTTCGATTTAGACTCTTAAGTCATCTACTAATGTACAAGGACAACTCCTGACCTGCTAAATTTTTCAGGATGAGGAGGATAATTTCTCTTATTTGGCTGAAGAAACACAATTTCTGTTAAAAATTTAGAGCATGTGTCCTGACTGAAGAAGAAATTTTCTGTTCATTCTTTTTTAAATTCCTTTATTTCCAACAGAAAACATTTAGATGTAAAAGTTAATGTGCTGCTTTTAGACTAGATACAACCTACCTTAAAGAAGTTTCTGTACTTATGCTGCAGGCTGGAGAATATATAAGTTTTTTCTTAAAATAACAGTACTGGTTACTCAGTTTACAGATATAAATTTTGACAATGATTTTGGGCATTCATTCACAGATGCCTAAAGAACACAAATTACTTGCTTTATTGATATCTTGTGAAATCTAGGTCATTTCACCAAAACTGAATATAGCCAAGAATGTTCAGATCTGCTTAATGTAAGGTCAAGCAAATTGACTTTTTAACTAAAGGTAAGTAAAAATGTAGCTATTTCGGAAAATGTATTCTCAGAAATCTATTTGATATGAACTAGAATTCTTTTATGTATTTGCTACTTGTGTCTTCTTTCTAATATTTGTCACCCCAAGATATTTTAAGATCTGTATTGGCATAACAAATTTTCCATGCAGAATTACATGTTCCAACTTAATTAGGAGTGGCATCTCTTACTGCAATGCCAGCAACAATTTTAAACAAATACCATCTCCTGCAGTCTTTTGTGCATAATTAACTGAAAGCTACAGAAGGAGACCTCATATCCCATGGTGTTCTCAGAGGAAACACTCTCCCATTAAAGGTTGCATTCAATTGTTTTCTCTGTCACTGAGAAAGCCTTGTTCTAATTGAAAAAGGAGTTAATAAAAATTTCTATTCTAATAGTGGCTGGGTTTGAACCTCGAACAAGTCATTGTTAACAGATGCCACAAGGCAAGGCTCTATGTGAGCAGCAGAACAATTTAAATCCTATTTCCTCTACAAGTCTCTCATCTTCAAAGGAAAAAATTGCCAAGAACCTCATTGTATTAACTTTTTCAACATTCCATTGCTTGTCACAGTCTTTTAAGTGCTTCATCACAACATGGCTTATTTTTAATACTCATCATACCTTCTTAGTCTCCTTTTGCTTTCTTTTGTTCTTCCTTCACAAAATGAGAAATATCACTGGTTTTCACTTTCTCCTTTGGGTACCACCTTTATCAAGATATCAGCCAGTTTCTGGGAATTTTTGGCTCTAGCTGCTTCATTTTGCTCAGGATTTGCAGCGGCAACATGTGACACACTTTGGGGTACGTGGGTAGGGCTCATTATTTTTTAAATGACAACTGCAGAAGTATAGATTCTATATCATATGTTGAACCTCAAGTATCTTCAAAATCTTCTCTTAAAATTTTTGGAAAGTCAGAATAGTTAATTAAAAGCACTGATTATTCATTTAGGAAAAAATTTTTATATTTAGGGTGAATCCATGCTGGAAAATCAATAAATGCACTTGTGTACATTGTTAAATGCCACTAGCAACACTGATTTGTTGAGGGGGGGAAAAATAAAGGGATCAAAACAATCTCAAATATGTTGTATATATTGCACTTTTGATGAAAATATTTCTATAGATATAGAGACAAAGACAGTATAGAAGAAAAAAACCATCAACTGTTTTTGGGGGGGACAAAAATGATTTTTAAATAACTTGGGTAAATGAATAGCAATAAAGTGAGAACCTTGTATTCCAGGGTAAGGTCTACTTCAGGGACATGACAGTGGAGACATTTGTGTTGATGACATCATATTTAACCCACAGCTCAAGTCATTCCTGTAAGCATCAAACTGGAAAGGAAGAAGGCACTCAGATGTCCTTTAATGCTAACGTTTCATGAAGGAATCCTCCCCTTGTCTTTCATACTTGAATAGGGAAATCAGGAAGCTCATAACAGAATTAGGTGTCACCTTGCCAAGCCTGCAACAGTTCCTGCTCAGGTAGAGTATTTAACATAGGGAGACTGAGATAAATATGGCACTGGATTTTGTCAAAGTATTATAATGTATTCCTGAATGAAAAGGAGTGGAGTTATGTACAAACAGTCAGCTACAGTTCCTTATTATTCTCAGCGTCTTCAATTCTACAATCACACATTAAGAAAATTCCTTTAGGGGTGACAGAAGAGTAAAATGTTGTCTTGGTCTAAAGAAACAAGTATTTTGGATGGCATTGGTTGTGCAGTGACAGGATGTAAATTTCTTCTGACTCACCAGGTGTCCAACCTCACTTTATAAAGTGGTAGCTAAAGCACAGGTGTTTACACTTACCTGCATTATCCTGTGGCTGTTCCAGGCCAGCTTGTTGCTGTCAGGTGCTTAAATACAGATATGTAGTCCTCTTTGAGATGGCTGGGATATCACAGACACAAAACCAGGGCTGGCAGATACAATGTAAGGTTTTGGGGCAAATGTGCACCATTCTGGCTTTGCAAGTGGTGAATTCCACCAGTAGTGAATGAGCCAAAGATTTTACCAAAGCTGGGGGAGAAGGTTGTTTTTCTTCCTTCTTTCCTGTGGTTTCCTCACAGTAAATGTGGGGTTTGCTGTCAAGTTACCATGATTCATAATAAAAGAGGTAAAACAGTGTGCCCCCACATGCATTTATCCTGTTATTCTACTCTGACACAGCACACAAAGACATAGGCAAGATCAGTATAAACAGCTATATATATGCTAAAATCTTCATATGCAAACATCAAGTGGTTTAATCCACTTTAACTAGCAAATGTTTCCCAATAATTTCCCATCAGAGGAGAGATGCTGTTTGCCTTGCCTCACTGAAACTTGCATATGCAACTTTCTTTTCCATGCAGATTGTTAATTACAATTAATTTTGCAGTTGGTTGATTCCACATCCTACAAAGATATGGGTTAAAATTTCAATGGCATCCACAAAAGTATCATCAAAGAAGCCCTGAGTGTGTGATCTCAACAAATTCAGAAGTCCATTGCAGAGGTTCTAACTGGAGAGGTTTGTCCCTTTTTTCCATACTTTAGCAAGGCTGCAAGTATGAGGATCTCCTAAGCAGTGAATTTCACAGTGTGATAATATATCTGTTATGTTCATAAGGATTCTTGATTTACTTACAGACCTAATTCTCATCTTGCAAAAGTAGCACTTCCAGAGGGCAATGTGCCTGTGCTGTGTCTAATTTCAAGTGGCTCCTATCTGAGCAAAATCTAATTGTCAGCTCTGATTTCAGTGAGTGGATGGAATAGTAGCTTAATGCCTTTGCAGATATTGCTTGATATTTTCTGGCCTGGTATGTTTTTCTTTTGCCAGGAATTTCTAATCACTCTATAAAAAATAACCATAATGAACTTTTAATGAAGTTTGAAACTCATTAGTCAAAAGTAAACAAAGGTTTCCTCTTAGAAATGCAGGTTTGTCACAACAATTACTTCTAATCTGAGTAAAATGATTTTCTAGCCTTTAATCTGTTCTGGAATCTTGAAATTAATTTTCTCTTTAATATAATGTCAAATTGGCTTTTTCCTTTCTAATTCCCTGGATGGCCAAATGATCAACCAACGTGGTCATACATAATAACTTCTCATATTAGTCTTGGTAATAGGGGAGTCATTCAGTACCCCTCTTCCTTAGAGCAAAAGACACAAATGTGTGCCAAAAGACAGACTGCTGCAGAGGTGCTGACATCTATAAACACAAAAAAAGGCAAAAAAAGTAGAAATGAAGTGAGCAAAGCAGCTTTGGGGAAGCTGTGTGTGTTAGCTTAATTTAACAATGGTTTGGTTTTTTTTTTTAATTATAGGAATGCAGAGGGAAAATAAACACAATACAGATACTGTGGAAATAAAAGTGACTGGGCTGAGAAGGAGACATGGAAAAGGAGACCAGCAGGAATGAAGTGCAGAAAAAGGTGTGGAAGAAGGAATTATCTACTTTCTTATCCTGTACAGTAATTTACAAAGACAGAAGTTGATTTCCTTCTGCACTTTTCTGGTTTTACAAATATGTACAGGTAAGGTCAAGTGGCCATAAAACAGGTTGTCCTTGCCCTGCTGCCACCACTCCAACTAAGCAAACCCAGCCTGGCTCAGCACCTGAGGGGGACACAGGAGGGAGTTGGATTCAGTCTGACACATGATCTACACCAGAATTCTGTGCCATTGGCTTTAGGGATCTGAAATAGGGATTAAATAACCCTAAACTAGATATGACATCAAACTGGGGAAAGAAGAAGCCAGTGTTAGGATTTCCTGCCACTTTCATTGTGGTCATTCTTAAGATTCCCTGTGACAAAACAGGCACAAAGAAAGCTTCTGTTGTGAAGAGCATTGGGGGTGTATGACAATAGGAAAACCTTAATACAGGAGAATATTGGTGTTTTCAATATTGTAAAACTTCAACTTAGCATGAACTATTTCAGCCCCATAGCAGAAATCAGAACAATTTAGGAAGTTCTTCACTGCATTGAAACATACTCTGCAGGCACACTTTCATAAAAGAATGACAAAAGACAGCAACAAGAAAAACAAACAAGAAAATGACTAAAAAATACCACCACAACAGACTGATTGAAGCTGAGAATGAATGGCTATTTCTGCCCTTGAAGTGAAGGCCCACAATCACTTTGCAATTGATCATATTTCTGAAGGTTCTGAAGTTTTGGAATAATGAGCAATATTGCAGTTTGCTGATAACACCAAGTAGGTACTAAGCATAGTAAGAATGAGAGCAGACTATGAAGAAATCCATAATAATATTCAGTGAATGGACATTTAAGTTGCAGATGAAGTGTAATTCAGATAAACAGCAAATGATGTACATAAAAAAAATTTAAATTGAAGCTGCAACATAAAATTATTGTTTCTAAGCAGATTATAAAGCAGTAATAAAACCTGTCTGTGCGATAGATCAACCCACACAAATATCAATGTAGTACTCAAAAGAAAATATTAAAAAAGGGATGGAGAACAAAATAGAACGTCATTTGTTTTCCCACACTTTGAACCCTATATGTACCTTAAAGAAACTTTTATTAGAGCTAGAAAAGTCCCAAGTAAGAACAAAAAAGATTTTAAGTGGTACAAAACTGTTTAAATGTTAACTTTCTGAGGGAGAGTTTTGTCATCACTGTCAGCACAGTCTCTGTGTATAAGCCATTTATTTGTGCATTGATAAACTTATTTAACTCCCTTTCCAGCTGATGCTGCTATTGCCAAAATTTTGCGCTTTTTTTGGTGGGGTATTTTTGGCAGATGACTACAAGAAGTTGTTGTGCTAGGAAGTGTTGTATTTCAATACCAGGAAGAACAAGCTAATATGCAAAAAAATATTTAAATTATTCTTGTTTAAAGGAACAAAGTAACACCAATGTTGAGATCCTGTAGGATCTTAGGTATAGCTAAAGGTAGATATGTGCATTGGATTAATAGCAATGATGACAGGTAATTTACTCCTAGAAAATGAATGCATCAGTAGTAATAAAAATTGGGGAGTTTTCTCACATTTGACGAAGTCTCAGGCAAAATTATTTTGCTGATTTTACCTCTAAGACCCAGGCTCAGAGCACATACCAAGACTTCAGTACCCCTCTATGAATTCCTAATCAGGAATCCTATGAACCAAAGCAGTATCTTTGCTTTACACAGAACATACCAGTGGTTTCATGTAGATGTCCTGACCATGCACATAAAGGAAGCAAATACAAGCAAAATAACATAAAGCTTTTTAGCAAAACTAATATCACTACTTACTTTTCTTAATATTGAAACAATTACTCTTCTTCAAGTAAATTAACCTATTTTTTCTAAAAAAAAAAAAAAATCTTGATAGGTGTATATTGTAAAACACTTCATAAAACCCCCCAACAAACACCCTTTATAACTGGAAGAATTGTGGTGACCAGCACACCAAAAGCCCTGGACATTTTTAAAAGCACAGCATTTAAAGCATTCCTGGCAATTCTTCCTCAACTGTAAATTTTAGGGGTAATTTTTGAGGGCAGGCAAAGTAGGCTAGCATGAAAAAATGCAGGACGTGACAATATAAAAATATGTGTCATAGAACCACAAAATAGTTTGGGTTGGAAGGGATCTTTGAAGGTCAGCTAGTCCAATTCCCTCTGCAATGACCACCTGATCTTCAACTAGATCAGGCTGCTCAGAGCCCAGTCTAACCTGACTTTGAATGTTTCCAGGGATGGGGCATCTACAAGCTCTCCAGGCAACTTGTTTCAGTGTTTCACCTTATATAAAAATGCAATTTGCTTCAATTAGAGCTTAGAGGCAAGACATAATTCCTCATTAAAACTGTCAAATTTGCAACAGTGATGAGTCTAATTTTCTTAGTATTTTATTAGAAAGTTATAGGAGGGGGAGCAGAAAAAATTCCTCTAACCCTAAAAATTGTGCAGCAGTCAAAGCCAATTTGAATGAAGCCAAAAGTAGGACAAGGCATTATTCAACTCATGAAGGAGGGCTTTATTTTCAAAATTAACGTACTTTTTCCCTAACCTCTTCTTAAAACTCCTGTAATGCCATCAAATTAATTTTCCATTCCAGCATTTGTTCTCATGTTCTAATCTTCTCTGGCATCTGAATCATCAAAAACTTGACTTCTCTTTCTCCCTCTAGTCCTGTGAAAATATTTAAGAATCCCAGTCTCTGCAATCTGAATTATGCTGGACAAGGTTTGCTTACTAAAACAAGGAAGAAGGAGTAGGAAGCAAAATTTAATAAAGTGACAGAGCTCACTATTCTCACTTTTGAGTGCACTGCTCTGCAGCTCTGTTCAATTTGTTGTGCAGGCTAAATATATTATCCAATCTGGATCTTTTCTAATAAGCTCAGAGTGCAAATTGTTAACAAATAATCTCTCAGATTCGTGAAAACATCTAAACACATTTATTTAATTGGCTTAAAAAACCATTGAAAAAATAAATTCTTACAACCTGGCTGGGTTCTAGCCTATGTTGACTCTGGGTTTGGCACTGCAAAACTCAGCTTTTGTTTATAGAAGAGTATATTTCTGCCGTTATCTACAAAGTAGAGGGAATAGTGATTTCTGCAGTGAATGTGTGGAGCACAGTCCAGCATGTAACATCATACCAGCTTTCCTGACAGTTGACAGCAAAGGTAATGCTGTACAAACACTCAATTTTAAACTTGGGGTTTGTGCTAAAGTCAAGTCCAACTGTTCGAATTTTCTCTTTGAAAGTAAAATGGCATTCAGAATTCAAAGTCAGTGAATTTCAGCAGAAAGATTACAGGAATAAGGGAAAACACACCTGTGTTGAAGGTCTATACATAAAGATCATCTTTCTCCTCTTTCAGTGGACTTGAATAAGTCAAACTCTTCAACTTCTAGTCTTTTAAACCTTATTTATTTGTCTTTTCAGTGGCAGGAAAAAAAAACCCAAAATGTAACTCTGCACCAAATGCTTTTGGGTAAGAGAATCTAAAGAGTACCTATACAAGAGTAAAGTGAGACATTTAAATGCACTGTAGCATTTGCTCTGCAGTAGCACATATACAAGTAAAAAATTCAAGACTTACTTAAGTGTGTGTGTGTGTGTGTGTTGCATATGACCACAAAGTAGTTCATAATTTATTTATGCCATAAAGCATCTGAGAAGCAGAAATTTCCTAGGAGGAGGGAGCATGGAAAAACAAAATTACAATTTGTTGAAAACTGGAACTATCTTGAAATAAAAACTTTCTGTATTGAAAATACACCTTTTTAAAAAAATATTTATATACAACCTCATTCCTAATTTATAGAAAACATTTAGTGATTAGATAGCCTTTTTTTTTACTTTTCCAGAGTTACATTGGAGCATTTCTTTTGGCTTTTCTTCATAACTTCACATACATTAGATATTATAATACGAGAAGGTCTAATTCTCAATCAGAAATATGAAATCTGCTTTGCATGTATACCTAAGAGAAATTGTTGCTGGATTAAAATTTAGGTCTGTGTAGCATCAATATATTACAGCAGTACAAATGGTACACAGAGACAATGATACCAATTTAACTTCTTCAGTCTCATCAAATTCTCTTACTCTTTATTATTGGCTACATCTAGAAATAAGTTAATGTAGATCCAGTTTGCATGACCCAGCTTGATTTGAACAACATCAAAATCCTGGGCTAATAAAATAGAAAAAAATACTAGATATATTAGTAACAAGACAGCTGTACATTGTGAACTGTGCTGATTAAATGTACAGATGCTATACATAGATTAAAACCAGAAATTAAGTAGCAGTTGGGAAAAAAGGCTCTCAACTTCATAAAAGGAAATTAAAAACTCTTACAGTAGATTATGGCACCTTATGGCAATACATTTACACAGTTATTATAGTCTGAACTCTCTTCAGTACAGAACCACCAGGTGCATTAATCAGATTTGGGTGAGTAACTGCCCTCCTTTCTCCATTTATCTATCTGTATGGCTGATTATATTTTTTTTGGACCACTTTGGTAAACTCTCCCACCATTTACCTCTTGTAAACTAATGACACAGTGCATTTCTGCATTCCAAAACTGCAGGTCACTCTAGTGTCTGAAAGTGTATCCTGTGACCTCCGAAACCCGGACATGCGTAATATTTTCTACAGCTAATACAATAAAATAGTCTTCCAGGCTTTGGTTTTAAGTATCAAAAATTAATAAAATATTAATTAAACATCAGTATTCAATGCATATTGAAATGATGCCAATAATTACATTGCTTTGGTAGTGCATTTAGTATGGAAATTATTATTGCAGATTTGTTTGAGAAATAAACCATGAGCCAGAAGCTGCAGGCTTCATTTCACAAGTCTGTGAATGTGAAAATGTGGAATGTGATTTTATTTTACCCCTCCCCACTTTCCTAGGAGTTCTCACTATGCAGATCTTCAGGACATTTTTGACACAATATTATATTAATCCATTTTTGCATTATTTCTCCAATACAAAGTAGCCTGTGTTGCAGAGAGACAGCACTGCAACCCAGCACACAAGGCAAGATGGTACCACACATACAGAAAATAAACCAGCTGCTAACTTAGCAAAAATCAAATGGCCAGTCATGTATGGGCTTGCAGAAATGCACAACTGCATGAATTTCACATACATTTCATTTTGTCTTCTTCACTCTGTATTAAAATAGCTCTCTACAGACTTCATTTCAAAGCTGTTAGAAAATTTCAAGAGATGGAAAGGAGATACTGAGCAAGGTGTTCAAGACCAGCAGGGCAAGAACAAAGTAGCAAGTCTAGTAAGAAATGGCTTTTGGTGGTGAGCTATGGATTTTTAAACCCCCCTCCATAGGTTTTTTATATATTAATTTTCTGCTAGATAGTTAGTACAGAAAAAAAAAAAAACAAAAAAAACAACAAACACCATAATCTGAAATAATCCCAAAAGTATTCTTTGGACTTTCCCCAGCCAACAGGCAGGAGTCTCAGTTCTCCTACAGCCCTTGAATTCCTACTCTTGACTCCCTAATTGTATGGATTGAACTGGAAAAACAAATTCAAAACCACGTTTTCTCAAAATCCTCCCCTTTTAATGGTTTGGGTCGTCTCCTGAAAGGCAGGTAATTTCTCTCAAACATCCTCTGGCTGCAAAGGCCCTAAATAATCTCATGACTAAACCCCTGCTACGAGGCTGCTCTTTTGGGGATGGAGGGCTGCTGCCAGCGGTGAACGACTCCCGCTCAGCCGGGCTCGCTGGGGCAGGAGGCTCTCCTGCCTCTTGGTCAATGGGTTTGTGGGCAAAGGAAATGTGTCACCAGCTGTGACACATCCCAGAACAGGATGATTTCATTGGTTTGTCCTCGGGGAATACTGTCCCCTTATCCTCACCCAGGCATAGTCTAAGATAGTGCTAATAAGCCTAACCAAATACATGCCAAAGAAGTAGGAAGAATTAAACAGTTTGGAGCATGAAAATTCTCCCTTTCTTGCCCTAGCCTCATTTAGTTCATTAACACAGGCAGGCATGGATGGAGGAGAGCCCCATTTTCAGGCATCTCAGTCTTCAAAGAATATTCTCTGAACCTTCATTATCTTATAGACTTTTATTTTTTTCTTTTACTTATTCCTAGTTAACATAGCCAAAAATAAATTTATGATCTGATTTTCAGAGGCAACAAGGAATTAAAATGTGTGCTTTCAATGGAGTTTTGAGCATCTGGAACATCAATTTAATTTTGGCAAGAGGACTTAGGGCAATGATGCAATGAAGAGAAACACAGACAATCTCCTAAAAGGAGAATGAAAACACAGGCTACTAACAAGATGGTATAAGACCAACACAATAAAGCCAACCTTGGGTGAGAAAAATGTTTTTGTATATTTTTTTTACTGCATGAAAAAATTTTAATCTTTTCATTGTCATTTTTAAATTAAAGTTTATTTCAAAAAAGAAGAGAAAAAAAATTAAAATAAAATAGGTGATATTTGTGTTGAAAACAGTTCATTTTTTTCAATTATTTCAAAAAATCATTTTTCTGTCTTATTCTGCTATAGCTTTAGTCTCAACTAGATCTCAGACTGATCTTGGGCTGTGATGGGAACCTTGGTGCCTACATGCAGCAGGACCCACATATATCTGTATTTTCATAAGACTCATCATCATTCACTGTCTGTCCAATGTATATGAGCCCTATGAAGGTTTATGTATTTACTGATATTTTTTCATTTGTCTGTCTGAAAAATGCATAAAATATGCATAACTGCACAGACAACTGACAATCATTTATTTCAAAATTAATCTAGCTATAGCTACACTTGCTGTCAAAGCAAGAGAAGAAATTCTATGTTTAAAACCCTTTCAATTATTTGTATAATCCCTTCACAAAAGTCTTTCAGAAAAGTCAGCCTAAATATTACAGAGGTGGAGTTTATAGGGGGAATGAAACTGTGAAATGGTGATTGTGTTTCTTTTCTTTTGGCAGGTCCCTCAGAACTTACTTAACAGTATTTCTGTTCCTACATTTTCCAGGAACACACTCAGATTAGAATTACAGTACAGTTCTACAGACAAACCACAGCCACTTTATGAGGATTGAGAGGATTCACAAGAGGCCCTAGACCTGCAGACAGTCTGCAGTAGTTATCTCAACATGGTGGAAACTCAAAACCTGTAGATTCAGCCTCCAGACAAATAATTGTTCCTCTAAGTAGAAATGGATGTGTATTTTTCTACTTAATGCTCATGTGCATGTTTTTTTTGTATTCTGGTTTTATGGCTAGTTGTTCAGTTTTCTTTCCCTGCTAAATAAGCACTTTTCTAAGTTACAATATTCAGATAGCTTCTAAAAGAAAACAAAAATATTTAGGTTTTGACGACTATTCTTTCTTTAAAGCTAAGGAAAGAAGGCCTAGAGTACTGAGCAGCCTGTATTTTTTTTTTTTTTACTGTAAGTTCCATAGCCCTTTTCTTACTCTTTCTTAAATGATTCTACACTAGGTCCCAGAGAACTGTAACAGGTTTAATTTTGACAGCAATTTCAGTCTTAGATTTTATTGCTGTTATTTTTTATGCTCTCTGCAGTTTCCATATCTCAAAAACAACTTGATAATGGGAAGAAGTTGGCATTTAAGGGGACACCAACTACCTCAAACAAGACAGCCAGAACAGAGCCATATGGGATGACAATTTAAGCCATTCTTGGGGTCACCAGGTACCCTGAGGAACATCTTGCTTCCAGTCCTAGGGGAATCAATCTTATTGAATGTTTTGATATAAATCCCCCAGGGACTGCCTGAGCCAGCTCAGTTTCTGAGTCACTAATGAGTCATAATGCTTTGTCAAAAAATTGCTCCCCAGCACTTCAGGTTCAAGTAGAGGGAATTCTGAACTCACACCGGTGCTCCATAGGAGGCCTCTAACAAAGCAAGGCAAGGTCTGCAGGCAGACACAGTACCTTTTATTCTACCACCTGGTGTGGCTGGAGAAATTAGACAGACTTTCAAGCACATAGGCCCTTTTTTAGGTCTGAAAGAACTTTAAAAACTAGATACTAGTAGAGAGCAATGACTCAGAGTTTAGTTAGATATGTATCAATTAGATCAACTTTGGAAGAAAAGATAGTTGGTGACTGTGGAGTGGAGCAGATGTAATTAGGGAGAGGCAGAAGAGAGGCAGAGAGATGATGAGGTTCTTTCAGCTGAGGGAAAAGAGAAAGAAACACATGCTGTAGAACATGGCAAAGACAGGCAAAGGGATAGGAAATTTCCTCCATAAAATCAGTATCTCTCTATAGAGCCCTTGATTTTCACCAGAGACATCAGTTTCAGTCCTCAGCATCTCTTAAATGTATTTTATTGGTTTCTTTTCTTTTGTTCCCCAACTATAACTGTGCTGTAACAAGTGACACCATCCCAGCTTTACTGCTTCCTCTCTCCTAACTTCCTCATGTACCAGCTGTCTTTGACACCTATGGCAAGATTGCACTGTAGCAAAGCAAGGAAGTGAAGAAAATAATATAATAACTGAAAATAATAATTGCCTATAATTGATAAAAGAAACAAAGGAAGGTTGATAAGCTGCATGCAATTTCCATTTGTCACATATTGACTCGATATCATATTTTTTTCCTATTTTTTGTAAGGTTACTTGGTCTGGATTACAGGATGGAAGAAATTGTGTCAATATTACTTGTACACAAATAGGAAAGCAGAGATGGGACAGCAGAGTGTCCCTCTTGTAAGCTTGTGCATGAGCAGAGTTAAAGGGCAGGTTATATCTGTATGTCTCTCTGCATCTGCCTTTTCTGGATTACTTTTCAGCAAAGTTTCTCTTACTTCTGTTCCAATACTGCAAACCTTAGTTTTAGTCAGTATCTATCATGTTCATGACATCCCAGATGTTTTTATTAGTTGTAGATCTGCACAGTTAAACAAATTTCCATTTCTTCTCAATACCAATGCATTTAAGTTATAATGAAAAACAAAAATGCTAATCCTGAACATTAATGAGCACTATACTATGAGTAGCAAGTGATAAACTTATTCCTGTCACTAAAATGCTGCTAACAAACACAGTGCAGATAAAAACACAAATGTTTTAGATCTCAGTTAGCTAAGTGGTCTTTAGTTCCTTGTGGAAGCAGAAGACATTTATTCAACAAAGAGCTTAGGATAAAGACAAAATAAATAGCTCCAGGGCACAAACACAGGGTCAGTGCTTTCACACATCCTGAATGATTTGACAGTGTTTATTTCTGTTTCTAAACAGTAGATGCATTCCTGTATTAATGGTGACTTCAAACACTCACACAAACACACATACATACCCATACAAATGCATATTTGCACATGCACATGTGCACATGTGAGTGTTCTTGTGTGGGGAGATGTTTAGCACAGTTAGAAACCTGCAGTTTCCTTCTCCTTCCTTTCTTTCTTTCTTTCTTTCTTTCTTTCTTTTCTTTCTTTCTTTCTTGTTTTCTTTCTTGCTTTCTTTCTTTCTTGCTTGCTTGCTTTCTTTTTCTTTCCCTTCCTTCCTTCCTTTCCCTTTTTTTAATATCCTTTCTCTCCCCACACATTTTCTCTTTCCTGTCTTTCTGCCTACTGCTCTTCCTTTGTCATTTCTTGCTAGAAAGGAAATAGCAACAGGAATTTGAGTACTATTACTCTTTAGAGTGAGATTCATTTCACTTGTTTTAGCCACCCAAGCTCCCTGCTGTCTTTGCTGTCTCTTGATCTCCCATTACCTCCAGAAGAAATATAGGAGGTGAGACTCTGCTCACAGCAGGGGACAGATAAATGTAAATACCTACTCAGAGGTGTCTGGAGAGCTATAGAGAACCCAGTGTGGGCACCAACATCCAGTCAGCTGGGCAACTGCAGATTCTATCATCTGGCTCTACTAAGGCTTGGATAAGATTGCTGAAACAAAAATTTCTAGTGTAATTTGAGATGCCTTGAAGAATCCAAAATATCCATGGAGGATCAACAGATAAGACTCATGGAAAACCCATGCTCTTCTAGAGCAAAATGGGGAAATCAGGTGAGAGATCCTAAAGCATTTCATGCTGACATTGGGTGATTATTTCCAGGCAACTGAACTGAATGACTGATCCCTGTGGGCTGTACAAGGAGTTTAGGTTACAAATAATCCCCCAAGTGTAGCTGTATTAAACTGAATACTTCTTTGGTTGATGATCTAACAATGCACACATCAGTGACTTCAGCTGCCTAAACATGAGCACCAGAGCTATATGAGAGTCTCTAAATCATCTGTAAAATCTGATCTCATAGGTGGGACATAAGACATCAGGAACACAATAAGGAATCAAGAGTGTCGAATGGAGACCAGACATGAAACAACACAAAACTTAAATAAAGGGATGCCTAAGTTCAGGAAACTCATCCCATCCTCAAATTTTTATTCAAATAAGAGCAAATTTTTTTAGTCCTATTTTTAGTTATGGACAAAATTAACACATTAAAGGTCTGACTTTGTAAAAAAGTAGGTCTAAACTACAGAAGCCATATGTTTAAGCTAATAATATTCCTAGTACTCATACATTAGTTGTTAAAGTTTTGTAAACTATGTATGTACCTTATAATGCGCCATAAAAGTAGCTTATAACATCAGGGTTTGTTAGAAATTCTAAATATCTACAGATTTAAATATTTTTATATAGTTAGGAGAGTATTTTTTATAGGATAAAATGGTTTCAATGGAAAACTTTGCACTTATTTAAGCATTTCTTTCTGAAGGTTCCAAGTCATTGTTCAGATGTGAATACATCTAAGTTAATAGAATTTCTGTAGCATCATGTTACATATTCCAGTTTTTAAATGATACATCATAGCAAAATTAAATGTTCTGTAGTGTATGACTGATGTGCTATGAAAAATACACTTGCTTATCTCATACATGAATGCTGCAGTGTAATATATTTCCTGATCACAGAAAATTGATTGATTGGTATAATTTGTTCTGTATTAGCTGAACTTGCTTCTCTAAAGAGTTTAATTCGCTACATATTCAGATCCCAAGACAAAAGTTTTGATAAGATATCCTGAACTCTGCTTTCTGAGTTAATCCAAATTGTGACTCTGGAGAAAATAGTATCTTCCACTTTCTGTTAATCTCTAGTCCCTCAAATATCCAAGTTTTCTTGTCTTTTTTTTTTCTTTTGACAAGATGAAAAAGTTCACAAAACTATCCTTTCTTCCTTAAAAATCTGTATTCATGATCTCTTCATTGATGTTGATATCTTAACCATAATATCTGCTTTCTGCATTTCCTTATCAAAGACATGGTACTGATTCTAGGCAATCCTCGTTTATTTCATCAGGTTTACTGACATCTCTCCTATTAAGCAAGATTAAAAAGAAAAAAAAGCAAAACAACAACAAAAAACCAACCACCAACAAAAAAAAAAGAAAACAAAAACCAAACCATACAAACAAAAAAAAAAAAACGAAAAACAACAAACCAAACAAAAAACCCTTCTCCCTTCACAAAAAAATCCCCAAACAATGTCAAAACTCCACATCTACAACAGTCTCAGAGCCAAACTCAGGTCACTTCGTATGGGATTTAGGCCACATGTACCCAACACCATTTACATGACAAAAAGAGGTTATTTAGGATACTTGTTTTACAGTGTTTCCACACTTTGGAAATCCATGCCTTTAGTTGTGCAGTCATTTTTTTCAGCTCTGAAGATGTCTACATCCCTGATCATAATTCTGAGTGTGCCACCCCAAGTACCCCACAGCTAACAGAATCAACAAGTGCCAAGTCATGAGAGCCCTTCACTGTGTTATCAGAGCCACTCACAGCCAGTCAAGGTGAAAACACAACAGGGATGATATTGCCTGCAGGGATTCTGCCAGAAGAGCACAGTGCTTAGTGCCTGGGTCCATGAAGTAGACAACTTGGACCTCCCCAGGCAGGAAGCAGTGTTGAACCTATTGGTGGTAATCACACACCACTGAACTAACTGCAAATATGCAGCCTGGATTAAAGGGTTCTCTTCACCCCAGGCATAAATACTAAATCACTTCTTTCATGGCCATCGTATTTCATAGCAGGTATCTTCTACTGAAATGACAGAACTGTGTTCTAAAAAATGTATGAGCAAAGGAGGTGGAAAATTCAAAAGCACTGAGCCTATGCAATTGTACTCACTTTTCTATAAGAGATAAATAAACCACAGATATCTCACTGTCAGAGTATGTGAAAAATTCATTCTTTCCATTTACTTCTTCTTCACACAAAGCTCCACACTTAAGAAACCTTATTAATGAATAAAAGTCTTTCTCCTACTTATTTTTAAACAGTGATTCTGGCACTTCTGTACATCCAGTTATTCAAGCTTTGAGATCTATTTAAATACAAATTAAAATTTCAGGTTTTCTTAACATAATGCTAAGAACTTTTTATTTTTAAAAATATTTTTTTTCTTAAGATATCAGTGCCCAGAGAAGTTGCTGGCATCCCATCAAGTGTTCAAGGAAAACTGGAAGCGTTCAAGGCCAGATTGGGCAGAGCTTTTAGCTCATCTAATGGAAGACGTCCCTGCCCATGGCAGGGGGAGTGCTATCAGATGATCTTTAAGGTCAGTTCCAACCCAACCATTCCATGATTTGATGACTCTACTATTTGTTTTTAAATGTTATATTTCTATATAAATGAACATTACCTTTTATAATTTAAGGAGAAAATTAATAGTGCTAAAGTATAACAGAAAGTTGTACTTTAAAGTTTTAACAGAAGCTGGCAACCCTCTCAAACACAAAAATTAAATCTCGTTTTTGGGACCATTTTTCTTTGAATTGGATTCTTCATTTAAAAATCCTAATAATTTCTATTTGTAACATAACAACATAAAGATAGAAGTGAAAGCTCCTTTCAAAGTGCAAGATGATACATTGGTTCAGGAAAAGTCCATCTGCAACATTCTAACATTTCAAATTCTTTTTTTCCATATCAACAATTTTCTATGCGTCTCTAGCTAAGCATTTCTATAATCATCGCCAGGATTTGCTTATTAAGTAGTAATAATGGCTTTTGTACTTCCACTCTGGGAAAGACGTTGGAGTTGGGAATGTTTGGAATAACCCCAGCAGGTGGAGATAAAGAGTAGCGGCGGACACAAGGTGCCTTCGGACGGCGCAGCCTGGTTTTCATCATCTGGGAGTTTGTGTGGTTTAAGCGACAGCGCTTGACAGAGAAGGATGAGTGATTCAGGGCTACAGCCACTGCCACCCTTGGTGTGCAGCCCCAGCAGACTGCCTGGTGCCTCTGCGCTGGCAGGGCTTTGGGTGAACCCCACGCCGGCAGCTGGCCCCGGGACACCAGCTCCGAGCCAGCTCCACTGATTCACTGCCCGCACCTGAAAGGCTTGAAGTGACTAACCACGCAGGAAAGCACGGTCTAGCAGCAATGAAGTTTGCTAAAACCTCCTGATGTCACCAGTGTCTGTTTAGCGTTTATTGTTCTTGCCAGCTGACCAGCATGACTGCACGGTTGCTCAGACAAGGAATGGCAATTTCCTCAAGGCAGCAGCAGTTTGAATAAGAGGGAATAGGAATCTTATCTAGGAAAAGATAAATTAAGGACAGGACTTTTAGCTTAATTTTGTAGCTTTCAGTAATTCAGAAAGAAATAGAAATCTCACTGTCCTTTTCCTTGCTGCTCACAGTAATTCACTGGGGACGGAGCCAACGTGAAAAATTAACTCTCTCTCTTGCAGGTATTGAGTCAGGACAGTCAACAGATTGTGTAACAAAAGACATCTCCTCAATTATGATAACTACATATTATGCAATAATACAATTTCTTGACTGTGAGAACATCATCATGAAAGTATTACCCCACAGCAAAACCATAGGTCCTGAGATCCTGACACATTTATTAAAGATTTATTTTTCCTAAAATCCCCTTCTGGGTTATGAGCAGAACGTGGCATCTTGCATAATGTGTTCTAGAGATGCATTATCTGCAGCAGCAGCATTGCTAGCAGTGTATGTGTCTTGCCTCTATTTCCTAACAAACTTAAGCTGGGTATTACCCCCTTTTTCATCACTGGGAGCAAATAATCTGATGAGGCACATGTGAAGAAGCTGGCAGATGGTTTTGACTCTTTTAACAACATGTGTGCAAAAGATGTGGGTGTAACAGTGTGGTCTTTGAAGCAGAACTGCCCATGGCTGAAAGAAATGGATCTTAAACATCAATTTGTTTTCAAAATGGAAACAGCCTTGTTTATCATGCTTTTAGTCTTATTGCTGTGCTAGACATCTCCTATGCTCCAGCAAAGACTCTGGGCACTGCCATTCACTGCATCCCACAATGACTACGGGCTTAGTTGTACAAAACAGCACCAGCCCCTGTACTGGAGACTTATTTAAGAGGTGGCTGGAGCTGCATCATGCTAAAGGGAGAATGGCCACTGTTATCATGGAGGAGCAGAACTTGAGACATTCTTCCTTCTCACCAATCTGTTCCAAGGAGTAGATGTGGCATTGAAACAAAAGTTAAAAGGTCATGTGCTCCTTTGAGTGAAAGGAGCAGAGTTCAGCATAGTCACCACAAAATGCATCCAAGGGAAAGGGAAAATCACCCTGGGATGCTGTTACTTTGGAACAGTTTATTTTTAAAATTCCTCTCTTTTTTTTTTTTTCAGCATGTAAATTAGTATCCAATTATGTTATACTGAGATTGGATGTTAAAGCTGTTAGAGTTGTTCTTTACTCACTGCACCTGAATTTTAGCTTTTTTTAGCATTACAGAAAATCTCTGTCCAATGAGAAAGAAAACTAGTAATGATGGAAAGCATGCTGATGCAGAAAAGAAAATGTAAATTATACCTGTTTCTTTCTCAAATCTACTTATTCTCATCAATGATTGGTCTTCAAGTTCAAGAATCAAAGAAAGAAAGGCCACATAAATAATGTTATTCTAAATATATTGCTGAGCTCAGTAAGGCCATGTAATTTAATGTTCCCAAGTATTAGGACAGAGCATTTTCTTTACATCAATTACCAAATATCTGGTTTTCACTTAATTTAGTATTTTAGGTTATTTCCTTACAGCACCATATCCTGAGTCCTCTATCCCTCAAACATCAAATGGGATTAGAAAGACTTCAATCTGGTGATAATCTTATTTATAGCAGCTTGATAAGGATTTAGTCTTTTTTACAGAGAGAAAACTGCAACTTTTAATTTTCATTTTCCATCCTTGAAAAAAAAATTACCTAAAGTGTTCAGAGAAGCACTGGACCACATCACAACAGCTGCTCTTAAGTTCTTAAATTGTCAGTCTTTTTCTTCTAATAGCACATTTTCAATATTATTCTGTACATCAGTAGGGTTTATAAAACTAATTTTCTTTCCCAAAATATATAATTATCCTATGGGATCATTATCAGGGAGAAATGTAGTTTCTTCTGTCTCAAGAGCTTCTTCTATTCCAAATATTCTAAATGCAGGAAGATAAATTCCTGTCATTTTGATTTGTGTTGATTTTATGATTGTACAAAATATTTAAACCCAGCTTTTTAAAATATACAATTTAATCCTCTTTGTGCCTGCTTTTATAGTCCATTTTTCCTCAAGTTAGGTACTGTATGACATCTGGGGTATGATACATGATATTCAGTACTGAAATCTGTCTTCAAAATACTAATAATTTTGTTGTACGGTTTTCAACAAACTCAAAAAGGAGGTAATTTTCATACAATTTTTGTTTCTTATTTGACTGACCAAAAGAACCATTTACTTCTTTTAGCTGTATGAAATCCATATAGCCATCTACATAGACACAACAAACCACATCACATATAATGAAATACACCTCAAAATACATACGTGGTTTATTTAACATTTCAACAAGACTTGTAAAGTCTTCAAATCCTGGAGTCTTCTTTACAAATGTTTCTTCCTTATAAGAATATATTTTTGTGTGTGTGGTCTTTAGCATTGAAGGAGAGCAATGAAGCTTTGTATTGAGCCATTTCTGTACTTTGAATTCAGTAGTCTAATGCTTTTTAAATAAAAAATAGTCAAGTACGCATGTAGACAAGCTGATACTGTACACTTTGTTTATTCTACAAGTCTATCTGTGATCATAAACTCTTGGTAAATATTTGCTCCTTGGAAATTAGATTTAACATACTTGCATTTACTTGCAATTAAAATGTCGCTTTCCTGATGACTGTTGCATGAGCTGCTGTATTTCATCAGTGACATAATGTAATGTAAAGACAAGAGTAAAGTGAGCAGAAGTCTGTTGTGAATACAGCCTTGTTCTGTTTCTGAAATCAACAGTTTATGGCAGTCAGATTTGAATAATTTTTCTCTTCTTTGACTTTATCGCAGTTAGACTCTATCAGATCTCAAATCTCTATTTATTTTATTTTTTTTCAGGTGTATTCTTTTCCTTCCCCCCCCCCTTTAAAAATGGCATAATTTTACAGCCTTTGCCATTTTTGTTAAAGAACAAAGATGCTTTTCTTCTTTCCTCATATGATTTATTGACTATTATGCACCCAACACTTTCAAATTGCTTCCAAAGGCAATAAAGTGGCAGGATAAATTCTAAAGAACAGAATTCACTTGTTGGCTCTAAAAACAGAAAATTCAACATTAATGCTGTATTTTTTTCATGGTATTTAAGGTTTTTAAACTAAATGCAAAAAGGTCCTTTTATTTTGCCATACTGCATCAGTCCAAAGGGATTAGCTTAGTCTATGAGAGATATTTATGATGCAAGGAATATAACAGTCCTTCAGTAGTTCCAAGCCTGTGATGGCAATACACTTTTGCAGTTCCTTTCATAGCTCTGTTGATTAAGCTAAAACATGCCTAGAGCAGACTGTGTTACTACAGACATCATAATCATGCAATGTATACATGGACCATGATTTCAGCTGTTTTAAGCCAGCTTAGTTCTGCTAATTGCAGTGCAGTTGCTCTGGGGCACTCAATGTGGCAATGTAGTGGCCATGTCCTTGCATGCAAACACCTTCCTGCCCACATGAAGTTATACCAGGCAGTTCCAAGGAAACCCATGGCACTGCTAATTCTAGAAACTTCCATTTCACAGAATAAGAAATAAGCACACACTAGAAACAAGGATATATTTTAGAAATCCATTTCAGTAGCAATTTCACAAATAAAAATTTAGATAAGGAAACAAAGCTGCTATCACTTAATCTTATTTTCCCTTTCCTTACCTTTATGAATTCTTAATTTATACCTCACCATCTTCACCTTTTTCTTGCTTGCCTTCCACTATTCAGCATTATCCAATAGAAAAAGAGTATTTTCTCACTTTTAAAAAACCTAATGCACATCTTCATCTAAATTCATTTCTCATACATTTTCCTGCAATTATTCAAACTCTTTTCTGCTGTGTCCATGATTATGTTCTACTTCTGCCATAAAAATTATTTGTAATTTTTGTATAAATGTATAAAAAATTTGTATTATTTCTTTCCAGTTTTCTGCTACAACTATACATTTTTATGGGAATCTAAATAATTTTTTTCTGTCTTTAATCAATTATTTCTGAAATCCTTCCTGAACCACTCTTCTGACACTCTATACAAACTGGGGGCAATTAATTGGCATGAAGAGAAGAATATTTCTCTGTTGTGCCATAAAGCAGTCACTGTTTTTCCTTTGTTATTTTAATATGAAAAAAATGTATTTATAATTAAGTACTATACAAGTATATGGAAATTCTATTTATGGTGGTTTCAAATCTAGTGCATGTTTTGAAACCACTGAGCTATCAGCACGTAGAGAAACCAGCAGAGATTTAACAATGTGAATGTCTCTGTTCTCTTCTCCATTGGACAATACAAGCACAATTTCAGTTACAGAATTTTTACCTTCTATAAATCTGTGGAATTATATAGGAGAGAGAATTTTGTTTTCCTTAGTTTTGTCAGCTTACAACAAATGCAAAAATGCATAACTTTTTCATAACTGATGATTATACTGGTTTATAACATTTCTGTGAGGTATCATCTTTCTGCCCTGCTCCCCACTCCCACTGCACTGGAGCCAAACACCCAATGAAACTTGAAATAAAGCAAAACAAACATGAGGGTAGAAAGGAGGAAATGAGCAGAGTAAAAGGCCTGACACAGAACATTCCCTTGATGAAAAAGGTATTGCCCTCCAATTTGTAACATTATGCACACTCTCCACTGGATAACAAGTAATTTGTTAATTCATAATTCTTAACCCAAAGGGTGGTTGGGCACTGGAACAGGCTCTCCTGGGAAGTGGTCACAGCACCAAACATGACAGAGTTCAGGGAGCATTTGGACAATACCCTTGGGCAAATGGGGTGATTTTTGGGGTTGTCCTGTGCAGAGCCAGGAGCTGAACTCAGTGTTCCTTGCTCCCTCCAGCTCAGAAGTTTCCATGATTCATGTCTTCAGCAGACATTGCTCCTTCTTTGACATTGAGGAGTTCATGGGCTAACTCTCACACTTGGGTAGGATGCATTAATGTAAATGGATAGTAACCTAGGAAAATTATGTCTCTTCAAAAAGCATTCAATATTTTCCTTAAATTTGAGACAATCCCCCTACATTGGGGGTTTGCTGCTGCTCATGTCTTCTCCTCTTAAGTAAATCAATAAATATATTTTTCCAAATTTTGTAATGTGTCACTTAGTTCTTACCTTTCAATGGTAAAAAAAAAAAAAAAAAAAAAAAACCCTTAAATTTTAAAGCAAGAGTATTTTAAATAGGACCTAAGTGTTTTCAAAATATTTTTCCTAACAGAAATGAGTGAGATTTTGAGCAGCTCTTATGACACACATTTCAAGGTTCTCTTCCTTTTAGGTGGATATATCTTTCCAACTTCAGTTTGTTTGCTGGTGATCTGCAAAGTCCTGAAATGGTCACTTGCATGATTAGCAGCCATCTCTCTCCTACTGCCAGCCCTACCACACAAGATCAGCTAAAGCATTCATTTTCCTAAGCTACCTCCTTATTCTATCTATATTTCTTGATCTTCCTGGCACTGACTTTGATCTAATGCAGGCTGAATCTCCTGACCTTTAGATCACTTTGCAAGGCCAAATATTTTTCTGTTGCATCACACAAGGAGGTAATTAAGTACAATGCTAAGGGTTTCATTACAAGTCCCACTGAATCTCCAGCTGTATTTAGCTCAATTATTTGAAATTACATGTGATTTAATTAACTTGTGGCATATTTGTGCATATGGTACATCATATTGCAGAAGTTTATCTTATAAATCATATTTCAAAATGTTACTAATAGTTACTAATAGATAAACAAATGTAAGGAAAAGGCAACCACATTAGAAGCCTTTTCTCCATTCTTGCTCCTCCCCCTGCCTAAACACTGAACTTGAAAAATGTAAGTCCTACATCTAGAGGATGTCTTTATATTTTGATAAGCTGAATAAGATTTGTTCAAGTTTCCCCCCTGTGTGACATAAAATATTTTGCTTAATGAAAGAAAACTTTGAGAGGCACATTTATGTTTAAAGGAATAGAAATATTTTGATTAAAATTTGTCAAATTGCAATTGCACAAGCTAAATTTTATCTGATAGCAGCTCACAAGTTCTTTTTAATTAATGACATTAAATAAATTGATTGTACCTGTCCTATCTCTCTTAATTAATATGTGCTAAGAATCACTGCAAGAAGAAGAAGGAGGAGGATGAACAGCACTGATGGTATCAATGTTACAGCCGCCTGTCACATCTGCCAAAAAAGTAGACTAAGTTTCTAAAAAATAGTGAGATGCATTCTAATGAAGACTTAGGGGAGAGAAAGAGACAAATACTGGCATTTTAAACTTCCATACCAGCCCTTGCAGAATTGATGACTGCAAGTGGGTGTAGCTGTCAGCTAATATCCTCTGAATAACTCTATTACCTAGGGAAATCAGTGACACCAGTGAGTTTATATTTTTACCCTCCTGAAACTAGTGTACACATACACTGTGTCAAAGAGCTATCAGATTGCTTGCTGTGTGGTGAGCATATATAATCCACCATACCATCTACCTCTGGGTTAAAAATCAGGAACATATATACCCTCTGGGGCAGGGCATTTCTTCTTGAATTTCGCTAAAAATCACAGGCCATGTCTCTTCCATGCCTGGGCATGCATAGCTCAACTTTTGGGTAAGAGAAATTTCCCTGATCTCTGCAGAGGGAGTATCCCTGTGATCTGCCTACTTTTCTTCCCATCGCTCCAGTGGTGCCATAGCACAGTGGGGCTCTTCCACTCCTTCCTGCACTGCCTGTCAGTCAGCTGGGTTTTGAGGAACATAAATCATTTCCATTTTTAGTTGGACAGCTGGTAGGTTGGGAAAGGAAAAAACTGCTGGGTTGTTATGCAGCTGTCAGAAATCAAACCATGATATTTTGGTTTTATAGCACAGAGTTTTCCACACAGAATGCCCAATTTCGTATCCATATACAAACTCTCTCCGTAATGTTGAGAGCTATCATCTCTTCCCAGCCAGTCAAACTCTCAGAAGCCATTTTCTCTGGCACTTGCAGCACAAATAAGGCAGGGTTTACTCAGGAATCTGTCATGATATCAGTGACAGATACAAGGTTGAAGATAGAGTGGATTTAAGAGGTCGATGAAAAATTAATAAAATCTTGATTAATCTTCTTGACCCCCAAAAACTTTACATGGTATTATGAACAATGTCACAAATTCACCAGGTTATGCTGGCTATCTGCTACCAAAATTTTTCTAGTTTGCACATCTTACGTTGATGTTTCCCCTTTGTTCCTCAGTGTAGTATTTCAGAAACACAGTTAACTACCTTATTTATTTAATTAATCATGTCTCTTGGTACAATCCTTTAATTGATCTTCTGTGAAATCAACCAGTTTTGCTTCCATCACTCTGTTCTTTGTCCTCCAGAAAATTGATTCTCAATTTGGAGGGGAGTTATTTTTTCTCTGTGTGGAGAGAATCAAAGGTAAGTTTTAAAACGCTGCTAGATTTTAGTCTTCATTCCTCAGCCTGAGTACACCACTTTGTATAAAAAAAATAGCTAGCTGGTTCAAGGTTCCCCTGTTAATCTTTTGTACTCATATTTTTCTTCACTATTCCACTAAGTTTTCTGCAACTCATGGGGATGGGTATTTATTTTACTTGGACGAATTTTGATTGCAGCCTTCTTGACTACATCTTGAGTATTTCCCATGCATTATTGAATCCCAGCCAAAACACTTTAACTCATTTCACATTCATTCAAGTAGCTATTGACTAAGTAAAAATAATACTGTAGTGCATAAAAAGCTTGAATAGTTTCCTTTCTGATTAGTGAAGCAGTTAAAAACTCCTACTCTCATAGACATCTCTGTTCTTCTGAATTTAATGGAGAAGATTTAGATCCCATCTTTTATCAAACACTTATAGATTTAATTCCTAAAAAAATTACCATTTTGAAAAGTTATACAGCTTTCAGTTTTTCAAATCATTCAGGGGCTTGTCATTCAATCTCTTTTCTGTATGCCAAATTCAGTTTTGTCAATAATAATGCTATGTAAAACTTTTGGTTTGAAAAGAATTCGCATTCCAAATGGAACCTTCCATCAGCCAGAAGCAATAGTCTTTTATCAAAAATATATTAAGAACTATCAATAATTCAACAACAAATCAACCAAATTGTCTAAATGGCAATCTCTGAGAAGCATGACTTACTTGCAAGGGCCTCATTTGTGCTCACTTGCTATGGAGCTTATGGACTGACCAGGTTTGCAAATCACGTGGCTATAATCAACTCAGATATGTAGATGTGCCTCTAACCTTTTTGTCACAAGCACTTTCTTGTGAAATATTTATATTTGTTTTCTGAAAAAGAAAAAAGTATATTAAAATGTCTGCTATGAAAGAGATCCAAACTGAGGTAATGATTTTTATCTAGGAGAAAAACATTGAACTAATGTTCAATGAATGTCTTAAGGTGTAAATATGGTGGCACAATAGGAAAAATAATTTCAGTTGGAAACCGTATTTTTTTGTCTTTCCATAAAAGCTATTTAGTCAAACTATCCATGACCCAGGTTTCCCAGACAGTTCTTCTACAGAACAGGCTGGTAGATTTGGAAACAAGTTCTTTGACCTTTGGCTAGTAAGTGGTACATTGTATTTTGTCTAAGCCTTAAGTAATTTTCTGTACCAAGACAATTCTATGTATCTAATTACAGTATTAGTGTAAAAATTGTTCCAGCTGTCCAGAAGGTTTTGCTATTGGATGATATCATAACCAGGGTGTTATTAAATCTCACAGCAGCTGGAGACTTTACTCCAGTCAAGCAAGAATCCTACAGAGATATCAAGTAGTGATGGATTTCCTGCATATCTTTCAGTGAAAAAAATTAAGATTTTTTTAAAGATGTCATAACATCAGCATAGTTTCTAAAATAAATCTACATCATCAGTGGAAAATATTTTGAAATGTGTATGAAGGTAAAATTTGTGGATAACATCTCTTTTGAAGTCTAAAAACTGTCACATAGTAAATCAAAATCATGCAATAAATATACTTATTTCTTCTAATTCATGTTTCCAAACTATGGTAGAAATAAAGTGAAAAATATAACATCAGCATATTTCTAAGAGACAAAGTACTTCTCCAACTTTATTTGAAAACCATTCCTTTTTTTATGAATGTAGAATGTATCTTTTCAGTAAAATAATAACGTAACATACAAAGAAGGTTTTAATTTGCATTTAGAATCATGTTGGAGAGCTTAAGGACTTGAAGATTTTTCTGTGCATTTTATACTCAAGTCAAACTATAGTCCAGCTGGACAAGAAAATATCATGCAAGTGGCCATCAACTCTGATTTTCATAATCTTTTTTTATTATCTCATGAGATTTGGTGGATTTTTCAAATGTAAGTGCTAATAATGATACTATTTTTTAAAAAATACAACATTTTTAAAGAAATCAAGTTACTGCATACAGGCTTGCATGGTGCAGGGCTGTAGGAAGCCATAGTGCCAACTAAAAAACACATCTCCAAAGTAATAATGTAGTGGAAAAGGGGAATACTGATCCTTTCTAACTTCATTTTTACACCTAAGTAAAAAGATTTGGACCCTCAGTTTTTCTTTAAGATAATGGAAGACAGGTGGGCTCTTGTTATGTCTGTGAATTAGACAATACAGTAGACCAATTCACTAACAAGAATTAGTGGATTATATAGCCCCCATACATTTATGCTGATATATATTAATGCACAGTGTTAGATTCTTGGCTTTGCTTTCAGAATAACAACATTAAATTTTTCCAGGAAGTTTTACTTTTCTTATCCTATTCCCAGACTCCTATCCATAGATCTTTTCTCTACATCCACAGAGACAGAGAGAAACTTGGAGTAAAAATAGTTAGAGGCCAGAAAAATAAAGTTAGGGAGGGATGGGAAAGCTGGTTTTGCCAAATTTAGACCCTATGCAAACCCCTTGGGTTCTGTATTGCAAAACAGACCTGGAAACTTATGAGTACTGGTCTGTTCTGCTGTTTGATTTTTTTCCTTTTTTTAAATTTTTTTCTTTTTTTTTTTTTTTTTTTTTTTTTTTTTGTTTTTTTTTTTTTTTTAAATGATCGTCTGGTAACCCTAGAAACAGAGAAAAGATTGCTTTCAGGCAAGAAGCACTGCTTGCTAGAGCAAGTCAACACTAAGAAAGAATACATTCCCAAAGCTGGAAAAAGAAGGCAAGGAAAAATGGTTTTTTTGCTTAGCAAGCTCAGGGGTTCTAGTCTTTTCTGTGATCTGACAAATTCCAGACCTTAGAAGCTTTTTACTCAAGAAAAGGCCATTGCTCTTCAGTCCAGCTGTGAAATCAGGATAGAGAATGTACATGTTCAGGAGTGGACATTATAAGCAGTCCTTTTTCAAACAGTTTCATCTGCTTCACAGAGGAAAGACTGATCAATGTTTTACAAGACTAAACCTTTTTTGCTTTTTCTACATGGCCTTTGAAGGAGCAATATGTCCAAGAACAATGTTATAAAATTGAACAGAATAGCAAACTATATTCTAGTCTATCATGACCATCTTTCTTTCCTGAGATCTTAAATTCAGAAGAAAAGGACTTCAAGCAGAGAGTAGATTTTTGAAAATAGTAGTTAGCCTGGACATGCCGGGAAAAAGAACATTTGTGTGGAAAAAAATTTTAAGCTCACTCTGGAATCCAGGATAACATGTAGCCATAGTGCTCCAGGTGAATCCTGGTCAGAGTCAGAAAAAGAAACCTGTTCACTTTCCCTTCTGTGCCTGTCCTGGGGTGACATTATGATATGAAATAAGTATCCCATTTAGTCTGCTCCGGAGGCTGGCTCTGGTGCCAGTGAGGGAAGCCTGAGCCTGCAAGAAGGAAAAAAAATGAGAGACTTTTGTTTTTGAAACAAAAGTTCCTGTTCAAGGACAGGGACAGGCTACTGAGAATATTCTCGGCAGCAGTGGGGAGTGAAGTATGCTTTCCAGCCTGTTTTCGACTCTTTTCTCCTGAGAGAGTTTTCCTGGGAGTTTTTGGAATTTTTTTCCTCTATTTTTCTTCTCTTTGGGATGGTTTCACAACATCAGAGCACACCGGGAGACCTTTCTTCCCAGGCCCCAGTAGGGACCCCCCCAACAGCCCTGAGGAGGAAGATACAGACACACCTACACCTATGGAAGGACTCTGAAATCTTTCCAGGTTTCTCTCCACAGTGAGAGATTTTATTATTCAGCATTATTATCCTTTTCTGTGTGTTTTGTTAAATAAATAGTTTTTATCTCTTTCACTTTCCTCTGAGGAAAAATAATTTTTTTTCCTGAATCTGGTGGGGGGAGGGGTGGTGGCAACCTGCTTTTTTCCTCGGGAGGTGTTTTCTTCCAGGTTTGGCCAAACTGGCACAGTGCCCCACCTGGAAATGATCTTTCCAATGTCCATCTGGAAACTCTGTGTTGGCACATGCCTCCCTTGAATCCAAGTTTGGGTCTTTGCAAGGAGACTGATTTATGCATGACTGCACAGTGGTAAAGAATTTCACCTAAATTTTCTATAGAAGTTTTGATATTATACGCCTTCTGCTGGTAATCCACTTCTAGCAAACTGTCTTAGTTGATCACTTAGAAGTTATGAATCAAATTATTTAATGAAATCAGGTTCAGTTACAGAAATCCTGCTGAAATCAGTCCTTTCCTCTTTTCTCACATACACTAGGCTGGAATTTTACTGAGCCAGTTCCAGCCTTGCTGTACACCTAACTTTTCATGAGGTAGCAGACATCTTGCCATTATTATTCTGTGAAGAGCATTCACCTATGACCTCAAACACAGCTGCTCATCACAATCCTGCTTCTGAGAGGAAACTGTGCTAACCCTATTTCTTCAAAAGAATTGCAACAATTTCATAGAGAACATTTTAAGATTTACCTTTCGGAAGTTCTATCACCATGATAGAACCAGAATATACTTTGCCAAATAAGCACAGGTTTTCCATGGATGAGCACAGTTAGATATCCAAGAAGATGAATATGTCAATATAGATAGAAAAAAGCCAGCCTCCTCCCACTCTGAGAAAGGACAACATGCCAGCTGTGCCACTCATTTCTGCCTTTCCAATGTTCACATTCTGTACTAGAGCTAGAAAATGTCTGATCAAATTGGCATGTGAGAAAGAAGCTTCTGTATTCCTCACCAGCCGTGGAGGTTTAACCAAAACTGTGATTCCCAGAAGCTGATTTAAAAAACAATAATCATCTTAGATTAATTATAAAAACAGGGTGATCTTTCAAAGAGAATTGTTATTGTCTAGATTTGAAAAAATTTCAACTTCACCTCGATTTACCAAGGGTTGGTATGGCTGGTCAGTGTTCCTCATAAAAAACTCGTATTTTATTTCTACAGCATAATGGCTCACACTGTGCAACTGAGGTTATTTTCAATTTTACATGAGGGAATCTGAACCAGAAACTCCAGAATAAAAGCTCTAGCAATTAGACTAGAGAGTATTTTTTCTCAAGACTGCAGATACAAAAGAATTATCTCATGCAGGAGCTGCAGGAAAAAGCCTGTTTCATGTCAAAAGACCACAGTTTTTGCAGGCTTTCTCCCATTTCATTAAAGACTGAGAATTTCTAGCTTGCTAGAGAATTCAAGACAAAAAATAACCCACATTAGATGGTAAATTGAGGAACTTCTAAGGCCATGGAGGATCACTGTACCAAGACTCATGTGTAACATTACCCTGTACTAGACCCAGTTCTCTCTGATTAAAGGCAATGTGAGGGAGGGATTCATCCTAATTCTTTTTTACCATTTCACCATGAAAATATGAAGCGTCCAGTGTTCTCTTTGCTAGTTGCTGAAAAAAGTTAATTCCCTCTCTGATAAAGAATGGAAGAGAGAATAAGAATTCTTCTGTCTTTTTCATGTTAATATTATTGTAATATAATCCACCATGTCTGGCTATAAGACTAGCTTGACCATAGTTAACTCTCATTTCTTCACTGGAAGAATAATCATTTTCCTGTTTCAAGGTTTTTTGCTAGTTATTAATCACAGATTTCCATCTGTTTGTGCTAATACCTCTTCAGTGGTTAAATATGATTGATTTGAAACAAATGATTACTCTGCAGAAAAAAAGAGGTATTGTTAGAGTTCAATTGTCTTATACACTGTTTCAAGTGCAGCCATGAGCTGACACACACATAAATTGTTTTGATTATTTCCACTATGCTTATCTAAATTTGTCAAACTATTTGAGCAGATGTGCTTAACAACTTTGTATTTCCTCATTTTCCTTATTCTACAGCTACACGTATAAACCTATATCTATGTCCTTATATATGACATTACATAAGACATTATATTTAGAGTTATATATAACATATTTGAATGTGTTCACCACTAAATGTAATGCTCTTGGACACTGGGCACCTGACAAATCTTGTACCAAATTAGTGCCAACCAAGCTCACTGAGAATGAGGTTTTAAGTGCATTTTCCCAATTAGAGATGTAAAATGGTTCTCTCCTCCCTAGATTCCCCCACCCAGTAACTCAGCAATTGGAGTACCCACCCTTAAGGTAGGCAACAAGAGCCAAATATTCATTGTTGGCCAAATGTGTGGAAGTTCTAACCATGGGGCAATACAGCTTTTAGTGGAGAGGTGCTCTCAGGCTCCCTCTATGACGGAATTCTTTTCCACAGAATATGTGTTCTTATCACCCTTCTTGTTACATGGGATCCACATACATCCCTGATCCAGTTGTGACCAGTAGGTCACATCTTCCAACAACAAAAGGACATGTCTTTCTTTAGCAGTCAAGGCAGGTATTGTCTCTTGTAGTAGCAGCTATGAATTTAATTTCATTTTTCCTTCAGTCTAGCACAGAAGAGATTGCTGATGTGGTTTAATGTCTGTGTCTTAAGTCCTTCTTACTATAGCATTCAGCATTTCCAACCTAATGCCTTTAATTGCCTGGTAAGGCAATAGGGTCTCCAGCTGCAGTGGAGGGCAGGGAAGGAGGGAAGCCTAAGGCAGAGGGAGTCAAGGTGAAATTTTTTGCTTTCACTAAGGAAGTCTGCAGTTTCTACTGCAAAAAGAAATGATCCCTGGATTAAATGGGAGATAATTATACTATAGAATAGCTCTCCAAGAGTTCTTGTGTCCCATTCAGATTTTCCCAAGGCCTGTCAATGATTCAGATCACAACAGGAATATTGAAAACCAAAATCATAACAGCACAAAATACAGTTAATAGAGGATGCCAGTAAAGTTTTATCTGGATACTTTGGACTATGTCTGTGTGAAAAACACTTGCCTTTTCCACTCTGATTAAACAGAACTCCTTCAACAGCTTTGTATTGACACAAGGTCCTTGATTACTCTGGGTCTTTTCTTGGCTCACCACAGATTCTATTATTTCTTCCTGTGAAGTTAAAAAGTGAACATTGTGTTTTGTGTAGACCTATTACATTAATTTTTATGTTTTGCTTCTTAACTTGAAGGAATACATTACTCTCCAGAATGTCAGACAAATAAGGTTGACATTTTATATAGGTTGCAAAAGGGCTGACTCATCCTGTTTGTTCATTGCTAGTTAAGTTATGTTTTATATACTAGACTCATTGAAACTGGTAAAGCCAGACTACTTATCTCTTCATAGTAAACACAATAAGTTTTTCTATCCATTCACTGGCTGCTTTCCATATTTGGACTGATTTAAACATTTACTACTGCAAGCTTTTCATTTCTATACAATAATTACTATATTTTCTCCAATAGAAAAATAGGAAAAACTAACCTTCTCTTATTGTTTTCTAGTTAATTTTGAATTTTCCCCTAAGTCTTTTGGCTACAGCAAAATTTTGGTACACAGAAGCAATGCTTAATGAATCCTATCTTTCCTGACATGCAATCAGATAAACCCCTGACTACCCCTCAACTCAGCACTCATGATTTACACTCTCTGGTTCACTCCTGCTAATTAGCATTAATATACTAATGAGATGTTTCTTAGCCTGAAACAGAGCCTGTAATAAAGCACTGCCCTATCTCAATGGTTTGCTTCCATATTATGACTATGAACATAACCTCGGTGTTATCACCGAGTAGTTGACCAAGTTGACTGGAGTTGGGGTAATTAATGGGATGTGTATAATAATGGATCATCATTAACATCTAAGCACCCTGATGCAAAGGTGCTGCATAAGCTGTGAAAGAGGCATTAGAAATAGATCTAAAGGGCATCTTTTTTTTTTATGGAAACCAAAAGTGTCCCTAGAACAGGCCTTGTACAAACACCCACAAAGGGGCGGTTCCACCATAGCACTGCTCACCTTCTACTTAAGGACATAAATCCTATTGCTTCAGTCTTTGGGAATGATTTTAAAATAAAATGCTTTGTTAATGAAGAAATATGATGGGAGAAGTGGATTTCATCCTCTGGGTGTTGCAATTTTGAAGCACAATGCCCTGTGAAGGCAACAGTGTTCTGCTAGATGTAGTTTTACAGAAATACTTATCAGTTAGTTTAGAAAATTGATGTCAAATTAAGACTTAAAATACAAATTGTCTCAAACTTGGGAAAAAAATGTAAAGCAGAAATTAAAGGATATTTGGATGAGTCGTATTGTTTAGATACAAGACCGGTCTTTTGATAATATTCTGCAGGATTTTTGAAAATATCATGTCCATTCTCACCAAAAAAAATGTGAACCTTAAATACATGCAACTTATCTGAAAGTTTTGTTTTCAACTGACAGTTTTGCAGGTAGTTTTAATTCATATGGTAATTTTAATATTGTAGACATAAGTTCATGGGTTTTCTCCCCTCTCTGTTTTGTCAGTCATATGAGTTCCAAATTGCTGATTATCATCCATTAAAACAGAAATGAGCAGCAACTGTAGTTCTCTCATCATGGTAAATATAAACTGTCTCAAATCCAGCTATCTTTTTTAAACTCCCAAAAGTTTTGTCCAATTGATTAACTGCACCTATTTAACAAGAAAAACAGTAATTTTATTTAGCAGGCCACAAAATCTTCCCCACAGCTTCTTGTAATAATTAACGAAATCTGCTATATGAAATATTTCCATAGTAGGAATTAACAATATATTTGTGATAAAATGGAACTTCAGAAGTTTAGTGGGATGTTGAATTATTTACCAACACTGAAGTTTTAACTTTTGTGTCCATTACACAGAATTTGGGGATACCTTGTCCAGAGAATTTAGTGGGAAATTCAGTAGGAGACAAAAAGATCTGGATATGCATGTGCTGTCTAGTATCATACAGTCTGTATCACAAACAGATGGACAGTTGCAAAGTTTGGTATAATTATAAATCTATAGATAGACTAGTAATAGCAGAAGTAAGCTAAGATTATTTGTCAAAAATAAAAACTAAGCTTCTGGTTGCAAATAGATCCTAAATTTTGACTGCTTTTCCTTTTAGCTACTGAAATTTTCCTAAGTTTTACTGACAATGACAGTTTTACAACCAATGCTGACAAGAGTTTGGAATGGAGAGTGAAGTCTCCAGGAAGCTTCCATTTTTTTGGTACATTTCTTCTTTATGTTGGTTACATGCATAATCCCCACTTCTGGGTAATTGGCTTAACCCTTTCGGTTTTGTTCTAGTGCTTCTGACTCTCCCTGGACATTCCTGAAAAACCACATCAGAAGTCAGCCCATTCTCCCCAGGAAGCCTGATCTCTCTGCCACCTTGAGCACAACAAAAATTGCAACCAGCTGATTGTTAAGAGGATGTGGTGCTAATTGCTGCCTGTCAGAAGAAATTGGTGTCTGCTTGGGTGAGTTATCTTTCAACCTTTGTTTGAAACATATCTGTTAGATATCATTTTTCTCTACTGGTGCAGTGGTTGCATAGGTCCTCCACAAAGATTCAGTCTCAGCAAAAAGACAGCAAGTTAAAGTAGTGTCCTTATGCAAACACAATGGGCCATAAGGCTCATTAGGATACTAAATCAAGGTCAGGCACACAATAAATATTTAATGTGAACACACTCTGTGTCACCACATAGACAACACATACATAGATGTTATTATATACATATTACATGCATATATATTGCTATATTATATTATAGTATACACTTCTTCACAGGTGAGTCCAATAATTTTATTAGTTCAGATGAACAGAGTGGTTTTGAAGCAAATGGTTGAAAATTATCCAAATTGGTTAATTTCAATTAATTATCCTATCAGTGAGAGCAATCTGAATTCCTTGAAGATAAAACTAAATGAGAAGGTATGCTCCAAAATCAGACCTAATGACACCTAAAGGGAATTAAGTTACCCAGTTCAGATTAAAACTGTATTGAAATCAATATTGACAAAATTCATGGTGTGGACATGGATCCTCTGCACCTGCTATTTCACTTTAGAGATCTTTTCTAATATGGTCACATTAGAGGCAAAAGTAAACATCTAGTAACTCAGTCTGAAATACCTTTATGAACTAGAATCATAGAAAGGATTGGGTTGTAACACACCTTTCAAGACCATTTTCTCCAAGCCTCTTGGAATGAGCAGAGGTATCTTCAACTAGATCGAGTTGCTCAGAGTCCCATCCAACCTGACCATGAGTGTTTCCAAGGAGAGAGGATATACAACCTCTCTGGATTACCTGTTCCAGTGTTTCACTACAGTCATTAATAAAAAAATCTTTCTTTTATTTGGTCTGAATCTACCCTCTTTTATTTGTAAACCTTTACAACTTGTCCTATCACTGCAGGCCCTGCTAAAATGTCTGTCCTCATTTCTTGTAAGTCCCCTTTAGCCACTGGGAGACCCAGTAAGGTCTGCCCAGAATCGGCCCTTTTCAAGGCTGGACAGCACCAACTCTCTCAGTCTTCCCTCATACGAGAGGTGTTCCTACTCTGATCATCTCATGGCCCTCCTCCAGGCCTGGTCCAACAGGTCCATGTCTTTCTTGTGCTGAGGACTTCACAGCTGGATGCAGTACTCCAGGATCTAAACACAGTGAAAAAGGAGGGAATATCACCTCCCTCAACCTGGTGGCCATGCTTCTTTTGGTGCATTCAGAATGCAGCTGGTTTTCTGAGGTGCAAGTGTATATCGCCAGCTCAAGTTCAGTTCTTCATCCATAAGCACCCCCAAGTCCTCCTCTGCAGGGCTTCTCTCAATTGCTTTATCCCCCAGCCTATATTCACACTGGAGATTGCCTGACCCATGTTCAGAGCCTTACACTTGGCCTTGTTGAACCTCAGGTACACATGCTCACTTCTTGGTCTTGCCCAGATCCCTCTGGATGGCATTGCATCCCTCAGGTGAGTCAGCCGCACCACTCAGCTTGGTGTCTGCAAACTCACTGAGGGTGCCCTTGATCCCACTGCCCGTGTCACTGATTAATGTATTAAACAGTAGTGGTCCCCACACAACCCCCAAAGGACACCACTCATCACTTTTGCCCATTGAGCCATTGATCACCAATCCCTGGATGTGACCAGGTGCAACATCTTCGACCGCTCATTTTTTTTTCCTCAAAGCCCCTTTGTATTCTTATAAGAAAAGCAAAAGTATAGTTGTTTGTGTCTGTAGACAGGCAAGCCAGTACATACACAAAAAGAATAAATGTTGGTCTCTGTACACAGTGTACATGAACAACTCAAAGCATATTCCTCTCCTAATCAGTCTTTATTAATAATAATATAAAATGAAAATGCTGATGATCCAGTTACTTCAGTATATGCTTCAATTTATACTGTTCTGCTGAGCCTGTCATTATCAGCTCATTAAAGCACCTTTCATGTCAAATTCCTGGTAGATCTGGGAAGGGAGTTCACATCAGCAAATATTACTCATGCAAGTGAGAGTTGCAGAGTAAACCAAAGAGAAAATTCAGCAGTTGCACCTTTCAGTTCTCATACCACCAATAACTAGCTATATGCAATTGCACTATTTTGACACACTGTTTTTAATGATACAGTATATCATGGGACGTTCACATGCCCCTTCACAACCACTATGAAATATCAACTCCACATTTCAATCAGCCCATATGCTGTTGAAACAAGCACAGAAAAAGAGGTATATTACAATGTATTTCTGGGAGGCTGACAAGCACTTCTGGACTTAAAGGGATGTGTCTTCAAGACAACAGGCAAGTATTTTCCTTCAGTTATGGCACATTTGGGCAAAAAACAATGTGTTAAGAGGGACAGTCTTTAATCAGCAATCATACCAGCAACAAGATGTCTAAGACTTCCATAACCTTAAATTGTTCAGAAAAGAAAAAACTTTAATTTAATCAACTTTACCAGGAAAAAAAAAAAACTCAAAAAAACAACAGCTTTCTCTTTTGGTTGGTTGCATCAGCTGCCGAGATTTACTGAGACAGTAACACAGCCATAGCAGGCAAAGCAGAGAAGAGATGATGGAGGGATCACAACTGTAGGCTGTCTCTGTCTGAAACTACCAAGTTCTTCCTGAAAATCCATATGTCCTTCAGGATCATTCTGTCATCCAGAAAGCCTCATGTGTGCCTTTCTGTGCACAAGCAAAGGATTAGAAAAGGCAAAAAAAAAAGATTAGCAGCAGGAAACCTTTCTATACACTTAAGCCCATTTTATAAGGTCACTGGCTTTAGGAGGAAACATAACCATACTATTATGGACAATTTTTTGTGTGTTACATAGTGAGTGTATGAGGGAGGGGAGAAAACTTGGACTCTACCTGTCTGAACTGTAGGATAGGCCAGAGAAGGGGGATAGAAAGGTCAGAGGGATGCTGGGGACCTTGAACTCCTTACTCTGGCTTCTAACTTGTGTACCTCTTGTGGTGTACATCAAGAGGATGAGGTTGGCATTTGTTTCTTTTATCAGCAGGGTTGCCCTGTGGCCTCCCCTAAAATGAGGTATAATCTCCATGGGGTAAAATGAAAGCCAGCAAACCTCCTGCCAAGAAATAGACAAGGAGAAATGGTTTCTGGGCCTTCCTTTTTGGGACATTTGCCAGGTGAAACATTTTAGGATTTCTCCACCATTTACATAAACACATCTCTCTTGTTTTCTTTATCATAGGGGGCTGGGAGTGTGGTTTTTTTCTGTACTTTTTTGTTTCTCTGGTTAGGAAAATTAGTTGCCATTGCTTTACATACCTTGGTTATTCAGCTTTAGGATTTGTCTTCTGAGAGCATGGTAATAATCATAGCATTTTCTCACCAGTATTGTATTGCACAAGTCCAGCCAAATTTTATGGTTGCAGAAAGCATTAACATGCCAGGCCAAGAGGCACTTTTGACTTTGATTTAATATGAAATTTTACATTGCATCCCCATCTCTGTGCATCATTACTATAATTATTTGACATGTTTTATTTTTCACACTGACTGCAGAAAGGTACTCTCCCTGGCCCCCAACTCAGATCCAGGGAGGCCAGTCAATCAACAACATGTTTGCGCAAGATGAAGTATTATGAACAGCATTTCATAAATCTTAGCTGTGCAGATTTCCACTCTAAACTCCTTATTTGCTAGTATTTTCCTATCTTTTTTTCCCCCACTAGTTCTCAAAGAATTTCCTGTCTAAAACTCAGTCAATTATTTATAGAAGAATACAGAGGACACAACATTTAACATACTGAGCAAGGACAGATTCCCTGCTTACAGCAACTCTGAACGTCAGGGCTCAGTTATGCTTTGTAGGCACAACTGAGATTATCATGCTTTGACAAGATAAAATTGCTCTGGAGCTTCAAGGCACACAAAAGGACTACACCCTTCTCTACCTTCCTCTTGGAAATTCCAGACTATTTCTTCACTGCAGCTGACCTATTCTATGTGAGATAAAGGAATCAGTTTATTCTTCCCCTCTTCCTATCCCACACAAATCCTTCACTAATCCTATTTGAACAGTTTTTCCCTGTGATAGAAACCACAAGGTGAACTTTTTAAAATGGCAACCATACAGTGTGGGGACCTGTAAGGAGCAGTCACCACCCAACCTAAGACATGTGTGAAGGCCACGGCTCTTCTTCCTGTAACACTCCTAGGAGAGAACAGGGTGTGAAAGAGAAGGAAAACCTACTAAACCACCATAAATACAGCAGCACCATTCCTGTGTTTTCAGAGAAGTAAAATGGGGGATAGTTCCTAATTAAGCTGTTATGCCATTTAGAAGAGTAAATTACAAAGACATCATAACAAGAACAAAGAAAGGCAAAGCTGGAAGTGAGGAAGGAGGACTGGTAGAGGGTGAGGTATACCCTCCAGTGGCTCTGGCACATGTAAAGCCAGAAGAAAGCTTGAATTCTCACACAGTGAATAGAAATATCATGGTAAGAGGAGACTGGGGAGGGGGTTCCAGGCATACCAGTAATGAGTTTTTAACAAGGAGACCTCTGCACGTTAGGCCTCACCACAGACAAATCTGAGAAGATGTCTGAGGAAGAGTTGTTAAATAGACACACAGCAATGTAGAAAAGAACTTAGATTCTAAGGAAAATGAACCAGCTTCTTTGTGACTACAGCAGGATGCAAGTACCACACTGCATCTCTGGAGGATATGTTCAGTCAATGACCAACATGGCACTAAGAAAATCTCATTTATTATTGCTGCTATTTCTATTACAGTAATTCCACTGGGAATAAAAAAGCCCCTGCAATTTAAAGGGGTTTTTCTGCTTTTCTCTTGTTAAAGCTTAGTGCAAGTCATAGCTCCAGAGAAATCATCTGGGATTTCAGACATAACGACTTGTCAGTCCCTCTGCATGAGAAAGTGAAGTTCTGGTACAAATTGTGGCTTTTCTCCATTTCCTATCTGATAAGTTTATCATTATGCATGAATTCTGAGCATTAATTTTTTATTTGTTTGTTATGTTACCAGGTATCTCACATGAAGCAAAGGACTATTTTACAGAACATTGGAGAGCAATGCAAAATTTAGAGGTTTTAAAGACATGAGAATAAGTTATTATCTTTCTTTTGGTGGTTAAGTTGCTAAATAAAAACAGAATACCTCTCTTAAGTCAATGCAAATTTTAATTTACTGTTTTCTTGTAAAACATAGATGATATTTCCTTTCACAGGGGGGCAGGGGGGTAGAATCCAGTCAGCTCAAAATATTCAGTGGTTTGTGAGAGGGTAAAGAAGAGTAGTAATTCAAACAGTTTTTCATAATTTTTGACAGTTGTTACGTTTTTCTAATTCAGCCTGAATTTTCAAAAAACTTAGTCATGTTAAAATGTATTTTTTGACTCATCATAGCTCCTAAAAATACAGGTAGTTTCATTCTGTACACCCTATGTAAGATTGAATAGTAACCTGGTCAAAGCATAATTATTTTTTAAAATGATGGTGGAATTGAACATATCACATCAGAGAACTCCTCTCCATAGCTTTGCAAATTATTCTAAAAGTGTTGAAGTTTAAACAAAAATGGTCCAACAGGGTTTTTTGCCTCTAATGGGAAATTTCTCAGTCATTAAAAACATGGATAAATATTAAGCACTATAACAAAAAAATATGAGGACCCATGATCCTTATAAACATTAAAATAGGGATTTGTTGAGCTCTGAATCCCTGGCTCTGTTGGTATAGCTCAGGAAAATTAAAACTTCTTTCAAAATGACAAATAATGGGTGCACATTTTGTACAGCAATGCAGTTTTTTTATATGGGATTTGTAAAGTTTGCTGTTGACGGCATCTAAACCTAGAGCAATTTCTCAGTGATGGCATCTGTGTTTCAGCCAAGGCTGAGATTCTTGGGCAGTTGTCCAAATTTTTTCCCTTTGTCTGCTGCAAGGTGCATTTTCATGCAAACCTGTTTAGCTGGCACAGACATTTCTAAACACCTTCCATAACCAGTAGCTTTTGATATAAACCAAACACACAGAATAAAGGATTACATTTCATTAGGACTACACTGACAATAACTGTGTAAGGCTCAGGCTGCAAGGGCATGAAGCCCACCTTTGTAATATTATCAAGAGATGTAATATAAACTTCATTCTTTGTTTGCTTGAGAATAAACAACTTAAAGAATAGTGAAGCATGTGCTGCCAAGCTTACTAATATGAGTAATTTCCTCAATTTGTTATTTCTGTGATGTACTAAGCACCTGAAAAAATACTTCCTGTTTTTTGCCAGCATTCTCTCTCTCTCTCTCTCTCTCTCTCTCTCTCTCTCTCTCTCTCTCTCCCTACAAGTCACACATGAAGAAAAGAATAATCAGCTCTTTTCCATAAGGGTCCTTTTTTTTTCACCAGGGCATGAAGAAATGCATTCTGTGATTGATGTGTGTTGGCAAATTTGCAAAGTCAATAATTTCCTATAAAAACACTTTTTTTAAATGCCCATTTATATCAGTACCAGAGGAATGATAGTTTGAGCAGTTCTGCTATCCATACCTGTAGCTTTATCTCAGCAGGAGAAATGTGGTCTCTGAAATTTCCAAATACTAAGGACTGCATAGCTTCAAGTCAACTCTGCTAAATACAAACAATGCGTTTTGTTGCTATCAGTGTAAGTTCCATGTATCAGCATTCGGCAGTGCTTTCATTTTCCAAGTGGTCAGATACAATCATTACAGCAGACTAATCCTGAAGAGATACATATGTCCCTGATAATACAGCAGGGGTGAAAATCAAATGTCAAATTGTTCTGACAAAAACCAAAACCAGAATATTTAACTTAAAGTTCCTTCTATACCAGTCAGGAACCACAAAACAAATAAAATGATCCCCACATTCTGAATCAAACTTGAATTTTGGCAAAGGAAAGAGGTAATCAAATCTTTCTTCTAGCTCCTTCCTAGCATCTGCTAACCCCCCTGACCCAGTCACACATTCACCATTCAAATACCCTGGACCTCTTTGTTAAAACTGCCCTGGTGGAGCCTGGCATTCTCAGGTGCCCTTGACCCATCAGCTTTGCCTTGCATGGGGACAGGGGGACTGAGAAGAGTGGGCATCTCTGATACCTACTTTATATTTTTTTTGACCTCCTCAAGGCTTTGTTTATACACCTTTCTTTCCTAGTGAGAAAATTAAAACACTACAATCACAATGACATCAAGATGCCATTAATTCCCAGCAATGACTCAACACTAAAGAAGACTCGTGGGTCTTTCTTCCCTCCACCATGTGAAGAACCATTTTTATTGAAAGCTGACATGTTCACACAGGGTTCCACTTTATGGCATGAACTTTTGAGCAAATTCAAAAATAATTGAGTAAGTTCAATTCACGCACCTGGCTTGTTCATAAGGCAGAGACAAAAGAATACAGTGGAATATATACAACTGTATTAATATTTGGCATTTTAGGTTTCATAAAATTAACAGTATTCAGCTGTAGATTCCTCACTCCACCTTCACTCTCTCAAACAACTCTTGAGCAGATGCGTTTTCAGAGGAAGCACTTGAAAAAGATTTAAAGGGGGAGATGGTGAAAGCCAGAGGGCTTTTTTATATGTTTAGAGGGATAATTCCCTCACAATTCATAAGCTGTGCATAACCAGAACCTCTGATTTACCATAACATGCATTAAAAGTGTAGCTTTAAATGAAGATAAGAGTCTATTATGGGAAAAAATGTTAATGGAGAGAGTAATTCATACAGCAGAGAAGTAGGAAGGGACACTGCTGGAAGAAGACAAGGGAAATAAGAGCAACTGAATACCTAAAAAATAAGTAGATTTGGAAAAATGTGTAAGTCAATCCACGGTGAACTTGTAGGAAATTCAAGGAGTTTTTTGAACAAAACAGTCTCTTTCTGTTGGCCTGAGAGTTTTTCTGTTAGAGCCAGGTCAGTGAAAACACTTTATCTTGGGAATCTATTAAGTGAAAGAGTAGAGGGCTTTCTGCCTGCCAAAGAAAGCCTAAACTATTTATACTTGACAAGAGGGAGTAAGAAAATCTTATGGAACAAGGCATTTTTCAGGGATTTAAATGACTCTGTACACGATTCTATGATTTACAGTTCTGCCGCTGATCTATCGCATGACCTTAGGCAAGTCACTTCACCTTTATGCCTCAGTTAACCTGTTACACTGACATAATAACACTGAGTCGTACTGGGCTTCAAGATGATGAAACATTTCTTTCCTAGAGCTAAATCCCCTCTGTGATGTGAAAAAAAAACCTTCACCAGTCATTAATCCAATCTATTGTTCAAACTGAGCAAATGTTTGAAAGAAATAATCATTTCAAACTTTAACGATCTGATTTTTTATTTGTAATCTGAAATAACAACTGATGTGGAGAGGTTTGATTAAAAAAGATTTGTGAGGGTTTCCTAATGTGAGTCAAGGAGTGGATGTGCGGGGATCTCAGTGGTAGGGAACGTGCATATAACAATTTGGAGTCCCTTTGCATTCCCTGCAGCATGCCTCTGGCTGTAGGAGCCAGAATCTAGCCCTAAATTAATAATTAGCACTTTCTGTTTAAGCTCTCCAGGAAATGTCATGAGGACAGACAGAAGTAGTACAAAATGTTAGTGGGCAGTGTAGAAAGGTAAGTGCCAAGAGATTTTTACCCTGCATTCTTGACAAGCCAGAACAAAATATCAGGATTTAAATAACCCACTGGCAAGACCTTTCACATCAATTTGACTGTGGTGGGAGGAGAAACTCTACAGGGATGGACTGTGTGTGTCTTCACAGGTAATAAGAAAGAGGTACCCGCATCAGCATGCATGTGAGTTCAGAATGGGCTAAAACCCCTGCATTTGCAAGTGGCTAAAGTCACATATATCAGGTTTGGCTTTCCCTTAGCTGTGTCTGCATTTTGAATTTATCAAAAGAAAACAGGGCCCAAAAACTTTCTGATCAACTTGAAGAAAATAGATGAAATTCAGCAATAGAAATATGACAAATGCTTTTTTAAGGCTACTTGTAAAAATCTCATTTTTCACTACAATTTGGCAACATTTTTTTCTTTTAAGATAATACCACCAATGTCCATTATGACACAATATGGACACAAAGTTGATGAAGATCCAAACAATTTTATACACATAATTAGTCCCAAGAATGATATTTTTATTGCAATTACATAAAACTAGCCACTTCCTCCTACACGGATATAATTAAACTAAATTTTAAAACACCAACCACAAATGAAAAAAAAATTGTTTTGAGTAACATACTTTGCAAGAATCCTGCAACTTATCCTACATAAGTGGGCACTCATTTTTGCAGTTATTTCATTCCTAAGTGTTGTTACAGCCACTGAGTCAGCTGTAGAATACTTGATTTATTATTAACACATCTATTAAACTAAAAATACACCATTTATAATTTATGTGTGTGATGCTTTAGGTTTTAACTTTTATATGTTTCAAATACTTTACTGCCTAATGTGTAACTCTGAAGTTTCCTGTGGCCTGTTAGCTGCTGTTCTCTCATACTGATTAGACATAACAAGCCTCTCTAGGTTTGCTCTTTAAGGACACCAGGCCCCAAAATGTGTAAACCTAGAGAAAGTGGGGCAAACTTGGGGCAATTACATCATTAACTGAAGTTATAATTGGAGAATTGACCCTGATATGCAAATGAACCAAACTTATACGACTGTGAAGAACCAGTGACCCAGGGTCCATCTTGGGTGGAACCTTTTGACTGCCCAGGCTGTTCCTTTGAAGGCCCTTCAAATAAATACCTACTTTTATTCTCCTATTCTTGTCTAGTCTCTGTTTTGAGGTGGCCACCTCAAGGCATCATGTGAATAACACCATTAAAATGCAACACCAAACAACCAAACAACTGGTTTATCCCTTGATTTCTCAAGTTCTATAAGGTAAGAGAAATTTCTTGAGATGAGTTTGTGACCTAGGTTTTTTGAACATTGCACAAGAACTTTTGAACATTGCACCAGAATAGGCAGCAGTTGGCACAGAAATTATAAAGCTGTGCATGAAAAGCTGGAGTAAAATAAAAAAGGTATTCCACTCATGCCTGGAAAAAGTTTAAATCTGATGGACCAGAATTTAACAAAACTGTGTGTGTATTTGTATCTCTCAGTGTGCATATAATTAAATTAAAAATATACAGTGTGTGCACATGCCAAAATATATGTATACTGTGTACAAGGCATGTATACAGATTTTTCATACATATATATATTTAAGAAAATAACTGTAGATGACACCATATTTTCAAACACAATGTTTGGCTCAGATAAAACAGATCCTTGAGTTCCACAGAGACAAAATTGAGCCTCTTCAGAAAACCTGCCTATTTCATGTATCAAAGAGCCCATCACAGGGTGTTGTAGTCATATTAGGGGAGCCCTCCTGTAAAGGGTCAGAGTTTAGGTGGAGTGGTGGTCCAGACACTGTTCTGGGCTAGCAGAGGTTTGCAGCCAGGTCTAGAGATATGTTACCAACCTTAGCAGCACTTCTACTGCAACACAGGTGTGGTCTCAGGGAGGGATGCAAGTCCTGACAGGGTTCAGCCCCGAGCTGACTCCTGAGCCATCCTGGCCAAGTTAAGCACATCAGAGCTGCTTTCTTGGCTGCAGAGTGCAGCAGCTTCTGGGCTTTGGGATGACCCAAATATCTGTGCACATGCATGCAGCATGTTTGTGTAAAGGGCAAATGATCTGTGCAGCTCTGGGTGCCTGGGGCTGGGGCACAGTCCTGTGCAGCACTGCCATCCCTCAGGTCATGCCTGCCTGGGAGGGAGACCTGACAGAGATACACTGAAGGCTATGTGGGGTTTGAATCCTTCTGAGGTTGAAGCATGAAGAAGGGCTGAAAGCTATCTCAAGGTATTAAGATTTACTTCCTTTGTGGTCCCCAGCAGCATGTTTAGTGACTTGCTGGCAGCAACAGAGGCACCTTCAGGGTTAGACAGCAGCTGAACTGCAGTTTTGAGAATCAGAGTGATGCCAAAATAGGAATTTTGCTATTGGTCCCCAATTAGGTACTAAAATAATTTTAGTTAGCTGGCAAATTTGAAACTGTTCCTCAGAAAAAATCTGGCTTTAATTGTGGCTGATGAGCAGTTTCAAAAATCTGTACAGATACACTGTAAATGTAAGCAAATACTGATCCCTTGCTGAGTTCTCAGATCTATTGCAAACAATCTGAGCTTTCAAAAAAATACAGAATTTTTCACTTATCCTATATTTTGTCTCATATTAGGTCACTTGCCAAAAAACCTCTTGCCAGCAGTCATTTTAATATGAAAAAGAAAACAGTCTTATTAGTTCAGTTTATTTATGATGACAAAAGGAAAAGCATGAAAACCCCAAGTTGTAAGGGGTAATTTATTCCTGATAAGTAGTAAATCAGCAGGAATTCACTGCCCACACAGGGACCTGCAGTTAAATGATTAATGATAAATAATGAGCCTCATAAATGTTCACAGTGATTTTGAGCAACTATTTACACATGAGCTCATTCTACAAACTCTCCTGCTGCTACAATCATGATAACCTGGTGTCCTTTCTGCATTATAGAAACATAAGATGATAACACCAACCGTCTCTGTGGTTAAGTTTATATTGTTCATTGCCAGGTTACACTAATTATTCACTGCCTCCAAGGCAGTGCTGGGTTAATACATCAAACTGATGTATCTTTTGTCATGATAAACTTAGCTCACGCTGTATCATCATACATTCCACTGATGTGGCCTTTGTCTGAAAAAAAAGTGCAGAATTATTAAAAGAAATCAGGAAAGGGAGAAGACTGTAAATGTTTATATTCTGGGTCACAAACTAGTAAAAAATAATGGTATTAAAATAATAAAAGAAATTTTAAAAATACAGTAAAAAAAGTTTTTCCAAAGTATTTAAGGGTCTGGACCCCTTTAGACTTGTATCCATCCTTTTTCATCATCACTGTTTAACACTGGGCACTAGAAGAGACAAGTCAGTTCTAGCATGGTAATTTTCACATGCCTGAACTTGGGAAACCCTGGAGCCCTTGAGAAAATAAATTGCCTGAGAACACCCTCAGACCTCATTGACTCATATGCTGATAAAGCAGCCAGGATAGTGCCAATGCCCCTTTTTTTCTTTCCTTTCCCTAGGTTATAATATTTTCTCTATTATCTATCTACTATATCATTAATTTAATGGGAAGCAAGACCAGGAACTTCAATATTTCAAATCTGTTGTGTTGTTCATCCTTTGTTTTGCTTCAGAAGCATCCATCCATCATGACTCCATAATGACCCAACCTACAGGGGCTGAGCTTTTGTCCTTCTATCATCCCCAAAACATGGTCCTTCAGTGTGTACAAAATATTAAACTCAGAACTGAGTTGAAGTTCAGAGCCTTGTGAAAATCCACCCTTCTAGCTGGACTGTTCATGCTCAGAAGGACTTTTGGAAAGCTTTTGAAATAACTTCTGGCCATGAAAAATCAGGCTGTGGGGTGGTCATGAAGGAGGTAACGCTGTGGGGCGTCTTGCATGGGGCACTGCCCACACACATGTAAATTCAAGGTAGCAAACCACATGGCCATTCAGTTATTTTCTTCAAACTGATAAAACACAAATGAGAGGTGAGAAGATAAATGGGCCCATTTTTTTCTTCTTTTTTTTCAGCTTGAGAGGAAAGGGAGGGATGCGGGTACAGAGAAAATGGAGAATGATGATTTAAAAAAAGTAGCGCATACCAATTCACAAACATATTTTATAACAGGAAATTAAAAGGAAACAGAATGCATGGAAAAGTTGTCTGGGTTTGTCAAAACAAAAAAAAGCTAAAACTCAAAATCTAACAGCCCAGACCACAGCTGATGTATGAGGCTCTGCCCAAGCAGGGGAGAACGGCTGTGTGAGATGAGCCAAGACCACATTTTCCTGCTGGGGGGTGAATGGGGCAGCAGGGGAGCAGTGCATGGGGACAGCCCCAACACCTGCCCAGCTCCTGGCAGGAGGGCTCAGCTCCTGCAGCTCAGCTCCTGCAGGAAACCCTGCCCCTTAGCCTCCCCTGCTCCTCTGCACTCCTGTTCCTCAGCAGCCCTACCCCTCTGCCTCCTGGATCCTTGGCCTCCCAGCTGCCCACACATCCTGCAGCCCTGCCAGGGCTCACAGCTCCCTCTCCACAAACAGTGCCCTGAGACTGCTCTGCTCCACCATGCACTTGCACTATCCAGTGTCCTGTCTCTGGGTTCCAGAAAGAGGTTTACTGCTGTACTTGCCTATATCCATAGCCTTTCCTGGTCCCATTCTCCTTCCCATCTAACCAAATTGTCATTATCACAATTGGTCATACTCTCTCTGAGCAGAGAGAAAACATAACATCTTTTCTTGCTTTCTATTGCTGGGAATAACAAACATCCTTGAAACCCTCCTTGCATTGTTAGAAGGCAGGCATATGCACTCTGGGCATGTGTTTTTGCTATGGAAAGAGATTCAATGTCAAACTGCTTTGCTTCTTGAGGCTTGTTTGTTTTAAGAGCAACCTTTTTTTTTTTTTTTAGGTCTCATTGAATTTCATCCACCTGGGAAATAAGGGCTTGGACCCAAAATTAACTCAAAGCAAGGACTCTCCTTCCATGTATATATGATTGTGTAATTTTTTTCTGAATCTTATTGGTTGTAAAAACTCTGTAGGTAATTGTGTGTAGCTTAAAAAAATTGAGAAAAAAAAGAGGTTTACTTTTAGACTGTTATTCCAAAAGGCCGAGTTTTTCCATCTCAGCTAGTATGTAGTGACTTGCCTTAGAGAAATAGAAAAATTAAAAGACAGGCATTCAAAATAAACCACATAACAAATAAGTTATGTAACTGTCACCTCACAACATTTGTTTCTTGACACTGCTGATTTTGCAAGAGAAATAATTTCTTCCTCTGGGAGAGAGTTATTTTTTTAATAAGATTACAGAATTCAGGTTGCACACTCTATCTCTGTAAAACAACACTTGGCGTCTGCAGTCCTGTGTTCAGAGGAGTTCCTTACAAAGTCAATGAGTCATAAGGTTATTTTTCACATTGATAAAGCTGAAATATAATATAAATTCATTGTATTTATTTATGTAATGGCATGCAAGCCAATAGAGGGAAGGTAAATTTTTGGGTGTATATATATTCCCAGGCACACAAAATATACATATATATGTATGAATAAACGTTTGTATATGCATAGCTATATATTTGTCTGCGAGAATATATATTATATACATATAATTTTACATGTATATATTATTATTAAGTCTGCATTTGATTATTTAACTCAGAATTATTCACAGTTAGGATTTTGTATCTTTTAACTGATAAACCACTGGGGAAATAAAAGTGTTTCTGAAACAGGGAAGAGGTGGATCAAATAGTTTTGCACATCTCAATCAGTGTGGAAAGCTGCTGATGCTCATCTGAGTGAAGTAACTTGCAAGAAAGACTAGCACTGTCCCTAGTTTTGCTGAAACATAACATGAAAATGCTTCTCTTAAGCCACATTTTATGCGGGACTAGAAGCAAAGTTTAGATACTGAATGTAACCTGAAGGTCAGTACCTCCCATCTGAGAGGTGACACCTGCAAAAGCCACATTGGCCTGATCACTGAGTGGATAGCTCACTCCATGACAAATCCATTCCATAGAAACAGGAGACTACTGCCCCATGTAAGATCATAAAGTGAAAATTTCTTCCAATGGCTTTCATGAGGAGCAGAAGGGTTGCCTTCCTTCAAAAATAAGCCTTCCTAGCTAGCATTAAGGCATATGCTTCCATATGAAATCTAGTTCTTGGAATCCTGCTAAGCCCATGGCCTCAGTAACATTTTGTTATACGGTGTTTACAAGGTCAGAAATAAAAAGTATTTTCTTTAATAAGTGTTAGATCTGGTGCCTTTCATTAAATGCCCCCTGATCTTTTATGTCAGAAAACATTATTGTAAAGACTACATGAGAGCTCCTGGTATTTTTTCTCAATATCATTCACTACATAAGTCATCTTTTCACTTTTTTCTGGTCACCTTTCTAAAAAGTTCCAAAATTTTCAATACTTCATTCTACTGAAAGCTTCTGAACCTCTTACATTTTTGATTTTCATTTCTGAACTGTAGTTTGTTATCCATTTCTGCATGCAAAAATATTGGTAGCACTACAGACAGTCATCTAGTTGAAAGGAGACCACTGACAGTTTTCTATTGTTCTGTGACCTCTCTCTCTCCCCCCCTCACATTCAAGCATTTTCGTCCATTTTTTGTCCATTGTTTTAAACTAATGGACATACCATTGGAGATTTGTTGACCATCACAGAATTGTTATGTACTTGAAACGGTAAGCAGGTCCTTTCATTATGTTCTCCATTAGAACAGGTAAGCCAGTCTTCAAAGGGCTTATAGCCACCTCCATTTGTTTAAACTGAAATCATAGTGGGGCTAAATTCAGGCACAGTCAGAAGAGGGAATAGTCAAGATGAGGCAGCAGTACAATTTCTCACCGGAGATCAAGAGCCATGTCATCACATCACACTGCACAGTGACATTTCTAGAGGAGGAAAAAGGAAGAGAGGGGACAACCTTTGATCACTGCTCTGGTTTTGGTGCCAGCAAGGCACCAAGTGCTGTGACACATATTAACAAAATCATTATTACTTTTCACTAAAAACTATTTTCCCCTTCCTGTTTTTGTGAAGAAAGAGTCCTCATGGAGATTGCCTTCAGAAAAAGCATTCAAACCAGAGCCTGAATACCTGGAGTGCAAGAGCCAGCGACTTGAATTTTGCCGTTCCTTTGAGCAGCAGTACCAGAGCATGCACAGGCATTTGCTTCCCAACACAGGGGCAGGGACAGCCAGGGCTGCCTGGGAGACGCTGTGTCAGCTGAGATTTTGGGAGCACAGCCCACTCTGCTTGCTGGCATCTGCCCCTTCCAAGACAGTCCTGACCTTGGAGGCTTTCAAGGCACACTGCTGTTTTCTACAAAATCCTTGTTCACAACACTTTTCCTGATTATGAGGGATTTTCTGCAAACTCTGTGTGCATTAAGGGCAAGATAAGAGTGGTGTAAAAGCTCCCTGCTGTATGTGCTGTTACTTTAGGGCTATATGCTACATTAAGACTTTCCTACAGAGCACAAAGATCTTTCCTCTTTACCATCTGAATAATGAAAAACAGAAACTATCTCCTTTTAAGATAAACCACCCAGTGGAGGTTTCTTCTGTTTGGTAAGCTGAAAAATAGAAACTGTTGCCCAAGCCACCAGCTATGGATTATCTCACTAAAAATCGCAGAACAGCATCAAACTATTAATTATCTTTCCTTACTATAAACTACTGAAATCGCTCTGTAAATGTTTTTCTTTTATAATGATAAACATTTCTGTCACATAGTTTGTATAATTAATCCCTTTTCAATCGAAGGGACCATCTCATTTTCACTGGGAAACAGTTTATAAAAATACTCGAGAGTGAAAGATTGTTAATAAATTTTTCATAGTAACCTCCACATTTTTTTGGTTAAACAGTCACTCAGTATTTGTGGAATGCTTGCACTGACATTCAGACTATGTCAAATTATGCAGCTAAGCTGTTTCCACAGAGGAACTGGAATTAAAAAATGTGGGCTTGGGATCTGTTCAGTGCAATTTAGCTTCTGTAAAAGAAATCTGAACATGTAAAGAAAGGTTGCTGGAAACAGCTTTATAGGATGAAAAGTGGGAAAGAGATGACTAAGATTCTCTGGTTATGTTCATTCCCCAAACTAAAACTATTTTTAAACAGCATGAGAAACCAAGTATTCTCTCTTCATTCTTTTTGTGTTCACATCACAGCAGGCGACAATATATGGTAAATGAGTTTATCATATATACCCAGCTTCCTCAGCAGTCCTGAAACTGCCCTCCCATGAGTGTCTTCTAAGGTTGTTGAGAAACAACACGCCCAGTGCCTTTTCAGCTATGAATCTGCAATAAAACCATCCCTTCCTTCAGTGTAATAATAGGATATATTTTAAAGTCCATGACTGAACAGGGCTCCTTCCATCTCGAAAGCATCTCTCATATTGCTAACAATACGAAACTATCAACTATGTCAACTATCTGGTGACACTGAAGGACTTAACTAAAGTAAGAAATTAGTTTGAAAATACAGTTCTGCATTTGTATTTCCAAGATTCCTATGCTATGTTTTCAAATTAACCAGGACATCGCCTTCATAGAAGTCAGGTTGTGTTTGGCTTTTAATGAAGCTTTAATTGGCATTCTTTGTGCACTGGCATACTATTGCAAGCAACCTAAATTTTGAACCCAGTTTTTCAAAATAGTTCAAATATTTCTTACCAAAGATGATATTTTTCTGGGCTGAATTTTTAAATATGTAAAATTAGGATGTAATTTTTTTCTTTAAAAAAAAGTTTCTCAGTAATCAAAGTTAAATAAAGTTGGCTCTCAGCTGTTCCAAGACCTCTTTATAGGATTCCTGTTACTCTTCCCATAATGCTCTCAAATTTCCTACATTAACAGAATTTCCAGAAATTTGTCTATCATGGGAAGTTGACACTACTTGTGCAGATAAAAACGAGCCATGAAGCAATGACACTGTATTTCCATGTTACAACAGCTGTGAAAGACACAGAGTAATATCAAATCAAGACCAAACAGAAGCTTTTGCTTGCAGAATACCAGTACATAATAATTTAATATTTTATGCTGAAGTCAAACTTGAGAGTCATGACACTCATATTCCCAAGTTATTACCATCCTAATTCCCAAATAGATCCATTTATTGTCAAATAAATATTTTGATATTTGATTTCCCATCTCAATATGAAAACATTCCTAGACATTTGAATAGAAATGCATATACCTACTAGATGTACAACACAGTATTGATCACAGCTCAGAGTAGGATTCTTTCTACTGTATTTGCACAACACAGTCTCTTTTTCTGAGTTGCATCTCACACACTGACTCATACTGCCTCATTTCCAGGCAATACAAACACAAAGACCATTTTTTTCTGGAGATATGCCCAGAACAATTTGACACTGCACATGTAAAAATTCAAGTAGTACCCATGCCACTACGAACCTCATAAGCAGAATTAGACACACACCTCAAAACCACAGCCAAAATGTAATTGATTGAATCATCTTTAAGCTGGTGAATGCTGTGAAAATTTATAACCTCATATGATTTTCCTCCCATGACACTGAGAACAAGAAGAATGCACGAAGAGGCAAGAGAGTTCTTCCACCATGTGTGACAGTATAGTGCACAATTTTAACTGTAGCAAAAATTATAACACCTTCATTCCTTGATGACTGTTGTTTTGCTTTGCATGGTCCTGTATAATTGTTTGCACACCTTAGAGGGACTTCCAGGAACAAAAGAAAAAGAAGGGGGAAAACAAAATTGAAAAAAAATCAAAAACCAACAACCAAAAAACCCATAATAAATAATAACAATTCCTGTGTCATGTTTCATGTGAGATTTAGCTATGATCTGATGTTACTAAGTTCCAGACAGAGAGTCAAGACATGTTCAGACAGGAATGTGTTCAAGCATGTGTTAGTGGAATTGCTTATAAATTTGAATTAATCCCTTTTTTTGTTGTGTGATGTTTACTCCAGAGATTTTTCCTGGGATTCAAAACTTTACACTTACTTGATTTATAAGTAGCTCACAAATGCTTCAGCACTTTGCAGAGCTATTGTGAAGAAACATTTAAGAGTGATGATCTATTAATTGTAAGTATACATGGTTAAGGCTAAATAATAGTGAGGCTATGCTTGTTCTCAGCTCACAATGGTGAGAGTTCAAGGATTGCCAGGTGAAGGATTCTTAATCATTTCCCCCTTGTTGCCCCCATATAAATAAGAATACTGAAAAGCCACAGAATTAGAGGCCATGCTGGAAACTGTCAGTTATAGCTTCTCAAAGCTTTCATTACCCATTTCATGTGTGATGACATAACAAATAATTCTTTGATCTTGTGAGAAGAGAAAAAAAGTAAATTGAATGTGAATTGTAGTATGGGAGACCTCACACGGCTTTTTAAAAAGGCAAAGGGTTCCTGAGATCACCCATTTTATCCATTGTCAAGAAAGGCCCATCTCTATCTTGGAAGCCACCTTTTCTGACATAAATGGTGAGATATCACCTCAGACAAACCGGGTAGGTTTTCAAAGGGATGTGCAGGAGGTTCATGAACAATTGCCTCTATTTGTCAATGGGTAGTTAATAAACACACTGCTTTGAAAATTTACCTCTGCATGTCCACTCTTCTTTTAGCTGTACAATAGCAGCAGCCAGATTTCTAAAGAAGCTCCACCCTTTCCAGCTGGGAGGGCAGGAGGACATCTGTCTCCAGAGCCAGTGTCAATCATATTCTAACAATCAGTGCTTCTCCTCGGCTGAATTTATTATTTGCACTAAATGATCTGTTTCTCTCAGCTAGTCTTCTAAACTCGCTCTTCTGAGGTTACTGATTATGAGATATAAAATCTGTCTCTTGCGTGTCTTTTTCCCTAAAAGGTTTTTTGTCACTGAGACACTGAGTCGCATTCTTTACATATGAGATCCAAGATTCTTTCCTGATGTATCTTCAGTGCTTTTACCCCATAATGTCTCTGCCTGATTTGTCCCTCACTCTAATGCTATCTCACTCTAACTGTGTTTTCTCTTTTTTTTTGCAGTAAGACTATTTTTCAAGAAAAGGGTCTGATATTTATGGCACACTCTCCCAAGCAGAGAAGTTCTCATTCTGTAATCTGTGAAATGCCACACATACATATAGTACAATAAAAAATTATTAAACATACAATAACCTGCTAAGTAAATATGTTAAAGTGAAATATGCCTCAAATAGCAATAAGATTCATAGTTTTCAAAATAAGCTAAAAACAAAATCAGTTGTCATGTGTCTGTCTATATTAGTGAGTTTCTTTACATATATAATTTACCCATCCAAAATGTCTATTAAGGATATTTTACTCTTTGATGTTTATACTACTGTGCAGCCAAAAACTTATCGTACTTATGTATTTCAGATAAAATTTGCCATATTATGTCTCTGTCCACTCTAACATGAAATCATCAGAAACACTTAAAAACAGAAGGTATGAATTCTTCAGGGGCCTTTCAAACAGAAATAGGACTTTTTCCTGTGCAAAGAGGCTAACTGAGAATGTGACATGTAAATTAGCAAAGAGGCTGATGTCAGCTTCCGTATTAACTTCTTTGCAAATGTAAGACTCCAATTTCCATTTTAGATGCTCCCAAACTTGTCCCCATATATTGATTTTTAAAAGACCCACAGCTGGTTTTGCTTGGCTCTGTCTCACAAGAGCTCCTGGCCAGCAAGATATTGAGTGTAAGAAGGTAAAATTGCATGCAACATATGCCTTCATAAATAGCTGGGGTTCATCATGTGGTACTTATGTTTGTGTTTACTGTGTTTGAAGAATGATTTGTTATTGTATTCACACCATCCTAGAGCTTTGTTTCATTACACTTATTATTACATTTTAGTAATGTGCAGTCTTAAACTGCTTTCATAATATTCCCTCTCAAGTCTGTGTACAGGTATGTCTAAGTCTCCAGCCTTCTACATAGGAAAAGGCTGATAATCAACATCTGAATAATCTGCATAGCTGGACAGTTGGCCAGCATGAAAATCTTTGCAGGATGTTAGTGATCCAGAGGCACGTGGTTATTTAGACTCCTGGTGGAAATAAATATTTATGCTCATATTTGATTTGAAATTTTCCACATGCACAGCTATCTGACTATGCTTCCTCTCTTCTGTACACCTGTGTAGGAATTGCCACAAAATGCTGGATGGCAAATACAGCAGCTGAACCCAAATATACTGTATTCCCTTGACCTTAATGAGAAATCCATTGAAAAAGCAAAATCAAACACTTGCATGGTTATGATAAGCAGCAAGTTCTAATTGATGTTTTGTTCCATAAATACTTTTCTTAATTTTTTTCCAATTCTTACCAACTATGACATCTCTTACTATATTAAATATTTCCTCTCCACTCTTAATGTTTAGACAGTATTTTGTGGAGCTACTATGTTTACCACTGCTAGTCATTTAGCCCAGCAGTAGATATTTCAGTTCAGTCTATGCATTTTCCTCCTCTGTGTGAGCATTTTCTTTTTATTGTGATTTTCCTATACAACAAGGATCGCTTTTGACACAGATAAAAATCAGAAAAAAGATCTCAAATAAATTTATATCTTAGTATTCTTGTTTTAAAGGAATCTATTTAAATGCTGGTATTTTAATTTCAGAAGTGACACGTTATTTTATCAGTTGGTGGGTGAGCAGATTCAAGCTCAGGATATGCTCAGGAAATCACATACATCCTCAGCAGTCCTAGATAGGGGCATGTTTATGTTAGCACTGCACTCCTTCTGGTATTTGAAAAATATGGTCACAGATATTTCAAGACGGTTTGAAAACATTCTCTTCTAGAAAAGACTTTGGGTAAAATGAGGCCATGCTGAAGATCAAGGGAGTTGTAAATATTATTTGGATGATCTGGAGAAGAGCTTTTTACCCCTGACCTTTTTTCTCTGAACAAGGCTGGATGGTTATGTCAAATTAACTCTGTGGATATGTGCAGAAGGTGAAGTATTGTCAGTAAGAGCCCCAATACTTAGCAGATATTTATTAGAAACCTGTTAGACTGGTTTTAAAAGATAAATCAAAACAGGACTGAAATAGATAACTATACAGTTATAATAGGCCAAATTCAGAGGTACTTCATAAAACTATTGTGAGATATGCATTTAGGAGAGGTGTGAATAAAGCAGTAACCTAAAAGAAAAAATAATGGCAAGGGACTTCCCTTGCTAATGCTGCTTTATCTTTAGCTGTGCACTTAAAGAATCCTTGCAAACATTTCTTTAACAGCAACATAAAACCTTAAGGCTGTCCTTGTAATACAATAATTCTAGGTACCATCATTCTGAGCAAATTCATACTACAGCTTAGCATGTGGATATTTTTTTGTACAAGCAGCTGCAAAACTGTGGACTGTGTGAAAGAGGCCAGTACAATGCTGTTCTGTCATGGCTTTCCCCCTGTACTATACATCTCCAACTTTCTGAAACAGTACCTCTCTGCCTCCACCCACACATACTGAATTCCTGAAAAAGAATCACATTTGCTTTTGTTTTGAATGAAAATGTGCTCAGAATTATTTTTATAGCTTTTTCAAATGGGATCTCACTGAGTTTTAACAGTTTCCTGTTTATTTTCTCATCTCTCACACAATGGATTATTCATTTAAATCATCATAAACAATAATGCTCAGCAGCATAAGCCTTAAACCAAGAGGATTTTTAATAACATTTTCATCTGGTCCCGTTACAGAAACCATATACTGATTGCATAACTTCATATTACGACTTTTTTTTTCAAGGCAGCCACAAGATGAGGCTTTCAGAAACTCACTCATAGGTGAGAGTGCCAGCACCATTCTGATGCAGGTGAACCTGAGTCTTGATCCCCTTTTCCACAACAGCCCTTCACACTGAGATCACAATCTAGGACAGGAGTGTCAGCATTGTCCAGCTATGTGGGTCCATCCTTAAACACATCAACCATTTTCCCTGTTTCTGAACTACTTGAAACAAAGGGGGAGGAGGGACTTTATTCAACTGTCAGTTGTGCTGGGAGTGCAGACTGAACCTCTGGGAATTCGGGTACGATACAGAAGGCCTGGTGTTCTCATGTTAATATTAATACACTGGATCCTGTTCCAGCTGACTTATTTTAATAATGGAATTTGAGCTTAGGGAATAGACCGAATTTGTAGAATTTTATATTCAAACAGGAACAAACTTCACATAATTGTATTTCCTGTTCAACTGTCCACATCTCCAGAAAGGACCTGAATTCTCCTGATTTTACTACCTAAGGGTAGAAGAGAGATACAAAGAGGGATTTTGGGGATGCTGAAGAACTCCCTTGGAACTAAGTAGTTCAGGTTTGCATTCCACCTCTCAGTCACAAGGTTACAGAAATGGGACACAGATTTTGTCTCTGAGTAAGGAAACTGTATATGAGCACAGATTCCTGCACAGAGAGTATTACTGGTCACAGCTCTTAGTTTAAGGATTTATGGGTGGATATATTATGTCTCAGCATCTGTTCTGCATCACAACTTCTGACATGGAGAAAGAATATCCCACAGTGATTTGAGCAAAGAAAACTCTGCATTCATAGACAGCACAGCAGACAAAACTTTGGCCCTGAAAACAAAGTATTTGGTCCATTGGTTGGTTGATTGGATTTTCTGAATATAGTCAGTCTTCCTGCTTTAAAATTCTGCATAAGCATTAGACATCAATAGCTAAATGTGGGTCACTGCATGGTTTTATCATCTGTACATATTCGGTCAAAATAAAACAATTTGCATTTTAAATTATAAAAATAAAGAGTACAATGTCATGTTGTCTTTATCTCTACACAAGTTTGGCATTATTCTTTGTCAGAAGCCAGGTAAGCAGCCTTTCCCTTGTATGCTGTGTATAATGTCTGACAGACATGGAAACTTATTGCAAGAAATTTTTTTTGAAGTTTTATTAAGGGGTGTCACTCAAAAATGGGCTTTGCTTCTTACTTTACATGACATTCTCCTCATTCTTTCAAAACAAATGTAATCACTTTCACTGATTGAAAAAGTCTTCAAAGGTTTTGAATCAAATGTCCAATGTTTGGTTTCTCAGTCACATCATATCAACAATTGCAAGTTTGTACCAGTAACATATTTGATTTTATACTTTTAAAATTAAAAGATATTTTTCTGGTGTTATTATTGCTTAGATATTATCATTCTCTTTGGCTTCTTTCATGACCTTTATAATTGTCACATTTGAGCTCCTAATTAATAGATTAAGTCAGGCAATCTGATAAGTCAAAAGTTCTGTGGAAATGGTAATAGAAAGGAGGTTTCTTTACTTATTTTCATTCTGCTGAGTAAAAAAAAATTAAATACTAAACCAGAGAAATTCTAAGAATCTGTTTTATGGGACCAGAGAGAAGCAACTTGTATAAGAGATGATCTCTAGAAAGAGACCATAATAAAATTATAATGAAACAAGAGCCAAAATTTAAAATTTTTAAATACAGACAAAAACTCTAAGGAGTAGCATCAATGGCATCTTACCAAAGGACATGCTGGCACACAAATTCCAACCAATTCCTCCTTCACAAAGTGCAACCTGACCCACTACAAACTGGAAAATTTAAGTCAGAATTCAGTCAGAACACTACAAATTCTTCAAATGTTGCTGTGATAGGTCAATTTGACTCTTGCTTGAAGGCATAATCTGGAACTGGCATACTGTATTGTTTGTTGTAATTTGGGAGGAATGGGTATCAAGCAGCATTCAAAGGAATACAGAAAAATTCACTCTCAAATGATTGGACCACATATTGCACATTTTAAGGCAATGAGAGCAGAGGTGCTGTACAGAAGAACAAATTTAATTTCTCAGAGGACAAAAATAGAACATGAGAAAACAGCTGACTGTCAGACAGGAGCATTGAAATTGCTCATTTGAAGGGTGCTAAAGATAATGAATACACAGAAGGGCTTGAGTTTAATGGAAGCAAACACTATTTCTGGGGTAATTATTGAGATATCTATTTCTGCTGAAGCACTACCTCTCATTTACTTCATCCTCTGCCAAATTTGGCAATGAGAAGTATGGAAATTGGCAATGAGAATTATGGAAAAATAGCTCAAGAATGGCTGAGCATTGTCAGCCCCTCCTGCAGTCAGAATGAGCAAGAGTATGAAGAAGCAGCACTATGAGAAAAGACGTGTAATTACTCCACTGTAGAGTTTAATACAGACTACTTCTGAGTGGAGATAGGTTATGTGCCCAGGTTAAATTGTTCAAAAAGATTTAACAATAAATGGACAATAATGCACCATATAGTAACATGTGTCCAATTCCTAGTTATCTGATAATTAAATTCCTTTTCTTCCTGATAGCTTTTACCTTGAGAAAATGTTGTGTATGTAGCAGTACAAATGCTGAAAACTCAGATTTTATACAGTTTCCTGAAAATAGTTTTCTGGTTTGCAAAGGGACCTAGGTGCCAAGCACACACTGCCTGTGTCTCTACAAGCTGATTTCTTCACACATGGGCTATTTGAATGTTAACATAAAGTGTCTGTTATGAGATCTCTCCTTTAATAAGGAAATCAAAAAATACGGCACCTTTGGTCTTTTTAGTCTAAGCCTAAACAGTTTGAAATTCTGAATGTGCTTGATGTGAAGCTTGCTGCTACTGAACTCATTTAAAGTGCTTGTGGGGAAAATGAAGTATATGTGGGCAATAACCTTCACAGGGAGAAAATAGTACAGAAATGGAGAGGGATGTGCTGCACCGAGCAGCTGAGCTGCCAGCACTTCTGATCTCACCAGTGTTATTTTCTTAGCAGCAAATAGAGATCCACAAGTCTGCCTGTGTTTTGGGGTATATCATTAAGTGCCTGAGAGTTTTCAGTGCCACAATTTGAATGGGAACACTAACAACCGAAAGATTTTCAAGATGCACACTTCAGTCCACAGTGCAGTGTCTTTTCCAGCCCCTTGGAAAACTGTACATTGGAACTAACCATTGGAAATGTCCAATGTAAACATTTAAGTTGATTATTCTTATCTTACAGTACATTAATTGAAAAGCCCAAGAGGCTGCCAAGCAAACAATCCTGAGGAGTTCTCTACAGAAGAAAGAACAAGACATTCCTGTTACTGCAGTGAAAATACAAACAGGGTTTCTCCTAACAATTAATATAAGAATAGAAACAATGTGAGCATTCTACTAGGTACAAAACCGTGCAAGGGGAAGTCCTTGTCTGTTGAAAAGCAAATTTTTTCTGGAAAACTACTGATTACATTTAAACACTTGTTAACAAAACTAGTCAAAAGTCTAATTTTCCTTTACTAGTCACAGATATGCTTTTTATTCACCCAAGATGAATCTGTCTTAGGTAAGTGGTATATTTTTCATAGGGTGTTTGTTTCTGTATTGTAACACTTAGACCAAAACAAAAAAGGAAAGGGGGTTGGTTTTGGTTTCAGGTTTTGTTTGGGTTTTTTTTTATTGTATGCAATATGAGGTCATTCTGTGGATCCCTCATTCATGCAGAAGCAGTGCTTATTGAAGTGGATAGTTTAATTTGTGAGAGCGCCTGGAAGGATGAATTTCCCACATCACTGTGGGCACGAGGCAGGGCCAGCAGAAGGCTGGTTGTGTCCCTCTCAGCGTTCATGTGACAGGAGTGTGTGGGAGTCCCACAGGAGGGCATTCTCTGCCATGCATGGTGGTCTGCACAGAAGTCCACTCTGGAAACATGGCTATGAACCAAGTCCTTCAACCTCCAGTGGCATTAGGACTCCCAGTAATACTACAGAGAAATCTGTAGCTCACCTAATGCCACTGCATCACATGAAGTGTGGAATTTGATTCATCCAGTGCTCCACCTCTGCCTGTCTATAAACACTGTAGAGCTCCCAAATCCAGCTTTATCTCAGTGTGATAGATGATAACAATAGTGGTGTGCTTGTTTCAAAAGCCCTTTCTATGAGCCTCCATATGCTCACTGCTGGCACAGTTCGTCGTCACCAAGAGCAGTTGGGTCAGACTCTGGTACTCTAGGGAATATTTTCTTAATTTATTTTACTGTTTTATTTGTGGTTAGTGGGGAATGTCTTCTTCAGCATAAAAAGCCTAGCTTAAATTGAACCAAACTATTTCAAAAAACAGTAACAAGTAAATAACTCCTAAGAATATTCTTTCACTAAAGGTGAAAGAAAAGTCCTGTGATTCATTCAGTCACAAGTGATTGGAGAAGGATTTATAGAGGAAGTATTGACACGATGAAAGATACCTACTGACTTTATAGCCTGGAATATTTGATGCAAACATCCCCATGATTTTTTCAGTAATGTTGTAGCAACAAGGTTAATGTGTGCTGCAACCCCTGGAAAGTGGCTCCCACCATGATTTTTCTTTTCTCGTGGGAAGAACAATGGTAAAGATATGAAAATTCCCAGTATTTTTTGTATGAAATCATAATCTCAGGTTATTTATGTTATGAACTAAAGAGAGTATGTTTTTTAAAGAGATGGGCTAAGAATGGTTTTCTTCTTGATTAGTTTTAGCCATCTTCACCATGGCTGTGTAGCCCAGGATTTCAATTTCCTAATCTTCTCATTACAGAGAGGAATTGCTATCACCAGTGTGTGCAATACCTCCTATATCTGTAACATCTTAGTCATACAGCATGAATCCTTCTTTTCTTAGGTCTATGCATTGGACTTGACGTGCATCTCTAAAAACAATTTCAAAATTTCCTCATCCCTTTTCTTTCATTTTTTGCACCCAAACCTACATACAGCCAGTGTCAGAAGTTTGCTCACACAAACAGGTTAGATGCAGTCAGGTACTCCACAGACACTGCTATCTGTCTCAGTATGTCTTCCTTTCCCATGATTGTCATATCTAGCTTAGATATTCCTGCACATCAAGAATTCCACTTAGTTTAACAACTGAACATTCTGAATCAGTTAATTATTGTTGCTGAAATACATATTTGAAGTTTGAAAAAATTGTATAAAAGTAAGTAGTGGTAAATCAAACAGGGCTAGAACAAATGTCATTGACTTACTGACAAGAAATGAACCAAAAGATAATTTGAAAAAAAATCCAAATTAATTGTTTCTATGCAGATTTCAAAAATCCAAAATTATGATATATGTTTAGGAAGTAGAATATATGTAGATGAAAATGCTTCTAAATTATTTTTAAGAAATCTTCCAGAGAGAAAGCACATCATGTTTATGTGGGTTTTACATATATATATATATATGTATGCATACCATACAAGTACATATGTTTATATGCGTATATAAACATTTTTGGGTGTGTACACACATGTAGGTTTTGCACACATATAAGAAGGAAATGTGTGTATTAGTTTCACAGTGTCAAGAAATAGCAAAAGTATCCCTGCAGTTGAGCACACAAAGACATACTTGTCATTGAAGTCTGATCACTTCTCACATGTACTCCCTGAACTGAACGTAATGTCTGCAGCACAAGACAGATCATTTCCCTTCTTCCTTCCCTCTGAATATGCCATCTGACCTAAGGGCTCCTCAAAACAACCCATGTTGCTGTAGTTTCCTGGCTGTAAAGATTGAGTACTTCTCTCTCTTTTTTCATTACAAAGTCCAGCAATCCAAAAAAAACCCTTGGATTTTGCATCCAAAATCCCTCTGGGATAATTTCCATTCTGAGATCTCCACTGATGTTACAGATGCATTGACTATTTTTCTTTTTCACACTATGAAAAAATAGTCTCTCTGCAGAAACACAGTGCCTTTGAATACTCTCCACACTCTAATTTTTTCCTTGATACAATTTTCTTCTTCTTTCTCCTCCAGCTGTAGCCACGTCTTAATTTTAGGTTATTGAGCTTAGTCCATCAAATCTACTTCTACAAAGAAATATTCCTCTCCCACATAATTATCTTTCCATCATCTCTTTTAACCGTAAAGTGGTCCAGAGCTATGTTTTCATTTGGGCCCTGTGTATTTTGATTTCTGCATGTAGTTACTGAGGGTTTTTTCCCTCACAAAAGAGTATTTATTTTATGATGATCACCTGATGATGGGATAAATGATTTTTCCCATTAAGCCAGCACCAGAAATTAGGCATTTAGCTTCTTGTGCTCCAGATGTACAAAGATCTATGGAAATTAAAGGAAATTCATTCAATGAAATGAAAGTTAGAGAAGGAATATTTGAGCCAAATGTCTGAGAAAAACGTCTCTCAAACTTCCTGCCAGAAAATGGGAGCCAGAGAAGGCGAGTATGGCCATGAAAGAGAAAGAGCATTCATCTATTTCAAATTTGGGTGTCCTAGTTTGTGACTTTAGCATAAGGCATTTGGCATTACCTCTGAGGTATCTCTCTTGTTGCATGATATTAAGATTCACTTTCTGTGTACCTCCCCTTCAGTTGGAACGGCTGGAAATTATCATGAGATCCAATATAGTACCTTTGCCATCTGAGGCACCTGAAAATATTAGGTGGGCTTTTTTTTT
>VXAC01000324.1:309070-330780 GCA_013399225.1 Rhipidura dahli | reverse complement strand
TTTTTTTTAATAACTCTCCTGAATCTAGTGTTTAAATTGTCATTTAGGCACCTGAGTACTAGGTTAATGCTGGAGTAAACCTATTTAGCAAATTTCACACACCCAAAATTACATAATTTCCAACATGCCATATAGGCAAGACCTTCCACCCACCTTACCACTCCCTGTCAAGCTGTACCTGCTCCCTTGTGTGCATCCAAATGCATGCTCCAGGGATGCATGAACAGTGGATGATAAAATTCACAGTCAGAGTTAATGATGTCCAAATGTGTCCCAATAAGTCCTCAGAGAATTGTTAAGAGTGTGAGTGAATTTACAGGGAAAGGTAAAAATGTTTTAGTGAGTCTGCAGTAATGTGACCAAACTATTTTTTGAAAACTAACATATTGCAAGGAATTTACAGACTACAGTATTAGTTAGAAAGATAAAATAACCAAATTCAAACAACTAAGAAATTTCTAATTTTCTAATGTTTCTCATGTAACCTTTAAAATGTAAACTCCTTCAAAAGCAAAATTGAAAGTAGAATAATAAGTATGGGTAAAAGTAACATCAGACTTTCAGATATCAGTTTATATTCCAACATCACTTCCCAGCTGTGAAACTCTATAAAAGTTGTGAAAACTTTAGGCTAATTCAGTAACAGTAAATTAGATTGTCCTAGATATTTCCTGTGTTCTTATTAGTGTATGTGTGTGGGCCTAAAGATAATTTGCATAGTACAGTCTGTATTACAGCAAGATGGGGCAAGCACAATCTGTTTACTTTGGTTCAACAATTGCTCATTCTGTAGCCAAAATATAAGGTGGGGCTGGTTCCTTCAGGTTCTCTCTGCTTAGACTTTTTTTTTTTTTGAACCGTTGTTGCATGTCACATTTGAGGTATGAAATGTGGCATTATAAAACCTGAGGTAATTTCTTTGAGGGCTCTCTGTTTTACTCTTACAGCTTCTCAACAGGACTTCTTGGCTAAAGAATGCACCACCCTATCAGAAATCCTCTAATTCCAGATTTACCAATTTATGGAGAGAGCCCTGCCAGGTCAGGCCTGTGTGTAAGGGTGTCAGTAGCTGGGTAAATAAACAGATGAAGGGCTATTCTCTCATTCAAAATTACAAGATATTACTCACAATTTTTCAGGTAAAGACTTTTCTCTTGCCTTCACCTACACGGTGTGCTGCAAGCAGTATGTGGCCTGCACTATGCCCTGAACCATGCTCCAGGGTGTCTGAGAAAGTCTTGGCACAAATTTTGTGCCAGGCACAACACTAACGATGAGCCAACAAAGTGGGAGACTGCTTGAAACTGTACTCCAGCCCTCAGTTTAATATTTTAGATATATCTCTGACAATAGGGGAGGGGGTCTCAGCAGGAGTGGGGTGTTTGGTGTGTTCTTTTTTTCCATCATGGAGTGAAATTAAGTAAACATGAGCAAGACTAGGGGTTCCAAGAAAACTGCAGTTGTTTATATCAGCATCTTCGAAAGCAGAAGCTGGCTTGGGACATGGCCATTTTTCCACGCCTTTTCTGAGGTTCTTCATTCTTTATTTGCACAAATGGGGTGAATATGCATTTCTGGAACAGTTTTTGGGTGTTTTAAGGTGGATCTCAAAACTACAAAGCTTTACCCATTTATAGTGTTAGAATTTTATTGCATGCCAAATATATATTCCCTCAAGAAGCTTTTACATTTGTTTTAAATGGCCTGCTGTTTTATTAAGTTAGTTGGGTTTGCCTGTGTTAAGTTTATGGTTTTCTAATGAAACCCTTATTCAGGTTTCTTTTCAGGGGAGAAGTGTCCTATGGCCTACACCATGTGTAATGTGGTCACAGCTATTTAAAAAGGTAATTCTCAGTGGACCTCTGAACATCTTAGTCAACATAAATGGTGTCATTCCTTTATGACCCTAATGAATGACTGTTTAACCTTCTTTAGTGGTCACAAAAAGGAGAAAGACAGAGTCCAACTGTGTTGATTGAGAGGATGTCCTGAGAATTTCTGCCTTTGTATCTGCAAACTTATCTATCCTCTTGCTGTGGAGCAGTGCCATGCAGCATGGAAAGCCCCTATTTTAATGTCTCTAATAGTTTAGAACTGAAAGCATAAAATGCTCCCAATGTGTATTATGCTGTCAGCTCTGCTTAGGCTTATATAATCAGAACTATTTCAGATGTACACAGGAAACAAATTTTTAATTTTTAATAATTTTTTTCCACTCCTTGATGTGGCAAATACTAATCTGATGGTACTGCATTCAGTAGCTTTATATTCTGAGTGGTTTTGATTTAAGCAGCACTTTCAGGTTTATTTAGATGGCCCTCATGCCTTTTTAAAAACAGTTGATGTCCAGAAATCCTGGCATTGATTCTGTTAAATGAACTATGAACGCCCAAATACCATCTCTCATGACTTTTCTGCACTGGACTGGGTTAAGACATTTTAAAGTAACTGAAAAAGGGGCATTTAACAGCAAAGGTGAGCAGGTCTTGTCATGCCATGTTTGTTTCAAGACTGTATGGTCACAGACACAAGGCTCCTATCAAATGTATTGTAGTTTAGTAATAATTTAGATAGCAGCAGTAATTATCCTAGTTTCAAAAATAGCATCAACTATACATTTAGTAGAAAGAAAGATCTAGAGATACAACTGCATTTTTGGTTTCTTTGACATAGATTTCAAAGAGAAGGGTAGACACTTTGAATATCTCAGAGCTGCGATGATAAATTTAAGGTTATTTCAAGAGCACTAAAACTGGCCCCACCCATCAAGACTGTGCTGTAGGCACACACATGCTGAGGATGGGCATATTAGATTTCCTCTGGGCTGCTATAACCAAAAGACAGCAAGCACTAAGGTGTATTTCAAACCAAGCTTAAGGCTGTCAAGCAAATATAGCCTGAGACCACCTGAGAGGACAAGGCCCCTCCAGGATATGCAGAGATGTTTTCTGTAGGCTTCAGCAGTGGAATTTTGGTATAACAAGTGCCTGGGTGGCATTGCAGAGACTTCTGTCCAGGTTGTGCTGCATATCCACTTTCTAGGAGCCAAGTCCATTAATGATATCTGACATTGTAAATCTAAAAGTTAAGGCACCTAAGACTTTATTATTATTTGTCAAAACTCATTAAAAATGAAGACAACTGTATCCTGGTTCAGTTAAAACAAGCCGGTGTCCAAATACTGTGTCTGATAAATCATGAAATATCTGTTAAACTTGAGATATTCTCTTTTGGAAGCAGTTTTACTATCTTTTGTGTAAGGAAATTTCCATTGGCACCTGACTCAGAAATAATTTGGACAGAAAGATATAAAATATCTAAATGAAAATTGTTGCCAATTAAAAATGTATTTCATTCTTCTGTACAGGACAAAGAATAAACAGATGGCATAACAAGATGAGAACAAGGGGAAATTTACAACTCAAAATATCTAATTTTCTGTGTTAAATGGAGAAAATTACTTCAGGAGGCAATAAATAGAAAATTAAAAAGATGAGAGAGAACAGTTATTTGGCTTTTCCTTATCAGCATGCACCGTAGTGGAGATAAATGCTTATGTTACCCATTGTTCTGGTCTGGTTTCCTTTTTGACTGTCCTGGAAAACTCTTAGTAAAACATTGACAATTGATGGAAGTTCAAAGAACAAGCAACTTGATTTTTTGTTTGAGAAATAAAAATCAGAAACCATTTAAAAATGTTATTAATTTAACTTCCTCCTTGAATCTTTAGGTCATGTTGTGTATGTCTTTGTGAAGCAAACACTGAAGAAGGCAGCAGTCAAATGCTCCCTGTAAAAGTCTTAAAAATCCTTACTATCAGAGAAAAATATGTTCATTTACTGTATAATTCAGGGGTTTGCAGACACAAGTACATGATTCATCACCACCTCCAGGAATGTGTTTTATAAATCCAATGAGGTCTCTGTTCAAAATTCAATTGAAAAACTATTACACTAAAGAGTGAGAGTCATATTGGTAATGCAGACAATTGTGCTACTTCTGATTCCAATTGGGCTAGAACAGTTCATTAATTTTGTCTGAACAGACAAGCACAGTATATTAAATCCTTGACCAGGGATTAGTTTAGGAGTCTTCCAGCTGTATCAAAGATATATTCTATGAGTTGGCCACATTTCTGAACTTCTGTCTCAATTCCATACCCAGTTTTTTTTTACAAAGCTGCTTAGATTATCAAAATGAAAGAGTTAAAAATTGAAACCATGTTATAAATCCTTTATCTTTAAATCATTATATCAAAAAGTTCTTTAATATCTTGATGGGGGCAGGGGGGGAACATATTCAAAACTGACAGAGATCCCAGAATAAAGTCATTTTCTACTTAGCTTACAAATAGGGAATTAAATACTGTTATTTTTTACATTTTTCACATTAAGAACTCAGGAACACTTGCTGTCATTTTATAGGAATGAATTGTCTTCAAGTGCTAAAGGCAAACCAAAAAATTGATTGAATTGTATTCTCAAGTCTACCTGAGAACTATGTGAATAAAATAAGTAAAGCAACCTAAATTTCATGGTCTGACTAATAAAGACTCTTACTTCAATTCTTGTCTAGCTACAGTTTCCTCCTGCCCTCTGACTAGCAATGCTGATGCTATCTTTAAGAGCAATACTTTTCCTTTTACCTTTGTACTGTCATGCTTAACAAGGGCAAAAGGTGAGCAGCCTGAGGAATTAAAAGTGGAAATGAAGCACACTTTTCCAACAGAAAAAAATGCTTAATTAACTTATTTGGAGAAGTTATGAGACCTCTAACTTTGGTTGGATTCCTATCAGAATGCACATTTTAGTTTAGTGGAGAGGTAGGGGGAATTTGAAATCATGCAGTGTGTGAGAATGATGAGTTCATTCTTGAGTGTACCTAATAATCTATATGCAAGAGAGGTTCTGAGAGACCACCATTACACAGACTGCAAACATTCCTGTCATTTCAATGGATGCATGAAGGTTGCCCAGGAAGTGGAATTGCATACCTGTGCAGAGCAGCCATCTGAACACTGAGTGCACTTCCACCCCTGTGCCTCAGCAGCAGGAATGCAGATGATGATGCAGTGACTCACTGGCCAAGCAAAGGGCAAGTCAGTGCAACAGTGTCTGCTACTGATGGCAAAGAGGAAGAATAAAGAATATTGTATGTTCTGAAATGATAAGTTATTCATACTGATAAAACTGGGTTTGTCTGGAATAATGCTCTGTTAATCTGGGGGGTGGCGGGGGGGTGGGGGGGGGGGGATTCTATAAGAACTCATAACTTTAAAAAATCACTTTGTCCTATGTATTTTTCTTATGTCTACGACCATAAGGAGGTATTCTGAATATCTCCTCTGTGATTTATGCTTCCATACTGTTTCTCACTAGGACTGAAAGATTAAAGATGCTTTCATCCAGGGACTGTATTAGGCTCAGCTGGCCATTGGTGGTATCAGTTTTTATCATGCCTGTGTCCACCAACATTAGGAATGAAATCTTGGATCCACTCTCTGTACTTAATCCTTTTTTGGCATCCTATCCATAGGAAAGAAGAATTGGATTACACAGAACTAATTAAAGTCATATCTCCCCTTCACATATATAATCTTTAGTTTAAATTATATGCTTTCTTACCAATAGATATATTTACATGACTCAAGATCCTAGAATGGGTTGTGCTCTTCTAACATTGCCAATATTTCTTTACCCAATGACTTGGCTATGGCTATACACTATTTCTGCCCAGTGCTGACAAATTTAGGTTCTGTGTCCGTGGAATGATGGAAGATGCAGCAACTAGTGTGAATCATATGGCTGGTCATGGTGAATTGCATTTAAAATATCTTGGCCAAATTTGGTTGTTTCTTGTTTTTTGCTCTTTTCTTGGAGTTCTCTTTATTAATGAGAATTATTAGAAGACTGTCCAAACCAAAATGCTTTTGCAAAAACATAACCAAAATTTGGATATTTCAGATCTACTCAGAGACAAGAACCACAAACCTATTGGTTTCTTTTTCTGTGGCCTGCCTTAAGCCCAGACCCAAGGTTTGGGTGATGATAGACATGTACAGCTTCAGTGCTGTCTTACTTTGATTACTTCTAAATACAAGGATGGGTCCTGGGCAGTCCTGATAGCCAAAACATTGAGGAGGTCAGGGAACAGAGAGGCAGATTGTTTACTGCATGCTCTCCTCAGTTACACTCTGCAGGTGTGTGAGTGAGTGTGGTTCTCCTTTCTAGAAAAAAGAAAGGATCCGTGAAGCCGGCATGCACAGCCTCCGGTGTATTCAGGATCTCTGTGCAGGGGAAGAAATAATTACCTTGTTTTACTGAGCTGCAGACTAGAGACTAAAACTTTCATCTGTCAGGAAAGTAAGAAACAAAAATTTCACCCAAACTTCCCTAGTTGTTACATTTTTATACAGTAGTTGACATCAGTCTGTCCTAGAAGTTACTGGAAATTTCAGAATTTAGCTACAAACCACAATGCCAGGAAATATGTGTTTCATTATATCTTTCTGTTTTCATAATATAAAGAGTTAATGTCACAGACTGAAAAAGTAATTTTTTTTTTTCTTCAGTCCTCAAAATCTTCCCTCCACAAAATATCCTCTGCTGGATCAGGTGTAGAAAAATTTATTCTCACAGCAGAGTAAGTTAGATTCTTTCTGATTATTAAATCTGTAAAATAGATGACTGCCTTGCTTGCTCCATCCAACTCAGTTGAGATGGATCTAAAATGTAAATGAAAAAAAATATTTCTGCTTTAATCTTTGCCTTGGCTTAACCTTGAGTTCCTCAAGTTCCAACTTGTATTGTTTATTCCAGTACAAGATCTGGAAAAATTTCTTGTGCATTATTTGGGACAACTATTCAAAAGTGGTGAAAAATGAGAGAAATTTAACAAAAGGCAAAAATTACTTTTGGAGATCTCTCATTGTGCTTACCTATTCCTGTTCCTAAATGATTCAGAGAGTGATTAGGATGTTTATGCTCTCTCTGTTCTGGTACTGTCAGTGCTGCTATTATAGGTGCTTGATTAATGGACTCAATTTCACACCCCAAATGCAGCCTGGCAAGGGTGGTATCCTAGTAAAAGACTGTATCATCAGACTTGTCATGGATGTTGAAAAGGATGTGTAAGGCTTATTAAATGCCAGATATCTGTTCTACTGAATAACAAAAATGTTCATGCCAAAATAACTCACTAATAAAAGAATGTGTAAGTTGTGTTGTGAAATGGGGATTAGTAAATGAGTAAGATAAATTATGTGTTAAGGGATTAAAATGTGAACTTATTCATTGTGTAATGATGCCTGTCAGTGTTTTATATTTACAATTACTAGTTCTGTTGTTAATAAGATAGGAGGTTATGGCTTTATGATCCCCTGGTGAGTAGAATAATTGCAGTGTGTGGATGACAGAAAGGGGGGAAAAGGAGGAATAAAATAAATTTAGTTTAATTCTTTGTGAAAACATGGTCAATAAACTTGTTTAAGGTAGGCATAATGAAAAGAAAATACTAGAAGCCCAGGCGTGTCAGCCTGGCACAAGATAGAATTTACAGTGGGTTTTACAGGCAGGGTTATTATTCCATACCATGCAGTATTTTTACAAACAGCACTTCCTGTTTCTAGCTACTAAAGAAGAGTTTTATCTGAAAGAGTCTCACTGAATGTCTTATTACCTTTTCATTTCAGAACTTCTACATCTAGTCCTAAAGACATTCTGGGTTCGCTGAAGGAGGTGATGGGGAAGGGATTCCAGCAATTAAAAGCCTTCCACCAGCGTAGAAATCAAGCGCTGTCACTTCTTTCAGAAAAAATATTTTCTAAATGAAGAAATTCATAGGAAAAGTGTAATAGAGGCACAGAAAACATTTCTGTGTTCAGAGTTTGAACAACTTCTATGGAAGAAATGTGGCACAAAGCATCCAGCTATTTCCACAGCAAGAATACTGAAGACCCAAGAGATGGTTAGGAGAGAGAGATCTTTGGTGGAGAAGAGAAATGGATGTGTTCAGTCTTCAGAAAGGAAGGGTAAGGGGGCAAAGGGGAGATCTCATTCCTGTCTGCAAATAACTAATGCAAGAATGTTGGTAACTTAGAGCACACTCATCTTTGCAATGCACAGTGATGTGACAAGCAGCAACAAAAACAACACTTGGAAAACAAAAAAATTCCAATTAGATCTGAGGAAATAATCTAAGTCATTTCTTAAAAAAAAAAATAAAAATCTGTGGATGCTCTTACTTTATAAAGTGTACACATGATTTTCTCTTTAAATGCCAAAATGCCTTACTTATCATTAAAAAAAATAAGATATCAAAATATTTTTAAAGGGACAGAATGAGTCTGGAAATACACAGAATTACAACTAAGACCCTGAGATCCATAAGTCAAGATATGCATTGTTTTATGAAAAGAATGTACAAGTAGTGGAATATTTATGACTAAAAACATTGTAGCATCTGAGAAAACTGATGTGATTTAGAAAAATGGTGACAAGAAAAAAGGGAAAGACAGCAGCAAAAGGAGTAAATGAAGGCATCAGTTGCTGCTTATTTACATTTTTGAATTTTCCTTGGACTTAACCCATTTCTGCAGGAAATTGCCCACACTTCTTGATATTTCACTGAATCAGTAAGTAAGCATTTTAGCAGTTCTAAATTGTATAATAATCTTAAACTGTGGGTATATGTATTTCATCAACTGGGAAATTTTCTTCATGCATTTTGTTGCCAAAGGAATTCAAAGGAAATTTGGATGGAAAAGATTTCCCACTGTAGAAATTCTGGTGACATTTTTCCAAAAGAAAAAATGTGTAGCCTGGTCATTTTCTTGAAAGATAGATTCTGACCCCCCAAGATAAGATTGGAAGCATATGGCAGCACTTTCTTGCACCATGGGATGGATTATTTAAACTCCATGAGAGAAAAAGCCAGGAGAGCTCTTTTCAACAGTTTTGTTGCCTGCATCCAGGCAGTACCTAGCTCGAGTGCCTGACTGGTTTGGAGTGTGAATCCTCCTCTTTCCAGAAATTGCATTGAGAATGATTTCAGGAAATAGAAGAAGATCTTAACATGGGTCCAGACCCAAAGAGGTATAGATTTGTGACAACTTTCCTACATCATTGTCTTTAACTAAGTAAATTACTTAAAGTTTTCTCTGTTGTTCAGCTACAATAAAATCAAGACTGTTTATTCTTTTCTGTCTATAATATCCTGGCATCAGTTTATAAATTCTGTGCTGTGAGTCAGGTTTCTAAGACACTTCAGGTAAGGATGAGCTCCTGAAGTGTGATTTAAAAGGATGAATTTTTAAAAATTAATAGATTTTATGATCTTTTCCATTTACTGGTTCTGTTTTTCAAGACTGGATTTCATGCCTGCAAACTTTTCCTTCAGCTACAAGGCTCGAAATGTCTCTTTATTTTTAATTGTTTACTTGTTTGTTTTTTTTTAATAAGGGCAGAGATATTTTCCCTACCTTTAGTAGCAAGAAAAATATATCTTGGCAAAACCCATATATATCTTAAAAAATGAGGAGGGTGTCTATACACCTCTCTTATGATGCTGTACCTATTTTATATCTGTGCGGTTTTTGTCATATATATTTTAAAATTAGGAATTTCAAGGATGCTTAATGCTATTAATCTTCCAGAGAAAGTATTGCATGGCATTCTTCATAGCTTGCATTGGAGACTGGCACTTTTAGAGAACATAATGTATTTGTTACACAACTGTGTGCTTTGTATAATTTGTCCTTTGTGCCAGAGAGAAAACTAGGTTAAACTTAATATGGTTTGGATGTAGATAGGTGTTAACAGAGAACCACATTTTGTAATCAGCTCTTAGGCAACAGACCATGCATTTCATTTAGTTTGGAAGCAAAAATCCTGTCACTCTGGTAAAATTACCCTTTGAGTACATTTATTTTCACTATTTAAAGGAGGAGGGTTGGATTCTTCTCTCATTTCCTGACTTTGGAACAAATGATGCTGGTAATTCAAGTGGCTGGAGACACTGGAATGGAAAAAAGACATTAATTTGTCAGTCATTCTGGACTCCTATTGCATATAATAGCAATTACTCCTGCTCTTACATGACATTGCTTAAAAATAACAACTACATCTCACACTACCTGTCTTACACAATGCAATACAGAGTAATAGATAGATGAGAAAAATGAAGCTCAAAATTGAAGGAACCAAAGTTATCATTATATTGTTAATATATAAATAGAACTATATAATTGATGTTCTGCACTGTTCTTCTGTGGTAGATCAAATAATATTGTCATGCATCTTCCCTAATATCAGGATACTTCAAGTCACATCTCACTTACTACCAAGAGTTCCAGATGCACTTTGAGTTAATAAAATGCCTGCTTAAAATTATAATTGAAAAATTAATATAATCTGATTCAATCACCCACTCTAGGATCTGAAAATCCATAAATTAAAAGTAACGACATATAAACATTTTACAGGGACAAGGCAGACAACCAGGAGGTGCTGAAATTATTGTTTGACCTGCTACATTTGGAGCCTCTAACAACAGCCTGAGTAAAATGAAAAGAGTATTAAGTCTTGCAAAGGAATAGTCTTTCCACTAACAGACTGCACATCTTTTGTCAAGCATACTAAGAAAGTGCAGAGTAGCCTAGTTTTGATTTTAAAACAAAACCAAAACATAACAGACAAGAAAAAAACAAACACAGACACAAACAAACACAAAAAACCTAACCAAACAAAAACAAATGGCCACTCTCTGCTGGACACTCAAATGAGTGACTATTTGATGCCTTAGCAGGCACAACTAACCAAGCTCTGCAAATAACTCAAAGACAAACATAGAGGGCTAAACATTTGTGACAAGAATATTATGTATGCTTGTGGATGCTGAAAAGCTTTTAGCAGAGAAATCTGTCAGCTTTCTGCAGCATTTTGTGAGCTCTGTCTTTTCCATGCAAGCTAACTAAAACAAAGTTACTAGTTTATAAATATTCACACCTGCTACTTGTTTTTGCCAGGTTTTTATGGTTTCTACTAGAAAAACACTTGAAAATGAACATCTTAGAGTTGGGCCAAGCCCCTCGAGCGGTGGATGGCCAGAGAACCAATTACTTTATGCCATTTAACTCACTTTTTGAAAACTAATATATAAAAGCCTCAGGAAAAAAACATTAAATCAGCTCTTGCCACCATTGATACCTGACCCTGGACTTCATGTGGTTTTTCTGCGTGTCCGTGTTGCAACAGCGACATCCATGCTGAACACAGCATCAGCCAGAAGGACACTGACCAGTCCAAACACAACTGGGCAAGGGCCTAACAATCTAAATTCACTGGGATTACTCAAAATTACTCAGATGATGACTAATGACATCTTCAACATTTACAACTATTTGTAGGGTAGTAGATAAACAATTTACAGGTAAGGAGTAAATTTATGAAGCTTAAGTTCAGAAAGAGCTAGTTAGAGCAGAAGGAATCCCATGTTAAGGGAATGCTTACATCAGTTAATGAGGTGTTTGATACTATTAAGTGTAATAATGAGGGAAGACACAAAATCTAGAGCACACGGAAGAGTGACTGAGACTGATACCACTTCCCAGAAGGAGGCAATGGACTACCTTGTGCTAAAACTAGAAAATGTGCTAACCCAGATATTTAGACAGATACATTTTGTACAATAGAAATGCACACTTTTAGTGAGGTGGGGTTTTTTTGTTTTTTTTTTTTTTGTTTTTTTTAACAGACTACACTGTTGAAATGCAATGCTTAATTACACTTGGTCAAGAACAGCTGCAGCTTGGTTTTGGTCTTGTATTCCCTGAGTTTTGTGAATAAGAAAAATACCTCCCAGATATAATTGGATCACCTGCTTAGCTGCTGCAGCCTGTTTAACTCTTTTAAAGAAAAATGACTCATAGAAATCACCACAAGGAGTCACTGACTGAACCTGTATGGTAGATGTTATATGCTGAATATGATAATGTTCAGGATAAGTTTGGATCACTGACCTTTTCTACTTTCTGGAAAAGGCATCACAATGACATGATAACACATTTCTGACAGCCTTTGTAGAAGAAATATTGAATGATATGGAATCAGAAGTATTCTTCATTCATGATCTTGTGGTTTGGGAATGAAGCTTGCCTTTTTGCACTTAATTGCTAGAAAAAAAATATTGACATAATTTTCTTCTTTAAATAATGTTCACAGAAAAATCCAACCTTTTAACCTAGGAACCCAAAGGACAACATATTTATAAACTCTGACTCATGAATGACTGAGGCATAGTAGTTTAAAGTGATTCTCTGAATGTTTTGCATTGACCAAGCACAACTTCCAGAGGGCTGAAAGCCCATTGCCAGCTTTGTGTTACTGGGGCTCAGTGATCCTCTCATCTTTTCTCTCCTGTAAATTGACTATTGAATTATGCCTAGCCTGAAGCTGCTGGAGGTGTTTCTGCAGAGGCCAGAGTGTCTTAGCAGTTCAGATCCCAGTGGGTCAGGAGAGGAGAAAGGGCAGAGTTTAGCTTTTTCTCAAGAGTTCCTGGGTTCTCAGATGCTCACCGAGCAGCTACTTAAAGAAAATACAACATAAGTAGCGTAAGGCAAAGACAAATAACAGCTACTAAGAAGCAGATATTCTTTTAACTCCTTTCATAGCAGGTCAATTTGACTGACCCTGGGGGTTGTAGGCTGCCTGCACCATTACTGTCCCTCTCCTGCCTGGCCTCAGAGGGAGCCTGCTGAGAAAATTCTAGCATGCGTGAAACTAAAGTCCTTCCTTTAAATTCCTCTCCATCCAGTGCTCACCTATTTTGGATGCTGAAAAAGCTTCAGTAGTGAATTTCTTCAGCTCTCTAGCATTTTGTGAGAACTCTGTTTTTCCCATGCAAGGTAACTAAAACAAAGTCACTAGTTTATAAATATTCAAACCTGCTACTTTTTTTGCCGGATTGTTATGGCTTCAGATAGAAAAACACTTGGGAATGGACGACTTAGAGTTGGGCCAAGCCCCTCAAGGAGTGGATGGCCAGAGAACCCATTACTTTATGCCATTTAACTCACTTTTTGTGAACTAACATATAAAAGCCTCAGGAAAAAAACAGTAAACTGGCCTTGCCACCATTCCTACCTGACCCTGGAGTTCATGTGACTTTTCTACACATCCGCGTTGCAACAGCAACAGCCTATGTCCTTCCAATCCAGTCCTATTCTTGGAGTTTGCACAGGCAGCAAATTCCCTTGTGCTTCATGGTTTTGCATATTAGTTAATTTCCCTTCAGAGAAAGGTGTATTCCTTTCCTTGTGACTTTATAATCATCTGGAAAAGTCTTGGATCTCATGTTATTCCAGGGCTTTCCCCTGCCAGAACTAAACCACAATATTTCAATGATCTTCTTCTCAGGATTCCCACCAAAGTGGGAATCACTAGCCACAGTCTGTGGGGGATCCAGCAGAGTGAGGTAAGGGCACCAATGACACAAACCTCCTGCACATCATGCTTGATGCATGAAGGGTAGTTTTTGTTGGTGGGAAGAGAGAGTTTTCTTCCCTGTGCTAACAGGACACTCAGGAGTGTGAAGACAGCAGCTGTGCTGTCACCCTGCTGCACTCAGGCCTAGGACACAACTCCCCAGTAGGATTCACAAGCTTGGCCACAGCTCCCAGATAATGCAGCTCTATGGAAACAGGTATGACACTGTGGAAAACTCTGAGTGGGACAAGAGCAAGCCCATATGTAGAAACCAATGGTCTGGTTTCAAAAGAATGTGTAGCTATATTATTTATTTTCTCTAAAGCAATACAAAGTCCAAATAGTGCATCACTGACAATTACAAAATTGGCAGTGCATAACCATCATTGCTATTTCAGTCAGAAATTCACTTGAGAAATGGTTAGGTTCCATCCTTCCTGAGTAAACTGAATTTTAATATAGTAATTTTGAATTATTATCAGCTCACAAATCTTAAAGAAATAAGGAAAGGGAAGGGTGGCACTGCATTTCCCCTTCTAGTCTCCTATAGTTAAAAGGAGAGTGAAAACACAATGATTTGTACACCCTCATTCCCTATGAATAAGAATCAAATAATAAAGTTTGAATAAAACAGTTTTAGGATACTTGCTTGTAGTACCTATATAAAATTACACTCAAATCTTAGTATATTGTGATTATAGTATTGGAAAGAATTTTTTATGAGACCTTTGATCCAGCCCGTTTTATGGTGAGCAAGGTTCAGTTGCTATCAGGTGGGTCCACATTTTTCCATTAGCATTTCATTATTCATTCAAACTCAGTCACAGTGAATGTTCACTGGGCATTTCCCTGGGGTCAGTGAATTGCATATGCAAATATTTGGCATAATGAAATGAAGATTCAAAATAATAGCCACAAACCAAGAAGCCATTTTGAACAATCTGGGCTATAAAAACACAAGGATGGTCATCTGTGTTGACTGTTGTATGAACCAAATTTTTTTAATGGCTACAGAAAACAACTTAGCTTAATATTATATCATATTTCACTTCACATTAACCATTTTTTCCCAGTTCTTTGTCTCCTTTTGTTAAGTGTTAACAGCATGAAAGATTTTACTGCAAGAATATCAATATCATAACCATTTTTTTAAAATGTGTCTGATCAGCAGACAAATAAAATTTGGCCAAGAGAAAAATAATGGAGTCAGGACACAGAAGAATAATTTTTTTCTCTAAGGTCCATTAGCTTTTTAATCTGAACAGGAGAAAAAACATCCTGCCTGACCAAATTATGTTAACAATCAACCGCTATCAATATTTTATGCCTGAATCAAAAATATGGGCATCATTCTGACACTCTGGTGACATCAGAGGAGAAAATACTTATATTAGGGTTTGGTGTTTGCCTTGTATTAGTGGTGCATTAAAAAGCACTTTTGAACTCAAAACCTTAAGGCGTGTTACAGAAGTGATGACTCCTACTTCCTCTGTGCAGGTGAGAAAACAGAAAATGCGCAAAGTGGAAAGTGACTAGCTGAAGTCACTTAGCAAAATAATGTTTAAATTGGGATCACAGATTTCCCATGAGTAGTACTTAGAGCATGACAGAATGCAGGTGACATCCAAGGATTTCTGGTGCCTGCAGAAATATTTGTGTTGGACAGATCGGAGGAAAGAGTTTATAAATTTGTACAAGCAAAAATTTGTTCTGGATTTATACTGCAGTAAAGTTTTTGTTCTCACTTGAATTTATCAGTAGTTCTTATTGTCTGCTATTCCTCATCCATTAGCAAATAACTGATAAAGTTCCACAGGCCACAACTTGTATATTTTTATCATGAGATCGTAGGCGTGACCTAAGACAGAGCTATTCCTTAAAGCAAACCTCAGATCTCCATTTCCTCTGACAATGAAATAGTTGGAGAACAGAGTAGTCACTGATATTTCAATCATCAGATCACTAAAATAAGCTGCAAGTTAAATGCTGGATTCTGATGAGCCAATCTGACCTGTCTGCAACTTATCTAAAGTTAGATACATTTAGATAAGTCCTCTGTGCTCTTCATAAGTCACTGGAAGAAGATTGGCAGCTGCTAAAAACAATCTATGATTCCTATTTTACACCTTTTTTAATCTTGAAAGAAAAGTCCTCTGGAGGTACCACTCTCTCTTGAGAATAGAGGACATATAAGAAACTAATCTAGAAAATATGTAAATACATATGATGAAAATTCCTGAGGAAAGTCTACACTAGTTAAAATATTCCATCAGTTGGACTGTTTATTCAAACAGATTTCTACATTGTCAGATAAATCCTACTTGTAGTAGTGTGTGACAGCACCTTAAAATAATAATTCAATTAATAATTTTCTCCTGTTTTACTTTTCTACCTCATTTGTTGTAAGTTTTCCCTTTCCTGCTTCCTCTTGGCTAATAATGAGGTTCCAATCTTTCCCATGACCAAAACCCTTACCGTCATCACGTCTCTTCAACAACCCTGTCCCAAAACTGAGGGCTCCTGCAAAACTACAGAACAAAAAGACAATGAAAATCACATTGATATATAATATTATTAATTACAAGGGGTATCAAAAATATTCATTTTTGTGTCACCTTATTCTATTACTACTCTTAATTTAATAAGAAAACTTTCATTATGCCATAAAGGTGACAGCATTTGAGCCAGTGTGGAAGATTTCTACTGCATATCCTCAGTTCAGAGTGTGCAATGCAAGTGTTCAAATGTTTTCCTGAATCAATGTTTCAAAGTGATGGGCATTTCCTAGAACACCAAACACTGATAATAGCATAATCTTTAAGGAGAGTTTTGAAAAGTCCTTCGTAACCTATATTAAACATTGATGATGTTGCTCTATTGGCTATTGGAAATAGTACTGAATCAACCATAAAAAGTCTACTTGAATATTTGGAATCACGTATCGGGTAGAGAAAATTTTGCTTATGAGCAGAATTATATGGGTTTTTCTCTCTGTACACTGAAATGGAAAGAAAAACAAGCCCATGAAACAGTAACTAACAGTTTATGCAAAATTTCACAGTCTGTCTGGGACTAAGAAAAAAACTGAAAAATCCCACCTTACTCATTCTAATTCTGTGTCTATTTAACTTGCATTTTTAAGGAATTTTTTTAGGTCAATCCGGTGCTGAAGTAAATTAAACAGAATGTGAATTAATTTGGTGTGGGCAGCAGTAGATCGGTGGTTAAGTATAAAGTGCATGTGACAACCAGCAGAGAATACTGATTTTTATTTTTTACTGTAAAGCAATTTGAGGGGGTGATTCTTTTAAAGAGTTTGTCTTGTTCAGCACAGTACTGTAACTATGGCATAACTGGGGACTGTATATGTCTTAATTCCACCAGTCAATCCTATGCACCGCTCCACTGCCTGTTATTACGCACAGTAACACTTTGAACTTTCACATGCCTATATTTATTCAACAGATGGCAGAGCTTGTGAGAGGATCAAACACCTTCCTGACAAGAGAGCAGCTCATTTTGTGCAAGGAAACTGCCAGATATCTTTACTGGATGGTAAACAAACTGATAGCCTGCTTCTTTTCCCAGGAGGAATTAGCTGCATGCAGCAGCCACAAAGAGGGTAGGGAGGCATGAGCTGCTGAATCCTGCAAGCCTTAATTCAGTGTCTGGTAAGGAGAATCTACCTTGCAGTAGGTTGCTAAGGCAAAAAGTTCACCCTCAAACTCTGCATCATCTGGATAAAAAACACTTATGGAAATATTCTCTTAAATGTAATAGAGAAAAAGAACCTTTCTTCAACTTTCTATATTAGCCTATAAATTCAGACTGTTTGTTTAAATAAGTCCTAAAACAACTTCAGCATGGCTTTATGGCTTTACTAGAACATGATGTTAAATAACAGGAGTTACAGAGTATATCTGCTTTGAGATAGCTAAGAAGCACCATCAGAAGCTATTCTTGGAACTGGACAGTTTTAACTGTAATATTTTTTATAGAATCTTCTTTCCATGGGAGCATATTGTTTTCCTTTCTGACAGTTTTTCTAGGACTTTTCATAACAGACAATATCTCGGCATGAATTTATCACCAAAATTTTCAAAAGACATCAGACCTAGCTGTGTTGTTCCTTGTTTCAGCTTTAAAGTGGGGTAGAACAGAACTCACTGATTTACACCTCTAAAAAAATGTTTCAAGTAGAGTGAAATAATGCTGAAAATACAAGAATATGAATTATTGGGACCAGCATGAGTTGGTGAAACATAGAAGGAGGGGAAAGTCCAGTGGGAAGTCCTTTATAACAGCAGCAGACAGTCCTTTCTGAAGTGCCCCTGGAAACAAAAATATGTGCACTGTTGCCCAGGTGACAAAATCTAAGTACATGGTGCCTACTGTGAATTAAACAACTGACACTGCCTGCTCCTTGTGGAGTAGCCAGCCTTACTGACACTGAGAGCTATCACTTTGAACAGGCATGAGAAGCAAAGCCTACTTTCATGGATATCTGTTAATCATCTGCTGGCCTAGGCAGCTGTAAAGGTATAGCTTCTCCAAGGGAGGTATTTGTAAGTAAGATTTATTTTACTTTCTACAAATACATGTGTAAGTTCCATTATTTCTTTCTCATATATTTTGCAATGCCAAAGAAAATACATAAGGATTTTCTCAGGTTAGACCTTAATTTTACTTTGGTGGTGAGGTTCAGTTGGCTTTTGTTTTCTTAACCTGATTTTTAATTTCTCTGGTTCTTTCAGACTCTTACACAGTTATGCACTTAAAACATCATAGACATACAGTACATAAAACTGACACCTTAAATGTGAATTCTTTTCTCCTTCTTCATCCATTCATATGTCCTAACTTGTTCTGCAAAGCATTTTTCCTAATTAAGCATTCCCTTTCACATTAATCCCTTAACATCTGCCTAGTAATCAAGAACAAATGTTTCTCATTGGTATTCTCATGGCGTTGTTGGGCACTTACCTCTCTTGCTGCAATGTTCAGCTCTTGCTAGTTGGCTTGCATTTTCACTCGAGCTAGCAGCTGACTTGGCTGCTAGTTACTGTTTCCCTGACTTTGTTCTCCTTGGGTCACACCAGCAGCTCATTGCCTAGCATGAAAGAGAACACTGACAACAGAAACAAAAAAGAGAATTCGCAAAGGTCCATATCTTCTGTTCCTGTCTGGGTTTAAAGAGGTGCAACCCTGACAACAAACTTTCTCATAATTATGTCTGCCCTTTCTATAAAGATAACTTCTTTATGAAAAAGTAACAGCACATCCAAACCAGTAACGATGTACAGCTTCAATCCCCAGTTATCTGAACAGAAAGTACTTGTAGAAAGGTTAATGATACCATGTACACCTGTCTCTTACCTCTCCTATCTAATACAAACTAAATTGTTTCAGTGTTTTTTCTCTAATATAGATCTGTAATATACTGCAAGCAATACCATTGATTTTCTCTGCTTTTCATATGCTTTAAAATGACAGGTATGATTTAAACAGCAAATGCAGGAGAAAGAAAAAAATCACCAACCCAAAGAATGGAAGAGACCCAAGAGGACAAGGACTTGTTCAGGCTGTTTGATTCAGGGTTTTGGGGGTTTTTTTGCCACGGGTGATTACTGCTTCAATGGAGCACAGGTTATGTGCCTGGTTGTACATGCCTCTGAAAAATATTTTTCAGGGTTTTTTATGCAGAAAGTTGTCAGTGGAGGAGACTGGAAAATTTGTGTCTTTTGTTCTTAAAATCAAAAACCAGGAGAAATTCAGATTCAGCTTTGCTGCAATAGTTTGATATTCCACCTGGAAAGCGAAAATAAATACTTAAGAACAGGTTAATTCTCATTCATCGAGAGTTGATGTGAAAAGAAAACCCAAAATCCTAGGACATGCCGAGCTTTTACTGGGGTAAAGATGCTAGGCAAAATTTCAGGGAAGATTTAGAGCAAGAAATAGATTTGATTATTTCCACTACTACTACTCAGTTCCTTGGAAAACTTTTCTTTCTCTTCTCATCTCTATTTACTCTAATGCCCTAATGTGTAGACGATTCAAAGCTGCTCATGATATAAGAATGTAGAAAAATATTACTTTCTTCTATGTATTAGGATAGAATTTTCTTTCATCTTTGATAAAACAGGATCCATTTTTTATGGGAAATATAATTCAGGGAATACAGACATATATTTGTTTATATGATCAATTTAACTGCATTGGTCCTTTTCCCATGTTTACCAGAGGCTAACTAATGTAATCAGCTTCATTCACTAATAACAAGGAGGTGAGGAGCTGCTCACTGAAGATGCTCCCATCTGTATTTCAGTGAAACTTGTGATCCCTCAGAATACACAGAAGCAAAACAACCATTTAGAACAATGTGGTAGAGCACACTCCATTACCTCTCTCTTGCACCTTGCACCACATTTGCTTCATAGATTTTTAGAGCTGTTATCCAGTACAAAACTAAATTGTTTCCTCACAGCTGGGTGATCTAAAGCCTATAAAATATCTTAATGGTGGCAAAACCAGATGTAATATTTTTCATTTCAAGATCAAAATTACAATTTTTTGAGAGGAGTCCTTATCCCATTTTCAAAACACTTCCTTTTAAGCCATCTCTTTTAATTTTTGGTATGTAATTGTCTGAACTATAAAGATACCTAAAATTAGAAATCCCTCATTAGCACCTTAAATGGTTGTGGGAACTCAATCACTGACATTGTTAAAAACTGGTTTACCAAATATCTGTCAGGAACAGCTGAGGTGCAGTCAGCTTTGTCTTCAGGAAGTAGGGTGACCTGACTGACAACCTTCCAGCCCTATTTTCTATGACTATATTACTAAGACAAGATGAAAATTCTTTTAAAGTCAATTTAGTTTAAAAGGCTTTGAGAAGTTAATTACAATGGCAAACAGCATCATCCAATTTCACAGCTTAAAGGAAAACAGCCTTTATGTCTTCAACAAAGCTGAAATACCTCAATCACATACTCCATGGTTCCTCAAAAATTATTTTTAAAAATTCCTTTAGCATGTGTCAAGCCACCATTAAAACAAAGTATTTCAAACCTCAAAATGCTTTGGATGGAGTTCATTCACCAGCACTGTCCCCATTTCCTGAGGAGGACTATCTCAGCCAAATACAAAATAATAGAATCATAGAATGGTTTGAGTTGGAAAGACCTTAAAGATCATCTGGTTCCACCTGGGCATGGGTACAGCTTTGGGCCAAGACAGAAGTTGAGTCTGTACCCACCTACCACATGCAAGGAAATGGTGTTGGTTGCACCAGTGAAGGGGCAGTGCCTGCTGCTCACACTTTTAGGAGAGGCTGTTTGAGCAGGGAAGCAGTGTAAGCCTCATCACAAACATCCTCAGAGCAGGGCAGATGAAGATGTCCTTAATTGTTATTGGGCTGGAATTACCAACAGTTCTGCGTAGAATATAAAGTGAGTTTAAGAATAAGATTATATAAGAAGCCACACATATTCAAATTAGTAACATTCCTTTAATCATCTCTTATTTTGTAAACACTACATACTTATAAAAATACATCTACATTTCTAGATGTTTGAAATTCAGTGTCTGAAACTCCAAGCAATATTAATTTTTTAAACAAATTTACACTGTGCCATTTGGAATTAGTATGAGTTCTACTATAGGTCACATATATATATATATATGCACTACAGTGCAACATTGTGAGTAAAATGAATCATGCCAATACCTGAAAGGATATGCCCTTTCAATGCTGCTGTGATACACTACTCAACTCTCTCCATATTCAGAAAAGGAGTGTAAATCCCCTTAAGAGGACCTGAGGTTAGCTCCAAAAAAATGTAGCTGTGCAGTTACAGTGTTCATCACAGGTAAAGGAGGGACTCTACTTCTCCATCTGAATTTGTGTTGATATGTGGAAAAGAATTCAGACCTGAAAAAGAATTTGATTTTGCAGCCTTGTGATTAGAGGACCAATACAGGACAAGCAGTCCTGGATTTCATTCTCAGGACTCTTACTGGTTAATTTTTGTTCAATACACAAATAATCATAGGCAAGGGCAATTTATGTTAAATGCAAAAATAGTCATAGGCAAGGAATCAAAAATTCTTTCCTCCAAAAAAAACACATGGCTGTTCTGTCTTGTTTTTTCTTTTGGTCATTAGTTTCCTACACATTTTTTTCTTCCTTCTTTTGCTACATGTTTAATAATAATAATCACAGAA